>CM076579.1:893742698-894159548 GCA_034641835.2 Pinus albicaulis
TTCCTACGTCAGATTCAATCAATCCAACAAAGAACCGGACAACCAGGGGGGAAACCATCCTCTCCGCTGTACCGGTGATTGCCTTATTCACTCCGCCGCCGCCGCTGACCGGCGCTTCAAGGCCTTTGCTCAAGGGCTTTCCTCGAATTTTCCGGAGACTGCATGTTCTACTTCCTCACCGCTAGAATTTTCATCCGTACTTATCACGCTCTACCTCCAAGATTGGCGCAAGCCCGCGATCACGGTTAGGCCTGCGAATCCCCGTCGCTAAGGAAGCGGCTCGCTAAGGCATTGTGTGTATTCCTCCGCAACTCAAAAAGAGTCCAAGTTCAAAATTCAAACTGAAACAAAAACAAGGGTCTGAATACTGTCCATGCTTCCTCTGGAATACCACCATCCAAGGAACCTGAAGGCCCTCTGTTTATTAGATAAACAACAGTATCTACAGCATCTGCCCAAAATTGTAAAGGCAATCCTGCATGCAATCTCATGCACCTTGCACGCTCCATGATTGTTCTGTTCATCCTTTCTGACACACCATTTTCTTGTGGTGTTCTTGGAACTGTCTTTTCTCTACGAATTCCATGCTCTGAACAGTACCTATCAAACTCTTTGCTGCAATACTCACCTCCATTGTCTGATCTGAGACACTTCAACTTCTTTCCTGTCTCAATCTCAACCAAAGCTTTCCATTTCTTGAAAGTATCAAATACATCAGATTTATTCCGAATACAATAAATCCATGTCTTTCTAGTTGCATCATCAATAAAAGTAACATAATAACGAGAGCCACCGAGAGATGATACCTGAGCAGGTCCCCATACATCCGTATGCACAAGCTCCAATTTTTCGCTCTTCTTTTCTTTCCCAACTCTGAGAAATCTGACTCTCTTTTGTTTTCCATAAATGAAATTCTCACATAAATCCAAATCAACATTCTTCAATCCTGGCAACAAATTTCTTGAGTGAAGAATCTTCATTCCCTTCTCACTCATGTGTCCGAGCCTATGATGCCATAATGTTGCATCTGATCCTTTGGAAGTTAAAGCATTAACAGAGTTAGAAATACCATTGCATAAATACAATGTACCAACCTTTTCAACTTTTGCTATTACTAGCGCTCCTTTGGTGACCTTCCAAGTTTTATCTGTGAAAGTTGTCACACAACCTTCACTGCCTAACTGCCCTGTTGAAATCAGATTTTTCTTCAGATCTGGAACATGCCTTACCTCCTTTAGTATCCATTGGTTTCCATTCTGTTGTTTTACAAGAACTTTACCCATTCCAACAATTTTACAGGATTTATCATCACCCAAACGAACTTGTCCAAAATCTCCTTGAACATAGTCATGAAAATATTTCTTATCAGGTGTGGCATGGAATGAAGCCCCTGAATCTACAACCCAAGAATCAGTAACATTTTCGAAAGAAAGAATCAAAGCATCTTGTAACACATCAACTGTCACATTTGCTTCACGATTGTTTTCTTGCTGTGTGTCTCCTTCTTTTCCCTTCCGAGATCTACAGTCTTTCTTTAGGTGTCCTTTATTTTCGCAATTCCAGCACACTATCCCCGATCTAGACTTGGATCTACCTTTCCTTGATTTACTGCGATATCCCAAGCTCTTTCCTCTTTCCCTTCTTCTTCCCCTAGACTCTGCACTCAAAGCATTACCCGATGTTTCACCGGAGCTTTTCCGTCGCATTTCCTTGCTAAGGATAGCACCCACAACATCATCAAACTTTGAAGTACTAGATCTAGAGACAGAGTTACTAATGGCCATAACTAAACCATTCCAGCTTTCTGGTAATGAGCACAGGAATAAAAGAGCTCTAACTTCATCATCAAATTTTACCCCTACAGAACTTAACTGAGTGGTAATTGTATTAAATTCATTTAAATGGTCTGCAACAGATCCACCTTCCGACATCTTCATATTAAATAGACGTTTCATAAGAAATACCTTGTTTGAGGCTGAGGGTTTTTCATATAGTTTTTCCAACGTCTGCATCAAACCCTCTGTTGTTGTTTCCTTCGAAATATTGAAAGCGACTGACACTGCAAGGCACAAACGTACTATTCCGAGTGCCTTTCTATCAAGAATGTTCCATTCCGCGTCTATCATGGCCGCCGGTTTCTTTGTTTTTCCGCTCAATGGTAGGTACAGATATTTCTGATACAGATAATCTTCCATCTGCATCTTCCACAACGGGAAGTTTTGGCCGTTAAATTTTTCGACCCTAAACTTACCATCTTCCACCATTTCTCCCACTCGAACCAGGAACCCTTCTTTCCTGCGAGTTTATCAGCCAAATAGACCTTCGGATCTGATACTAGTTGTTAGAAAATTATATATTATGGAGAAATGCAACACATAAAATATGCGGAAAATACAAGCACACAAAACACATAAAATCAGAGAGACACAGATATATGTGGTTCACCCAGTTTGGGCTACATCCACCTCGAGCAGCCAGTCCTTCCTTTCTATTATCCATCAAAAATGAAGAGACAAAACCTACAGCAGATCCGCTGTAATATCCTCTGTTCTCTCTCACAGTCTCCCTCTCTATTTCTCGCTCTGAGAATACACACATAATACACAGCCACAATACAATACCCTCATATATACAAGGGGGTTGCCTTCTAGGGCAAAAAACCCTAATCTAAAGATAACTTCTACCGTCAGATCATTTGCCTAATGAACGGCCCAAATTGACTAGAAATTACTATACTTTTACAAGGCAATTTTACATCTATTTTTAGCTTCGGGGGCGCTGCCCATAAAAACCCCCACCAGGGGGGGGCTCCGAAAAGCGCTGCCGCCCCCCCTAGACCCCCCACGACAGCGATTAACAACGCCGCCCCTTTTAAGGTACAGGGGTCCAATGTTGTGATACAAAGTAAACAAGATAATCAGGCTCCACACCCAACATTGACATGGGGGGTAGATTTGAGGAGTGTAAACGTAATCTTTTCCCGATTGGAAAAGTCATGAATCGAAAAATATCCTTCTAGTAGATTCAACCATCTATCTACGACATCTGCATATATTTGGCCCTCAAATATGGGAATTCCAAAGTTACCCTGTAACTTAAAAGGAGTGGTGCCTCCATAGATGCTGGCGAATGAAGATGTGTTGCCGGTGGGTAGCCGTTGAAGGATCTAGGCAAAGTTATCCATCATTGCGTTCCTATGTCTCTCGAGGGCCTCCTCGAGAAATATTTTGATAGGATCTCCTACTCCCTGATATTCTTATCCTCCACCATGGGAGTCCATTAGGGTTTGCGAGGCTGATCTTGTAAAGGTTCAACCAGATCGAGCCCTAACTCCTTATAACCTGATCACATTGGGTACATGCAAAGAAATATCGAGAAAGAGAATACCAATATGATACCAATGATCTAGATATATGTAGTAATGCAATAAAATACATAAATAAACATAAACATAGAGATGCAGTAAAAATATACTTCATTTACTTAATATCAAATAACTGAAATAAGCTTACAGACATAATGGAAATAAACTAGATTGGGCAATGATAGATTATATTTGAGAAGAGATGTGGTGGCTACATTCCATTGAACTGTGTTACAATGAGGCTAAAGGGCCTTTTAATTATTTAACATCATGGTAGAACCCTAAATAACCAAAACCCTAACCCCAAGAGACAGAACAAAAAGAGTTTGTGGGCCCCATTGGGGTTAGTCACGGCAACCAGCTTCCTGGTATAGTAACTTGGTCATATTATCTACGTTTAGTGCATATGACATATCATCAGAAATATCTCTCCGAGTACTAAAGGTTTTGCTGTAGACCCTTTCCAATAGCCATGGGCCTGCTGCGGACCTCAAAAAACACTGTTTATGGGGTTAAAACTGCTTCGGAAGTTTAATACCTGAAAAAATTCTAAAAATAGTAAATGCTGCTATAAAGAAGGAAACTGATGAAACCAACTAGAGGTATAGGTGGAATAGGTGGGTGGCCACATATATCCACATATATCATTCCTCCCCACTTAGGAAGAAATGGTCCCCATTGCGCGTAGAGCCTCCATGAGGAGAGAAAGTTTATGTTGAATCTGGTCCCTGGTGAACCACTTGCCTTGGTGAAGGAGTTGACTTGCTTTGAAAAATCAATATAGCTGGATCCTCTACTGGTGGGTGTTATTGATATGTATGTCCATGATTCAATTAGTTGTTTTCTGTTCCACGCATTCTGAGTTTAGCTCTGTTGGTGTGAGTTTTTTTGCAATGTCAGATGTGTCCAACAATTATGGAAAGTAGGGCTGAAGGTGGTCCACATCGAATACTAGGTGAAAAATAAGGAATGGAAGAACGCTGAGCTTGAAGGCATTGTCCTCTACAGCCTTTGTGATGGACCATATTGGAGTAGGGAAATCTTGCGGTGGGGTCTAGCGAGGCGCTCCTTTTGTAAATGTAGCCACACTTTGTCACCCACCTGAAACTTGTCTGGCACACAATGTTGATCATGTCGCTTATTGTACTTAGCATTAGATTTGGTCAATATATTATGGACCTGTCAGTGGATGTGTTGAATGCGCTCAGTGAAGTTGTTCGCCTTGTAATATTTGGATTGGACATGAGTCGAATGTGCCTGATTAGCTGCAAATGGTATGGCCACATCAATGGGAAATAATGGCTGGAATACTAAGTCCACCTAAAAAGGCCGTGGCAAGTTGAGCAGTGGTGATCCCAGTTATAGCTGTGCTTGACATAGGGGAGGCTTTCATCCCATGTTTTTGGATGCTTCGAGTTGTACATGCGCATAATGTGTATGATCATCCTGTTCACGACCTCTATTTTACCATTAGTTTGGGGGTGGAAAGCTGTGGAGTTACTGAGCTTGGTGTCTAACATCGACTAGAGACTCGAACAAAATGTACTGAGGAACCTACTATCCCGATCTGAGATAATGGACTGTTGGATCCCAAAGTGTACCCATACTCGCTCACGTAAGAGTTTAGAAGTAGCTTTTGTTGTGATATTATTCTTGTAGTCCATCATAATGGCCATCTTAGAGAATTTGTCAACAACCACAAAACGTAGTCATTTCCATGCTTGGTAGAAGGAATGCCTGACATTTTATCCATGGAGATGGATTCCCATAGTCAAAATGGGGTAGGAAGTGGAGTATATAGGCCTTGTTTCTTGATAGTCGGTTTGGAAATGGCACAGGAAGTGCAAGGTCTAATGTAATTCCTGAAATCATGTCTAAGGTTCGGCCAATAGAAATACTTCTGCATTACTTCCACTATTTTCTCGACCCAGAAATATCCCGCGACTCGACTGTAGTGCGCTTCCCAAATCATCTTGGCATGCTCGCTTGAAGGAACATAGAGGTTTCCTAGGTGGCATAACAATGCATCCTAGAGGTGAAAATCTGGAACTTTCTTACCCTCTGAGAGCATCTGATATGTGTTGCCGAATTCTAGACCACTTTTGTAGAAATGCAGCCAACCAGAAGTCTCATGCCCACAAGAGTCGAGCACAGTGGTTAGTGCCACTATCGATGGTCGGGTGAGGTAGTATGAAACATTATTGGTGTGCCATTCTTGTACTTGATGTTCAAATGTAATTTTTGTAGGTATGTGGACCATTTATGATGGCGATCGTTCTTCAACTTCCCTTGTGTCTGTATGAAAAGCAGGGGTCGATGATCTGTGTGGATGACCATTTCCTTCCCCAAAATGTAATTCTTCCATTGTCGGCAGACCTACACAATGGAATACATCTCTTTGTCATAGGTAATAACATAGTCAGAAGTATTTGTCTTGATTTCAAATGGTTGCTGCAAGTATGGTAATGTGAGCACTAGTGTAGAGCTTCGACTCTGCGAACGCCTTCTGTTGAAATTCAGTATAAAAGAGCTCCTCCCTTGGTGACTTGACTCAAAGGCCAAGTGATATGAGATAACCCCAACATGAACCTTCGGTAGAAATTGACATGAACTAGGAAGGTGTGAAGCTCTCTTAGAGTAGTTGGGCATGGCCAATTCCGAATGACTTGGATCTTGGCCAGGTCCACATGCACCCCCCGATCATCAATAATGTATCCTAGATATTGAACCTGCGTTATGCCAAAAGTACATTTATCCAAATTGGCACACAAATTTTTCTGCTACAATTTTCGGAGGACCTGTCGAATGTGGTGGAGGTGCTCTTCCAAAATCTGGCTGAAGATCAGGATGTCATCAAAATACACCACCATGAATGATTTGGTGAATGGTCGTAAGGTGTCGTCCATCAGCCTCATGAAGGTTTCGTTAGAATTCTTCAACCCAAAAGGCATTACTATCCATTCAAATATGCCCTCCTTGGATTTGAAGATAGTATTCCTTACATCAGAGGGTTCAATTGGTACCTGGTGATACCTAAACTTCAAGTCAATATTGCTAAAATATTTGGCCCCCTTGAGTTGGTACAGAAGGTCATCAATCCATGGGATTAGATAATTATTCTAGAAAGTGATCTTGTTGAATGCCCAATAGTCAATACAGATTCTCCAAGTCCCATCCTTCTTATGCCCCAACATGATTGGGATCCAATAGGGCGATGAAATTGGATAGATGTGACCTTTCTGCAGTAGTTCTTGAATCTATCTCTTGATTTTGTAATTATCAAGAACATAGCGTCGATATATTGGTCCATTTGGTAGCAACACGCCTGAGGTCAAATTGATGGAGTGCTTGAACTAACAGTGTAGAAGCACCCTTGCAAATGAGGTAAAGATGTCCCCATACTCCTCCATGACCTTATCCATCTGATGTTGTCGTGCGGAGGAGCCTTATGTGGAGGTCATGACCAAAATATTATTCTTACTCTTAGGGCGGATCATAAGGAAAAACAAATTTTGTGTTTGGGAAATGAGCTTACTGCATTGCTTTGCAATGATCAAAGAGATGCTTGTAAGCGGTGCTACCTTCGATATCCTGTATAATGTATTTCCAAAATTAACAATAACACCGCAAGGCCAATACTCATACATAACATGTCACTTCACATGTATGGTTGGCCTAATAATAAAATAACAAACTTCAAGAGGAGAAACATCAGATAATACCTCATCCGCGAAGGGCTTTATGCTGTAGGTAAGGCGACACTGCTGTCAGACGCGGATATCCCATCCTTGGTGAAGCCAATTGATGATATATGGTTGTGTGTGTGCTATGATCGGTAGGCCTAGATGCTTCATGACCTCTTCTGAAAATAGGTTCTTTTGGCTCCCGTTGTTGACAATGAACTGCAATAGGGAACCCTTCACCCACATCTAGGAATGGAAGAAGCAATCCCCCTCCTCTAGATCTTTGGGTTCTTCCTTTTGGATCTTGGTGGTGGAAACGGTGGCACTGGGCTCCGCATTGATAATATTATTCCCTTTTTCATGCCCCTTGTCAGGTTTTGAATCAGAGTCGGAACTTGCATATGACTTAGAAGCCTTCAGTTCGGCCACTAGTGACTTCTTGGCCCAAAACTCAGTTGTGTTGTGAGTGGAGCTCTTATGGACATCACACCACTTCCCTATGTCCTTCTTTGGATTCTTGGTGTTTTATTTGCTTGTGGCTTTGACGGGTTGTCCTAGGGTGCCCAGCCTTGGCTTTGTAATCTATTCTGTGGTTTGGGGGCACCTTTCCCTTGCTTTTGATTCGCATATCCAAAGTATCATTTCTTCTGTTTGAACTTACGATCAATCTTCGCAGCATACTAGTATGCTGCACCAAGCGAGGAGATGTCGAGGAACTCCATTTCCTCCTGGATGTATCTTTGCAGACAGCTGCAGTACTTAAGCACCAAATTTTTCTCCAAATATTTGATACCCAACTTTGTGTGCAAGGTATGGAACAGATTCATTAGCTCATGCACATCTTGATCCATTTTTTACCACATTGTAGTCTATTATATGTACTTGTCCTCATATCTCCCCATGGGGTAATATTTTTCCTTGATGGCACTCATAAATAAGTCCAAGTGGGAGTGACCAAGAACATGGATGATTTCCCCTCTTCCTTTTGCTCATATTAGTCCCACGAGTCCTTGACATGGGGGGCGGCTTTGAGGAGTGCAAGACTAATATTTTCCCGATTGGAAAAGTCATGAACCAAAAAATATCCTTCTAATAGATTCAACTATATATCTATGGCATCTGCATCTATTTGGTCCTCAAATATGGGAATTTCAAAGTTAATTTGTACCTTAAAATGAGTGGCACCTACAGAGTGGCTATAGGATGAATATGCGTCATTCGTGGGTAGTCGTTGATGGATTTGGGAAACTTTATCCATCATGTTGTTCCTCTGTTTCTTGAGGGATTCCTCGAGAAATATTTTGATAGGATATCCTTCTCCCTCATCTTTCTTTTCCTCCGCCATGGAAGGTCGTCGGGGTTTGGGAGGATGATCTTGTAAAGGTTCAACCAGATTGAGACCTAACTCCTTATACCCTGATCTCATTGGGGACATGCAAAGAAATATTGAGAAATAGAAGACCGCTCTGATACCACTGATCCATATTTATGCATGAATGCAATAAAATACATAAATAAACATAATCCCAAAGATGCGACAGAAAATATGCTTCATTTCATTAATATCAAATAACTGAAATAATATTACAGACAAAATGAAAATAAACTAGCTCGGGTGATGGTAGCTTATCTCTAAGAAGAGATGTGGTGGCTACATGCCTCTAAACTATGTTATAATGAGACTCAAGGGAATTTTTATTAATGAAAAACATGGGAAAACCCTAAAAAAAAAAAATGCTAACCCGAGGAGATGGAACGCCCAAAGTTTGTGGGCACTGTTTGGGTTAGTTCAGTAGCCAAATTCTCGGGGTCATAACTTGGTCATATTAACTCCGTTTGGAGCATACAATATATCATCAGAAATAACTCTTTGATTACTATAGGCCTTTCCACTTTCCCTCCTTATTGCTATGGGCCTACTGTGGACCCCAAAAAAACTCCGTTTAGGGAGTCAAAACTACTCCCGAAGTTTAGGCCCTAAAAACTGCTAAAAATAGTAAACGCTGCTATAAACAAGGAAACTGATGAAACCGAATGGAGGTATAGGTGGAGTAGGTGGGTGGCCACAAATATCTACCTAGATCATTCCTCCCCACTTAGGAAACAATGGTCCCCATTCCGTGCAGAGCCTCCATGAGGTGATGAAATTTCTGTTGAATCTGGTCCCTCGTGATCCACTTTCCCTAATGAAGGAGTTGACCTGCTTTCACAATTCAATATAGCTAGATCCTCTTCTGGTGGGTGTTCTTGATATATGTGTCCATTATTCGGTTAGTTGTGTCCTATTCCATGCAGTATTGGTTTAACTCTGTTGGTGTGAGTTTTTCTGCAATGTCCAATGTGTCTAACAATGGTGGAAAGTAGGGCCGAAGGCGATCCACATTGATTAATGGGTTCAAACCAAGGAATGACAGAATGTTGAGATCGAAGGAATTATCCCATACAACCTTGGTGATGGTATATGGCCCAAATTGAAGCAGGTGGAGCTTGCGGTGGGGCACATCGAGGGACTCCTGTAAATGTAGCCACACTTTGTTGCTCACCTGAAACTTGTGTGCCACCCAGTGCTGATCATGTCGTTGCTTGTACTTAGCATTGAATCTGTCAAATATGTCATGGAACTGCTGGAAGATGTGCTAAATGCTCTCATTGAATTTTTTCTCCTTGTTGGGTTTAGACTAGACATGAGTCGAATCTGCTTGATTAGCTACAAATGGTATGGCCACACCAATGGGACATAGTGGCTAGGATCCCAAGCCCACTTGAAAGGGGATGTGGCTAGATTTTGAGCTTTGGAGAGCCTGGTTATAGTTGTGTTGGACATAGGGGAGGATTTCATCCCATGTTCATGGATTCTTCAAGTTGTACATGCGTAGAATGTGTACGATCATCCTGTTGAGGACCTCTATTTGGCCATCATTTTGGGGGTGGAAAGTTGTGGACTTAGTGAGGTTGGTGTCTAGCATTGACCAGAGAATTGACCACAATGTACTGAGGAACCTGCTGTCCCGATCTGAGATAATGGATTGTGGGATCCCAAAGTGTACCCACACTCACTCAAAGAAGGGTTTAGCAGTGGGTTCTGCTGTGATATTATTCTTGGAGGCCGCCATAATGGCATCTTAGAGAATATGTCGATGACCACAAAAACACAATCATTTCCATGCTTGGTAGAAGGAAGGCCCAACATGTAATCCATGGAGATGCATTTCCTCGGTCGACTAGGGGTAGGTAGCGGAGTATATAGGCCTTGCTTCTTGATGGTCGATTTGGAAATGGCACAGGTAGTGAAAAATTTGATGTACTTCCCAACATCATGTCAAAGGTTTGGCTAATATAAATACTTTTGCATTATTGCCACTATTTTATCGACCTCGAAATGTCCCGCGACTCGACTATAGTGTGATTCCCAAATCATCTTGGCAAGTTCGCTTGAAGGAACACCAAGGTGTTCGAGGTGGCATAAGAGTGCACCTTGGAGGTGAAAATATGGAATTTTCTTACCCTCCATGAGCGTCTGGTATGTGTTGCCAAATTATGGATCACTTTTGTAGAGATGCGGCCAACCCCAAGTCTCGTTCCCACAAGAGTCGAGCACAATGGTTAGCACTGCGATTAACGATCAGCTAAGGCAATTTGCAACATTATTGGTGCTGCCCTTCTTGTACTTGATGTTAAAATGGAATTTTTTCAGCTATGTGGACCACTTCTGATGGTGATCGTGCTGCAACTTCACTTGTGTTTGTATGAACTGCAAGGGTTGGTGATATATGTGGCTGACCGTTTCCTTCCCCAAATTGTAATGCTTCCATTGTCGGTAGGACTACACAATGGAATACATCTATTTATCATAGGTGGGATAATTTTAGACTTTCTCTGAAAGTGTCTCACTGTTATATGCCACTTGATGCCCATATTGAGTAAGTACTTCCTCAATATCTTAGTCAAAGGAATCTGTCTCAGTCTCAAATAGATGCAGCAAGTCTGGTAATGTGAGCACTAGTGCAGAGCAGAGGCGATGCTTCAACTCTGCAAATGCCTTATTTTGAGAGTCATACCAAAATAATTTTTCTTTTGCTCCTCCCTTGGTGACTTGACTCAAAGGTCAAGTGATATGAGATAATGCCAACATGAACCTGCGGGAGAAATTGGGAAGACCTAGAAAGATGCAGAGCTTTGTTAAAGTGGTTGGGGATCTTAGCTGGGTCCATATGCACCCCCTGCTCATCAATAATGTATGCCACATATTGAACCTGGGTCATGCCAAAAGTGCATTTATCCAAATTGGCACACAAATTGTGTTGCCGTAGTTTTTGGAGGACTTGTCGAATGTGGTGGAGGTGCTCTTCCTAACTCTGGTTGAAGATCAAGATGTGATCCAAATAAACCACCACAAATGAGTTGGTGAATGGTCGTAAGATATCGTCCATTAGCCTCATGAAGATTTCGGGAGCATTTGTTAACCCTAAAGGCATGACCAACCATTCAAAAATGCCCTCCTTGGATTTGAAGGCAGTCTTCCATACATCAGAGGGTTCGATTGGTACCTAGTAATACCCGGACTTCAAGTCAATATTGCTCAAATATTTGGCCCCCTTAAGTTGGTCCAAAATGCCCTCAATCTGTGGGATTAGGTACCCATTGCAGATTGTGATTTTTTCAGCACCCCATAGTCAATACAAAGTCTCCAAGTCCCATCCTTCTTCTGCACCAATAGGATTGAGATCCCACAGGGCGATGAACTCGGCCGGATGTGACCTTTATGGAGCATCTCCTGAATATGCCTCTTGATTTCATATTTCTCCATAACGGAGAGCTAATATATTTTTCCATTGGATAACGGTGCTCTTAGGGTCATATCGATGGAGTGCTTGACCTGAAAGTGTAGAGGCACCCCTATAGGCAAGGTGAAGATGTCCCCATACTCCTCCACGACCTTGTCCATTTGTTGTTGTCATGTAGAGGAGCCTAGTCTGGAGGTTGTGGCCACAATCTTCTTCTTTCCCTGAGATTGTGGTAGGCAGTGCTACTTATTACCCAAAGTAACAATAACAATGTGAGGTCAAAACTCATACACAACATGTCGCTTCCACAAGTATGGTTGGCCTAATAATACATCACAAACTTCAACAGGAGAAACATCACATAATACCTCATCTGTGAAGGGCTTGATGCTGTAGGGAAGGTGAAACTGTTGGCTGACGCAAAGATCCTGTCCTTGGTGAAGCCACTCGATGGTGTATGGTTGTGGGTGTGTTCAAATTGAAATTCCCAACCGCTTCATGAAATCTTTTGAAATGAGATTATTTCCCGTTGTCAACAACGAACTGCAGTGGGGAACCCTTCACCCACATCTGGGAATAGAAGAGGCGCTCCCCCTCCTCTGAATCTTAAGATTATTCCCTCTGGATATTTGTGGTGGAAATGGTAGCATTGGCCTCCACATCAATAATATTCTTACATTTGTCATTCCCCTTGTAGGGTTTTGACCCAGAGTTGGAACATGCATCTGATTCGATAGACTTCATCTCGGCCACCAATGATTGCTTGGCTTGACACTCACTTGTGTTGTGAGTGGAGATCGTATGGAATTCACATCACTTCCCCGTGTCCTTCGTTGGCTTCGTGGTGTTTTTATTCACTTGTAGCTTCGACAGGTTGTCCTAGGCCGCCTTGCCTTGGCCTTGTCCTTTGTTCTACATTTTGGTGGTGCCTTTCCCTTGATTTTGATTTACAGATCCAAAGTCTCACTTATTATGTTTGAATTTCTGCTCAGTCTTGGTAACATAACGATATGCTATACCAAGCGAGGAGATGTTGAGGAACTCCATTTCCTCCTCGATGTGTCTGTGTAGAAAAATACGGTAGTTAAGCACCAAATGTTTCTCCAAATATTTGATACCAAAATTTGTGTGCAAGGTATGTAATACATTTGTCAGCTCAGGCACATCTTGATCCCTTTGCTGCCGCAACGTAGTCCATTATATGTACTTTTCCTCATAGCTCCCCACGGGGTAGTATTGTTCCTTCATGGCGTCTCGGAAATAATTCCAAGTGGTTGCGACCGAGAACAGGGAGGATTCCCCCTCATCCTTTTTCTCACAGTAGGTTTCCCACCAATCCTTGACATTGGGGGCGGCTTTGAGGAGTGTGAAAGTAATATTTTTTTGATTGGAAAAATCATGAACCAAAAAATATCCTTGTAATATATTCAGCCATCTATCTATGATGTTTGCATCTATTTCACCCTCAACTATGGAAATTTTGAATTTAACTTATACTTTAAAAGGAGTAGCACCTCCAGAGTCGCTGCCGGATGAAGATGCGTCACTGGTGCATAGCCGTTGAAGGATATGGGAAAAGTTATCCATCATCGTGTTCCTCTGTTTCTTGAGGGCCTCCTCAAGAAATATTTTGATAGTATCTCCTGATCCCTTGTTTTTCCTTTCCTCGCCATGGGAGGTCATTGAGGTTTGTGGGGCTAATCTTGTAAAGGTTCAACCAAATTGAGCCCTAACTCCTTATACCCCGATGTCATTGGGGACATGCAAAGAAAGATAGAGAAAGAGCAGAAGAATTTTATACCACTGATCCAGATTTATGAAGGAATGCAATAAAATACATAAATAAACATAAACGCAGAGATGTAGCAGAAAATATACTTCATTTCATTAACATAAAATAATTGAAATAATCTTACAGACAAAGTAGAAATAAACTAGCTTGGGCGATGGTAGCTTATCTCTGAGAAGATCTGTGGTGGATACATGTCTCTGAAATGTGTTATAATGAGGCTCAAGGGCCTTTTTATTATTTAACAACATGGGAAAACCCTAAGCAACCAAAACCCTAACCTCAGGAGATGGAACACCAAGAGTTTATGTGCCTCGTTTGGGTTAGTTGGGCATCAAAATTCCCATTGTCATAACTTGGTCATATTATCTTCATTTGGTGCATATGATATATCATCGGAAATATCTCTCTAAGTACTACATGTTTTTTCACAGGCCATTGATTATGGTTGTGGGCCTATTGCAGACTTCAAAAAAACATCGTTTAGGGGGTCAAAACTGCTCAGGAAGTTTAGGACCTGAAAAATTGCTAAAAATAGTAAATGCTGCTATAAAAAAGGAAAATGATGAAACCATCTGGAGGTATAGGTGGAATAGGGTAGTGGCCACCAATATATACCTGGATCTTTCCTCCCCCTTTAGGAAGAAATGGTCCCCATTGCGTGGAGAGCCTCAATGAGTTGAGGAAATTTCTATTGCATTTGGTCCTTGGTGAATCAGTTGCCTTGGTGAAGGAGTTGAACTGCTTTAACAACTTGATATAGATGGATTCTGTGGTGGCAGGTGTTCTTGATTTGTGTGTCCATGATTCGATCATTTTTGGCCTGTTCCATGCAGTCTGGATTTAAATTTTTTGGTGTGAGTTGTTCTACAATGTCGAATGTGTACAACAATGGTGGAAAGTAGGTCTGAAGGCGGTCCACATTGAATAATGGGTGCAAACCAAGGAATGGCATAATTCTGATCTAGAATTCATTGTCCCATATAGCCTTAGTGATGGTATATGGCTCGTATTAGTGTGGGTGAAGCATGCAATGGTGCCCAACGAGGCGATCCTTCTGCAAATGTAGCCACACTTTGTCGCCCACCTAAAACTTGTGTGACATCTGATGTTGATCATGTCGCTGCTTGTACTTAGCATTGGCTCTGTCCAATATGTCATGGAACTGTTCGTAGATGTTTTCAATGCACTCCATGTAGTTGTTCACCTTTTCGGATTTGGACTGGACATGAGTCGAATCTACCTTATTAGCTACAAATAGTATGGCCACATCAATGGGACATAGTGACTGGAAATCCAAGCCCACCTGAAAGGGGCTGTGTCCCGTTAAACTTTTGAGATCCTAGTTATAGCTGTGTTGGACATAGGAGAGGCTTTCATCCCACATTCATGGATGCTTCGAGTTATACATGCACAAAATGTGTACAATCATCTTGTTGATGACCTCTACTTGGCCATTGGTTTGGGGGAGGAAAGATTTGGACTTAGTGAGCTTGGTTTCTAGCATCGAATAGAGACTTGAATAAAATGTATTGAGGAACTTGCTATCCGAATTTGAGATAATGGAATATGGGATCCAAAAGTGTACCCACACTTGCTCAAAGAATATTTTTGTAGTGGCTTCTACTGTGAAATTCTTCTTGCAGGCCGCCATAATGGCCATCTTAGAGAAACTGTCAATGACCACAAAAACGTAGACGTTTCCATGCATGGTAGAAGGAAGGCCCGACATGTAATCCATGGAGATGGATTCCCAATGTCAAATAGGGGTAGGAAACATATTATATATTCCTTGCTTCTTGATAGTCGGTTTTGAAATTGCACAGGAAGTGAAGGATCTGATGTACTTCTTGACATCATGTCGAAGGTATAGCCAATAGAAATACTTATATAGTATTGCCACTATTTCTCGACCCCGATATATCCTGCGACTAGACTGTAGTGTGTTTCCCAAATCATCTTGGCACACTCGCTTGAAGGAACAAAGAGGTGTACGAGGTGGCATAATAGTGCATCCTGGAGGTCAAAATTTGGAACTTGCTTACACTCTAGGAGCGTCTGGTATGTGTTTCCAAATTCTGGATCACTTTTGTAGAGATGTAGCCAAATTGAAGTCTCATGCCCATAAGAGTCGAGAACAGTGGTTGGCTGAGGCTGTCTAAAAAATTATTGGTGTTGGAATTCTTGTACTTGATGTTCAAATGGAACTGTTGTAGGTATGTGGGCCATTTCTGATGGAGATCGTTTTTCAACTTCCCTTGTGTCTGTATGTACTAAAAGGATTTGTGATCTATGTGGATGACCATTTTATTCCCCAAAATGTAATGCTTCCATTGTCGGCAGGCCTACACAATGGAATGCATCTCTTTGTCATAGGTGGGATACTTTCAGACTATGTTTGAAAGTGTCTCATTGTGATATGCCACTGGGTGCCCCTGCTGAGTAAGTACTACCCCAATAGCATAGTCAGAGGAATCTCTCTCAATCTAAAATGGTTGTTGCAAGTTTGGTAATGTTAGCACTGGTGTAGAGTTGAGGCGATTCTTCAATTCTGCGAACGTGTTCTGTTGAGATTCAGACCAAAATAATTTTGGTTTTCCTCCTCCATTGGTTACTTGACTCAAAGGCCAAGTGATATGATAGAACCCCAACATGAACCTACGGTAGAAATTGGAATGACCCAGAAAGCTGTAGAGATCTATTAGAGTGGTTGGGGCTGGCCCATCCTGAATGACCTGGATCTTGGTTGGGTCTACATGCACCCCTACTCATCAATAACGTATCCTAGATATTGAACATGGTTCATGCAAAAAGTGCATTTATCCAATTTGGTACACAAATTGTGCTTCCGCAGTGTTTGGAGGACTTGTTGAATGTGGTGGAGGTGCTCTTCCTAACTCTGGTTGGAGATCAATATGTCATCCAAATATACCACCATGAATGAGTTGGTGAATGGTCGCAATATGTCATCCATTACCCTCATGCAGGTTGCGAGAGAATTCGTCAACCCGAAAGGCATGACCAACAATTCAAAAAGGACCTCCTTGGATTTGAAGGCAGTCTTCCATATATTAGAGGGTTCGATTGGTAATTGGTGATGCCCTGACTTCAATTCAATCTTGCTGAAGTATTTGGGCCCCTTTGATTTTGTCCAGAAGGTCATAAATTCGTGGGATCGGATACCTATTCGGGACAGTAATATTTTTCAGCGCCCAATAGTCAAAAAGAGTCTCCAAGTCCCATCCTTTTTCTACACTAACACGATCAGGCTCTCACAGGGCGATGGAATCGGTTAGATGTGACCTTTCTGCAACAACTTGTGAATCTACCTTGATTTCATCATTCTCTAGAATAGAGAGCCGATATATTGGTCCATTGGGTAGCGTTGCACCTAGGGTCAGATCGATGGACTACTTGACCTTATAATGCAGAGGCACCCCTGAAGGTGAGGTGAAGATGTCCCCAGACTCCTCCATGACCTTTACCATCTATTGTTGTTGTGTGAAGGAGCCCTATCTGGAGGTCATGGCCACAACATTCTGATTTCCTCAAGGGTGGATCGTAAGGAAAAAATATTTCCTGGTTTGGGAAATGAGCTTACTGCATTGCTTCATAGTGATCAAAGAGATGGCAATGCTACCTCCGGTATCATGTACAAATTATTACCCAAAGTAAAAATAACAATGAGAGGCTAGGACTCATACACAACATGTCACTTCCACAAGTATGGCTTTCCTAATAATACATCAAAAAATTAAAGAGGAGAAACATCACATAATACCTCATCCATGAAGGGATTGATGCTTTAGGGAAGGAAACAATGATGGCTGACGCAGAGACCCATTTCTTGGTGAAGCCAACCAATGGTGTATGGTAATGGGTATGCTATGAACGACAAGACCAAACACTTCACGAACTCTTCTTAAATGAGGTTCTTTTGGCTCCCTCTATCGACAATGAACTGTAGCGGGGAACCCTTCACCCACATCTGGGAATGGAAGAGGTGCTCCCCCTCCTCTGGATCTTCAGGTTCTTCCTTTTGGATCTTGGTGGTGGAAATGGTGGCACTAGACTCTAGATCGATAACATACTTCCCTTTGCCATTCCCATTGTTGGGTTATGACTTAGATTTAGAACATGCATATGATTCAGAAGCCTTCAGCTCAACCACCAGTGACTGCTTGGACCGACACTCACTTGTGTTGTGAGTGGAGCTCTTATGGAACTCACACAACTTCCTCGTTTTCTTCTTTGGCTTCGTGGTGTTTTTATTCCCTTGCAGTTTCGATGGGTTGTCCTAGGTTACCACACCTTGGCCTTGTCCTTTTATTTACGGTTTAGGGGTGCCTTTCCCTTGCTTCTGATTCGCAGATCCAAATTTTTTCTTCTTCTGTTTGAATTTCTGCTCAATATTGGCAACATACCGGTATGCTACACCAAGCAAGGAGATATCGAGGAACTCTATTCCCTCCTAGAACTCCATTTCATCCATTTATATAGCTATGGGCTTGCTGTGGACCTAAAACAAACTCCGTTTAGGGGGTCAAAACTTCTTTAGAAGTTTAGGACTCCAAAAACTGCTGAAAATAAGAAATGCTGCTATAACCAAGGAAATTAATGAAACCGATTGGAGGTATAGGTGGTGTTATCACTCTGTAATTTTTTAGGTTGCAGAGTAAATCATAGAGGTAACCTTAGAACAGCTTTGGAAACATGAAATATATCCCTTCCAGTTTCAGAGAGGGATCTCTCTTCGTAATTTAGCTTTGTTTGACTTAAGGTATTATGCTAGCTATTAAGTTCAGGTTTGGGTTTTTTGGGTTGTTGGTTTGAAACTGGGAAGACAAGCCATTACGAAAATGGATTCATATGTTTCGATTTATCAAATACAACTTGTATAGGCTTGTTAAGTCCCTATATTAATAGTGTAGCCCCTTATTATGTTAGTGTAGCCCCTGTTATTGTTATTATTGTACCCCTGTAACCCCCATATTGTTATTATTGTGCCCCCACATTATTATTGTTAGGTCGGCTATGATTACATTGTGGCCCACTAGGATTATATTGTGGCCCCATGGACTCCTATATATAGAAGGAGGTTTTGTTCATTTGTATCATCAAGAATTGTTCATTTATATAATGATATTGAGAGTTTCTCAAAAAGTGGCTTATTTCTAAGGCGTGGATATCTCTTTTCGTCTATTTTGGGCCCGGTTACACAACATTTGGTATCGGAGGCTTTGATTCTAAGGTTTGTTGCTCCAAAGCAGCTCTGTTAGCATTTTCAGCTCAAATTTTTCTCCAAGGTTCAGAGGTGAAATTTTTAGGGTGCAAGTAGAAATCTTAGAAGCTTGTATAAAATTTGAAGCTTGTTTAGCAATATTTTCGGAGATATGATCTGTGGAAATCAGATCACATTTCAGACTCCTAAGCAGTTATCAGTGATTTAGCTATAATTTTTTTTCACAGAAGGTTCGAGAGTCTGAAATTAATATGGTGCAAGCTGAAATCCTGAGTAAATTTTTCAAAAAATTTCAGAGCTTGGTTCGCAATATTTTGGAGATATGATCTGTGGAAGGTAGTGCTTGTTCAGGCTCCTGAATTTCATCTCAAAGAGGTGATCATGGGAAAAGTTCAATAACTCTCTCTCTGGGCATCGGATTGGAGTGCCGTAAAAAGTGGTCGCAAGTAAACAGAATTTAGTTTCTTGGCCATCAATTTCAGAGACAAAAGACAAAACAGTGACACGTGGAAAGTCGTACAAGTTTGCTCTACTGAACTAGTCCATAAATAGGTCATTGTGGGAGATTGGACACAAATTTGTCTTAGGAAGTCCAAATGGAATCATTGAACCCTAATGCATTTTAAAGAGAAGCTTCAAGAGGGCTACTACGGAGGATGAATTTTAGATATTTATTATTTTCAATTACGGATATAATTCAATTTAAATATCAGAGCTCCTCAAGCAAGAAAGGTGTGTATTGTTTTTTCCGAATTGCATAAGTCTTGTTTGAAGAATCAAGTTGAATTGATTCCAAGGGAATATTAAATAATTTTTGTCAGATATGGGTTCTATAATGCCTCCTAAAAATAATTCCATACCCATTAATCCCTCAAAAAGCTATACTATGACGCATGAAGAGGAAGAGTTGCAGTATGAGATATCAAAATTACGGTACCAAGTGCAACAAGTTTCAATCTTACAAAGAGAAATTCAATATGAAATAGATTGTTTAAAAGAAGAAATGGAGGCTAAGTTGGATGGTTTTAAGGATCAAATAATAGAAAATATGGATGATAAATTAGTGGAAGATCACATCGAGCATCAACAACAAGTTCTCCAACTCTCATAGGATAACCCAACTTTGGTACGAGAATCTAATGAAACAACGGGTCAATCAACATACATCGAAAGAAGTTATGAAGCAGTCATAGAAACAAGAACTCGAAAAGTACGATCAATTTCAGAGTATCTCAGCAAGTGGAAGAACTTTCCTGTAAAATATTTCACATGGGAGGATGAGAATTTTATACAGAAGCATCAAGAAATAATCAAGCGTTGAGGACAACACTTGTTTGAAGGAGAGAGGCATGTTAAGTCCCTATATTAATAGTGTAGCCCCTTATTATGTTAGTGTAGCCCCTGTTATTGTTATTATTGTACCCCTGTAACCCCCATATTGTTATTATTGTGCCCCCACATTATTATTGTTAGGTCGGCTATGATTACATTGTGGCCCACTAGGATTATATTGTGGCCCCATGGACTCCTATATATAGAAGGAGGTTTTGTTCATTTGTATCATCCAAGAATTGTTCATTTATGTAATGTATTGGAGGTTGCCCCCTCGAAGTGGCTTATTTCTAAGGCGTTGATATCTCTCTTCTTCTATTTTTGGAGCTGGTTACACAACAAGGCTAAACTTATAGGAAAGTGTAGGGAAATTCACTGGATCCTTTAAGATCGGTGGTGTGGAAGAGAGGAAAAGGTTTATAAATCCAATTAAAATCAGAGCAGTGAGGAATTCTAATTTTAATCTAAACATAAAAATTTCCTAAGCCAGAGACAAAGTGTTTATTTAAACAAATTTTGTTCTTTATCTTCTTGGAATAATTCAGATTTAAGAAACACATATGATAACAGAGAAAAAAAAAATTGACAAAGAGAGATGCAGTTCACCAATAAAAATGACACAAGAATCCTATAATGATTGCACTATATTACTAAAAATCTGATCAATGGTAGCTCCGTGAGCTGCTTTACAATACTAGTCCTTTTCTTCAAACAAGTCCCAACACAAATACTTCGAATTATGAAGTACTCATACAAAATTATTACAAAATATCTTGATTCCAAAGATCAAGATAGAATCCTTAAATATCTAAAAAATGTATAAAAAAATAATACAAAAATTTAGGAATTTCTGAACTTTTGGATGTTGGCCATATTTTTGAGGATGACTATTGATGACTGGGCATGCATATTTGCTGCGTTGTTTGCCTTGTTTTCTGGAGATAAAAACATTTACTCGAGTAATTCACACAACTTGTCCCATCTTTCTTTTGTTGGGATAGAAAACTTAATTATTTTTCTGTAGGTCTCATCCACCTCTGTGTACTGTTGAAAGGTAGGCTTAATGATGAAATTTTTTATGATTTCATGACTGATAAATAAGTCGAAATCAATGGAATCCATGAATGATTTCCTTGTGAGATGCCCTTTTATACTTGCAAATCTTGATTTGTCTTGAGCAATAGTGCATTTTTTTTCCTAGTACTCTTTCAAGCTTATCATATTTTCTCCCTCATCACCCTGTCTTGGTAGTCCTTTTCTATTCAAAACCTAAATATTCTTGTGAAATATTTGGATGCTGGTTTCCATATTTTGACAATTGTTTTCCAATTGCAGCATTAAGTTCC
Source organism: Pinus albicaulis (assembly GCA_034641835.2). Lineage (NCBI taxonomy): Eukaryota > Viridiplantae > Streptophyta > Pinopsida > Pinales > Pinaceae > Pinus > Pinus albicaulis. Next base: position 893,764,239 of record CM076579.1, read on the forward strand.
TTATAGTGTGCATTATCTTCACCTCTAAAATTGTCTCTGTTCTGCCTTGAATTCCAAGTTGCTCTAGTTCTTCTCTATTTTTGGAATTCAAGATTTTGATGGTGGATGTTGCTTCTCTAAGCTTACGTCCCAAGTTTTCTTTGATTTGCTTTAATACCTCTTTGGATCTCTGTATTAAATCTTGCTACTTGAAAATACTATGAATTGAAGCCCAGATTTCTGTGATGGCTTGATTGATCTTTTTCCATATGTTTTCCTTTTCTTGTGCCAGATTTTGAGCCATTGTTGATTCACTTTGTAATTGTTCAGCTTTGAGAGTAAGCTGGTGGGTTTTCTGCACCTATGCAACATAAGAAGTATGAATTTTTAATTTATTTTCTGACATTTTTTTGAGCTGAGCTTTGAATTTAGAAATTTCTTGCCACTGAATTGTTAGATTGTCCATGGATTTAACTAGCTCTTTTGCTGGATCTGATGTCTGTGATGGTGCTGAAGTTGATATAGATGCTCTTAGGGTTGTGGCCACTAAAATTGGGACAAATGTGAGTGGAAATAAATATAACTGTGATGCCTCATGTTTCTCTTTGAGCAGTTTCTCGAGCTCCACCTCCATGTCTCAGATCTGGCTGTCCCGTTCAATGATTATTTTGAACATGTCCTCTTTCTCCTTCTCCATCTCTCCAACTTCCTTTGTCGGGGATCCTCTATGGTATGAAATTTAAGCTACTTCTTTAGTGTTTCTATATCAATATTTTTTCTTTTCACTATCTCTTATGCTTCCTTCACATCACTGGGATTGTATCCCAGTTTGATCACCAAGTCTTCAAGTGACTTGATCTTGGCATCCTTTGCCAAGGATGACATCCTTTCCAATTTAAGCTATGTCTCTGTGTTGTTGACTGATACCTGCAATTTGGAAGCTGACATGGCAGCGTTAGTTAGTGTATAATACATCATCTCACTGGATTGTTTATGCATTTCCATTTGGTCAATTGGATGGATTTTCTTTTCATAAAATGAAATTATATGTTCTTTGTAATCTGTTAGTGTCTTTGGGGCCACCACTTTTGCCTCAAGGAATGAAATTTTAATTTTTCCTTACTCCGTGTCAAAGGCCAATAGGAGCTTGTACTATGATGTGGCTATCTTCTTCTAGAACTGTGTATATGTGGTGGTTTTAAGCATCTAATTCTTTTGTTTGATTGCCTTGTACTTGGAAAAAATATTAGGCTCAACAGTGTCTTGAGCCAAGTCAGTTGTTTGTGGTGTTTCTGGAGGATATTTAGATGTTGATGAATAGGGAGATCCTGTGAAGATGTAATCATCCCTAATAGAGACATGAGGACCTGTGATAACAATTGTTTCTTGCTCTTTGTTCTCTTGCTGAAAAATTGGTGCAAAGTTAGTTTTCTATTTCTTCTTGTATATCAGGAGCTCCTTAGCTCTAATTACTGTCACTGGGGAAGATTATTCGTCTCTTATCCTTTTATCACACTTTTCTTGAGGTGTAGGAGTTTGAGATGTTGTTCTTGATATAACTTGTTCTTCGACCTCCTGTAGTGTGTTCTCCTCCCACTGATTTTTTTTCATATATTACTCTATCTCTAGCTGAGGAGTGTGTGCGTAGGGTGTGATTTTTTGATCCACCCTTAGCTTTGAAATCAGTCTAGAAGGATCATAATACCAATTAAAGCTCAACTTGATGTTCATTTTCTTCAAAAGTAAATCAACTTCTTTACCAATTGTTCTGGTAATGAAGACAAAAGGTCCAACCTGTGCTTTAATTTTAAAATGTGCCTTCTTCTTCACTGCTACAAAATGAAAGTCATTGATATGTATCATTTGTCTAATGTACGCTAATGAGAAAAGTCTCATAGGCACAAATTTTTGCATCTTATAGGGTGGCAATTCACACCCGTAGATCCCAATCTCTGTGTAGTTTTGGTATAAATACCGGTCACCTGTCTTCACCTAGTCACTAAGTGTTGGAAAGGTAAATCCTCTCTGCGGACAAAGACGATCCCTCTAGCCATAGAGTGGGTCTAGAAACAAGGGAACAAGATAATGTGTAGGTTCCTAGCTAACAAATGAAATAGGTTGGGATAGATTTTCCTACTTGGAGTCCAACGTGATTGTCTCAGCTGTATTAGTGGCGGCCTCTTGATCTCTGTCCCGACAGGTCGTGCTCCTTCAGCAATGGCACTCGTATTCCTACAAAAATATCAAAGACAAGAGAAACATACAAGACAATAATTCCATTCGTAGCTAACTAGTTAGTTAAGGAGGACTAAACATATTGCGTAAAATAAATGATATTAACAAAAGATAGGAACCAGACAATAGTCATGTATGTATAAATAGAAGAAAGAGATTACAACCGAAACCTTGACGTCGCAGCCTCCTTCAGCGAGTTCAGTCGAAGTGCGTCTCGAAGGATTGTCGGGTAATTGGGACGAGGAGAAGACACAAGCCTAAGCTGTCTCTCGAAAAAGGTCTCTTTCTCTGTTCTATCTCCCTAGCAAAATGTTCAGCAATTCTCTTCAGTCATTCAACTATAATTGTTCAGCTAGTGTATCAATGGGAGATAGCTTTATCTATAGAGGGAGAGGAGGAGGTTGGGATCCCTACAATGGTGGAAGGGCGGCCTTATCCTTTGGGAGGTTTCCCCAAAAGGTGGAAACAAGAGGCCAAAGGAGGGTGGTTGTAGTTATTTAGTCGAACCACTCAAGCTGACTCGCCCATGAAGTTTGTTAGCATGGAAAATTCGCCTCTATATTTAAAAAACATTCCAAAAATAGCTTGGTGCAGGTAGCCCACTGTGACAGAGCACCAATGAGCACATGGCCCAGTGTTAATCTTCCTCATCAGTGCGAGGGCATAACGGTCTACCAGTGCTAATGAAAAAACATGTGTTTCTGATGGTCTGCTTAGGAAATTTTCAATAGAAGGAATGTTGTCCTCATGGAAAGGGATGCAATGATGGTCTTTGCAAGGCATGAAACTTTTTATTAGTCACAGAAATGATCCTCCAATGTGCGGGTTGGGGATTCTAGGGACTGTGACAAAATGTTGTGTAACAGATGCCCCCTAAAGCATGAGGCCCGAGAGAGAGGGAGCGGTGAAATGCTTTACGAGAACAAATTCAAACCAAACATTGCTATTGGAAGACCTAAAATTACAAATACAACTGATATCTATGATACATGAACATGTGGCATGGGCATAGCCATCCATAATAGAGGACATAAAAAATGAGATCCGAGGTATGGACGCAGCCATCTAGTAGTAAGGATCAATAAATAGACTTAGATATGGTCGCATCCATCCAATAAAAAGAGTCATGTGATAAGTCATGAGAAACCACAATATCCCATAGCCTGGATCTTATCAGACAAAACCCATGGTTTTGCGCTCCACCTTGACCTGAACACGTACAAATTCAAGCACGTGAATATGTGAGCTGAGGTCGAACATGCAAGAAAGTCACCTGATTACCAGCCAATGATGAAATATGTTAATGGGCACGAGAGAAACCACCAATAATGACAATGGATCTCAAGGTATAATAGGTACAATCCTCGGAATGTGAACAGTGATATGGCATTGAACACCCGCAGAATCACTCGATCAAAGGCCAATGATGTGGACCTTTCGTCAAATGCGAAGAACCTACCATTGAGGCATGCAAGCTCCAAGGTACCGGAAGGGAGTCTCTAGATCAAATTCCTGGGTAATGAGCTAGAGTCGACACGAAGTGAACCAGTTGAAGGAGGGACATAATTTTTCCCACGTCACCGACACGAGACAGAGGAACATGATTATAGTCAATCAGGACTAAACAGAGGAATAGAGGGAGGTTGAAAATTGCAAAGGAAAAATTATCTTGAACATATCAGTGACACGACTCTGGATTTGGAAGTATTTGACATCAAGGGATCTGAGGTCATGATGGGAGGTCAAAAGAGATTACCCAAACCCATGGAGGTAAAAATGATGAAATGAAATGTCCCCAACCTGACATGAATGCAAATGAGTGTCATGTTCAAGAGCGAAATACTTCCAACACAACTGAAGACTGGTTCCATTTTCCCCCACCATTTCGGGCGAGTACCCCAATTATTTTTGGAAAACAAGCTTGAAGGGGATAACATATGCTTGTGATGTAAGTTTTTCCTTCAGACAAATCTATCCTAGTACATTTTACAAGCCCTAGGAAGGAGGAACTCGGGTAACTTCATGGTGAAGATTTCCGATGTCATTAAGTTTTAACGAGTCTGACAAGGGAAGAACACGACATATTTTCATGTTTAGAGAGTTTGAAAAGAAGCGGAAAAGAAAACTCCAGCAATCCCTTTTCTTAGATAGTCTCATAGATCCGAAAAGGTAGAAAACTATGGCCGAGAGAACCTCTTAGTCGCGATAGGATAAGGTATTCATTTTTTGTAAATAATATATCCCAGCCCAAAAAAGGGGTAAAATTATACTGGGTAGATATGGTTTCGTATCCATTTAATGAGTTAAAAACAACAAGAGTCTCGACAAACTTTTCAGTTTCAGAGAGTCAGAAAAGAGCTAAAATTTGACTCCGCTTGAAGGAACGAGTGGCATTAAGGGTAGCAATTGGTTCCAGTGATGGTGGAACTACTCAAAAAAAGTTAAGTTCAATAGGTTGGCTAACAATACCACACATTTCAGAAGTTCCTCAAGAACAGGTAAAACAATCAAGTGAAGGCATATGATCAGCGAAGCAGATGGTGACGGTGGAATGAGAAAACCAAGGTTCATCTGGAAAAATAGGCTGATAAAATGGCAATCACGAGAGGCAAAATAAAAATGGTTTCATTTTTACACAAGCTTGAAAACATGAAACTTTGCTTGAAATTGGTTTCATTTTTACACAAGCTTGAAACAAAGGTAAACTATGCTTGAAAAACAGGCATGCCCCCAACATGGTGACTCAATTCGAGGTACATGCCCCCCAAGATTCAATCCAACTGTAGCGAATGAAAAGCAGATAGAGTGAAGGTTCAAATTATGAGATCAGAGAAATACTCGACTCGGATTTTACGAGATCTGATCAAAGACTCTAATTGAACGGGAACATGTTTCATTGTTTTGGCGAGGTTGACACATTAAAAGAACTATCCTCATGACTGAATTCATTTTTTTTAACGAGGTTGACATAGAAGATGAACTATTCTCGTAAGAGATTGTTTCATTTTTTAAGGAGATTGACACAAGAAAATGAACTATGCTCTGATAACCTTTTACCATAACGAATAAGAGGTCATGGCTTCTAAGAGTTTCAAATTTGATGGGAGAACAATGTCCTGGAAATCACGATCGAATGCGCCCAGTAAACGGTACTCAATGGTTTTATCATTGGATGAGGGAAATGAACAAGTGGCCACATAATTAACCTGTGGTGGGGAAGATACAATCAGCACATGAAAATCCGGTAGAGATGATGTTGGGCCAGTTGCCACTTCCAGACCAAAGAATGAAAGCTAATCAATGGTCATGATCCGACCTTCATGTGGAAAAAATATCACACGAAAGAGGGAGGAGACAAGTGCACCCATGACATAAGCATATTCGCACCCCAAGAGTAAATTAAAATCTAAGGGGCATGGGACAACCATCACGTCTATACAGACGGTTTTCCCTCCCAAAGTGAGTGGTAACTTCGGAAGGATCCCTAACGGTTGACTGGTTCCTCTGTTAAATGCCAACATATTCCGTGTAACCAGCATAAGCGGTGGATAACCAAAATCTTGCCCAGTAGTTGAAGACAGAATACTAAAAGACGCGCCTTCATCTATAATCATGCTAGGTATGGCCACATCAAAGGTCTGTATTGTGATCTCAAAAATCACATAAGAAGGAAGGCGATATCCCACAAATCGACTCCAATAGAAGGAAGAGACCAAACGACTTGGGGGTGGGTACCATTAAACTGAGATGGTCATCCCCTGGTGTTACTGGAGCAAGAGGATCATCCTCCTCGAACACATACATGGGAGCAGGAAGAGAAACTTCTTGAGTCACAAGGATGGGAGGATCTTTCTCCAAGTCCTAGGAATCTGAAGAAACAAGAACAACGTGAGAGGGATGAGATCCACTCTCGATAGAAAAGACCTGATGAACCATGGGCAGGATGAGATCGACCGATTCCACGACTAATTTTTGGTCGGGAATGGATTCATGAATTTGAATTTCCGAGGGAATGGGATCGACCAAGGATGACACTTGACCGATCATTGAATCAATTAGCGGAGGACTCGAAGAAAACTTTTGGTAACTAACTAGAAGGTAGGGTGCAGAAATAATAGGGTTGTCCAACACTCTCTTGGGTTTATCCATATATGGAAAAAGGTGAATGAGATGATGCCCTTCACATAACTTACAAGGATTGGTAATCTTACCTTATTTCTTATGAATCTTGTCATGGCTAGTTGAAGATGTACCACCAATCTGACTTCCAGAAGCCAAAGGCAACGACGGATGGTCGTTGGACCATGCTTTAAGTACCTTGGGAATTTCAGGGCAGTCTCGAAGAAGATGGTCACCTTTGCACAACGTGCAAGGGAATTTTAATTTTCATGGAAGGTTGGATGGTTTATCAATGGAAGGTGTCTGAGGTGCGATAGTCGCAGAGTTGACCTCTCCCTTATCTAACTTCTTTTTCTTCGTCTTCTTCTTCTTCTTCTTAGCCACTTGGTTAATAGAATCTAGAATTTCACCAGGAGAAGTAGAAGAGGAGGACGAAGAAACAAGCGAAGAAGGGGAGAGGTCCACCTTAGAATCAACATGATGCTGTCCAGGTGGAGGGGGTGGTTGTACAGTGGGCGGAACACTCGAGACCAGAGACGTCGAAAATAACCAAATAGGCAACCCAACAGTTAACCTAGGCAGGGACAATGTTGCCATATAAGGAGCACCAATATTCCCAAAAGTAGGAAAAGGACCAGGATTCCCTTTGGAGGGGATTCCTTGGTTGGAAAACTCTAGGAAAGTTTCCATTGGAAACAACCATAAAACAAAATTCTAAGGAAGATAACTTAACTAGGAATAATTTGCGGGTAGTTAATATTTTAAGACACTGAAACAAAACTTTTTCGTTTCATATTTTAAGAGTCGAGAGATAGGAAAAATGTGACTCTATCACTTTTAGTTTGAAACGAGCGTGAAAGGACAAGCGCTCGACGATATTTTCACTTTTTAAGGAGTCATGAAAAGATTGAAATGACTACTCAGGTAATCTAAGCAAGAGGGTATACCAAGTTTCCGTGAACTGCCATATACACCTTGGTGATCAAATGAAAGAAAAGTGACCAAGGACTTAACGTACATGCAGGTAGTCTCCCCGAATGTTGTGTTCGGTGTATCATGCTTACAGGGCGGCAGACTCGGCTTCCTATGGATAAAGGATTTTAACCTATGAGGGTCTCCCTTTATATACATGACGTTACGGGGAGCACAAGTCCGTACTAGCATTGTCTAAAGCCAGGCGGCGAATGACAGCTACTAGGTTTAACGACGCTGGAACATGTCACTAGCCTAGACCTCTAAAAATGTTTGTGTTAGGTTCCAATGCTTCCTTAGAGTAATTGAATTAATTTTAAAGTTGGTGTTGAATTAATGTTTTAGTTTCAAGGCCCTACCGAATGGGATCTCAAATTTCCTAAATGCACACTATATGCAAAAGAACACCATTTTCCTTCGATGAATGCTAACTAAGAGAAGGATAGAGATCTTTCAGATAGTAGAAAACAATGAAATAATGCGAAGAAGTCCACTAATGCATCTAATACAACCAAACGAAAAACAGAAAACTCTTTCCTAGTTCATCAAGCGCTAGTTATACAAAAGAACTTCCCATTTTCGATGCAAAAAAAGAATGCATTTTTTTTGTTTTTGAATGAATGAAGCACACAAATGCACTAATTACATCAAAAAGCAAATCGAACACTAGTTTTGGGTACTGCGAATGTAGAGATCTAAAATGAATGATTCAGAAGCAATACAGACATAAAAAAACACTCAAACCGATGATGCACTCTTTCAAACAAATATAAATATTTAAAAATGACCCAAACGAGCAATGTGATCTATGCCTGAAGTGACAAACTGGAGAGTCAAACAAAAACGAAAGTAATCATTCAAAAAACCAAAACACAAAGGATCAAGAAAGACTAACACAATTGATTAGGGAATCAAACTGACAACAATCACAAAGAATCAAACTTCAATTAGAAGGCTCAGTGAGCAAAAGACACCTAGAAACCCTAGGGATGTGAACCTCACTGATGAGACAATGGACAAATAGCTGAGAAGAAAAAACTTACAATAGTCAGAACAAGCCTAAAAGACCAATGGAAAATCAAAGAAACAACCCAGAGTCAAGAAGAACTGACCAAAAACTCAGCAAGAAGGTCAAACCAAAACCTACAGGATTCAGCGCGACTATGAGGTGGTAATCTGTGCCAAACAGGGGTTGGCGCTATTGTAACAAAAGCAACAAGCACCAATTCACATGACTGTTCAAAGTAAACCCGCGCCAAGCCGGATAACTATGGGAAAAGGAAGAAAATAGTGAGCAGAGGTCAATCTTGACACTTTGGAGCTAAACAGGGGAATTCCAAATAGTCAAGCAAGCTAAAAAAGATAGACAAACAATCAAATGACTGAAGTTGACTTGACAACGAAAATTCCCAATGAAAAAACAATGAGACGACAAACTCACATTGATCCCCAGCGTAGTCGCCAACTTGTTGGAAAGGTAAATCTTATCTGTGGACAGAGATGATCCCTATAGCCCTAGAGTGGGTCTAGCAACAAGGGAACAAGCTAATGTGTAGGTTCCTGGCTAACAAATGAAATAGGTTGGGATAGATTTTCCTACCTGGAGTCCAATGTAATTTTCGTAGCTGTAGTAGTGATGGCCTCTTGATCTTTGTCCTAACAGGTCGCGGTCCTTAAGTAATGGCACTCATATTCCTGCACAAAGATCAAAGACAAGAGCAACATACAAGACAATAATTGCATTCGTAGCTAACTAGTGAGTCAAGGAGTACTAAACACATTGCGTAAAATAAACCATATTAACACAAGATGGGAACCATACAATAGTCATGTATATATAAATGGAAGAAAGAGATTACAACCGAAGCCTTGACATTGCAGCCTCCTTCAGTGGGTTCATTCGAAGCGCGTCTCGAAGGATCATCGGGGAATTGGGATGAGGCAAAGACACAAGCCTAAGCTCTCTCTCAACAAAGGTCTCTTTCTTTGCTCTATCTCCCTAGCAAAATGTTCAGCAATTCTCTTCAGTAATTCAACTATAATTGTTTAGCTATATTTGTTTAGCTAGTGTATCAATGGGAGATAGCTTTATTTATAGAGGGAGAGGAGGAGGTTGGAATCCCTACAATGGTGGAAGGGAGGCCTTATCCTTTGGGAGGTTTCCCCAAAATGTGGAAACAAGAGGCCAAAGGAGGGTGGTCATAGTTATGTAGTCGAACCACTCAGGCTGACTCGCCCACAAAGTTTTTTAGCATGGAAAATTCACCTCTATATTTAAAAAACATTCCAAAAACAACTTGGTGCAGGTAGCCTACTGGGACATAGATCTAATGGGCTTGGGGCCTAGTGTTAATATTCCTCATCGGTGCGAGGGCATAATGGTCTACCAATGCCAATGCAAAAACATGTGTTTCTGATGGTCTTCTCAGGAAATTGTCAACAAATGGAATATTGTCCTCATGGCAAGGGATGCAAGGCATGAAACTTTGTATTAGTCACATAAATGATCCTCCAATGTGAGGGATGGGGATTGCAGGGACGGTAACAAAATGCTGTGTAACACTAAGATGAAAAACCTTTTGAATATCTGCCCCTATCCTAGGCTCCAACTCACTATTTAGCAGGAAAACCATTGTGTACAAGAATTGATCAATATATTTTGTGAAAGTAAATTCTGTAGTGTTCTTCCTCACCAAGGAGGTCCAATGTATTACTTTTTAAGCATTTCCATTCTTATCCATCTTCTGCAAAGTAAACAAAAACCTATCTGCTTGATGATAAATGAACAAATAGACTAAAACTATAGAGTATTTGAAAACTCCCTATGTACGAAACTTAATAAATTGATCATGCATGTCACCTATAATAAATTCAATTTAATTAAAAGTAACAGGTTTCTCATCAATGGTAAAAATTGACAGGTTGCCAACAATGGCCTCATCAACCCATTGATCAGAGTGGTAACCAAGAATGTATGAGATAATGGTGATGATATATTTAGTTACCTCAAGGAACATGGAAGATGAGTATGGAGGGTTCAATTTGGGGAATTGTGCATATTCAGGGAGAAATATTTCGAAGATCTTAGCTCTTTTTGGGAAGGTCAATTTTTTGTAGAGCTTTGTGAGATATTCTACAGATAGTGCCTTGGAAGATTCTGGTTGGTTTACTTGCAACATTTTTGAAATAGTCTCAACTATTATGGTGAGCATAACTTCACCATTACGACTCACAATTTCTCTTTGGGATGGAACATAATTTCTCGAACACTAAGATATTAGTTTAGGGAACTGATGTGTCTGTGGGAACATGAACTAGGGCAGGGAAGACTCCCATAGGTGTAATTCATCATGTTGATCTAAAAAATTAAGTTTCAACCAACTGTGAAGTTCGAGCAGGTTGAATTCACAGTTGGTCTCAAAATTTTTATATTGGGGGTCAACTAAAGGAAAATGATCAAGGTCTATGGGAGGGGGCAACATTGGATTCTCTTCAGGAGATGGAGATCAAATCACTGTCTCTGGAAAATTAGCAGTCACTGTAACAACTCAGAAGACTGTAAAATTCAGCTGGTCGTGCAAAACAACAAGGAAAAGAAGTTTTATGACTTTACTACTTTTAATAGAGTAATTTTTCAAATTACCATTACATGTTTACTGTTAGCCAGGAGTGGGTCCGTTGCAGAAGGAGCAGGAAGAATTTATTGCTTGTAACTGATTGCTAATGGGCAAGGGAGTTCTAGATGGCAGCCTTCGATTGGGAGTGGGATGGATTCTTGGGACAAATTAAATGGAAGGGAAGGTTGTGGGGGTGGTGTTTGTGAGAGTGAGTTGGCGTACGGTGAGTGGAGGAAGGTTAGCTGAGGTGGACAGAGTGATGGTGGGGTCATGAAGGGTGTCGTGGCAGATGAGCATTGGTGTGGCAGATGAGCATTGTGGAGGAGCATTGGTGGAGGGGTAAGCGGTCAATACTGGAAGAATTGTAGAATTTGAGGCGGGAAGTGGGGACTATGAGGGCGTATGGGTGTGGGTCCAAAATTTTTAGACCCTCCTCGCGAGCAAAGCATGATGGAGCTCGAGGGGGCCCCAAAACACTCCCCCGCCATTGATCCGAGTAGGGAAAAATACCAGCCCTCCATTTTTATCATAAGCTCAAAAAATTTCATAAAAACTTATATTTTCAACTTTATCACATGCACTTAAAGCACGACTAATATTTTCTAAAATTGATCTTAATCAAAGGGTAATTACCTGCTTAAAACTACTTAAAAATTCATTAATGCTGCATTTGAATTGGAAAAGCATCTTTTATTTTTTCCTATCAGTGAACCACAATTAAATGGTGTGATTAACTTTTTCACAAACCTAATCTATTTTATTTTGAGCCTAATCACATTTAAACAGTGTGATTAGGCTCACTATTTCTACTTATCCTATTTATAATGTGGCATTTTGGCTAGCAACACATTTATTCAAAATTTCTACGTGTTAACTCATGCAATTTTTATTTCTTGAGTGGAATTTAAGCTTTCTCACTCATATACATTATCTTTTGGGGTTTCTTCATTTTTTTTTTAAAATTCTATTTTCCGTTTTCAAATATATATTCTTTTTATACCCTCTTTTCATTTTTTCTATATTTTTTTATTTTCTTTTTGTTTTGTAAATAATTTGTAGAATACAATATAATTTACAATTTCATCAGTTGAAAGAAAATAAATAATCATCAATTGAACCTATGAATCATAGGACCCTAACAATGGCTCTGATATGGATTTATGCAAGAACGCAACATAATACACATATAACCATAAATACAAAGGTGCAGCGGAAATAACACTTCATTTCATTAATATCAAAGAACTGAAATTTTCTTATAGACATAATAAAAATAAACTAGCTAGGGCACTGGTAGCTTATCTCTGAGAAGAGATGTGGCGGATACAGGCCTCTAAATTGTGTTCCAATGAGGCTCGAGGGCCTATTTATTGTTGAGAAATGATGGAAAAATATAAACATCCAAAAACCTAACCCTAGGAGATGCAGTGCCAAAAATATGGGTCCCATTTGGATAAAATGGTGTTTCAACTTCCCGGGGACGTAACTTTGGCATACGATCTCCATTTGGCGTGAACCATACCTCGTTAGAAAGATCTATCCTAGGAGTACAAATTTTGGTGTGAGAAAGATTGGTCCATGGATTGTTGTTGCTCCCATTTTTCCCCAAAAATGTTGTTTAGGGCCTCAAAACGGCTTCGGAAGTTCAAGACCCAAAAAAATGCTAAAAATATTAAGTTGTGTTGAAATTGAAAAAAGGAAAGAACTTATGGTGGTGTTTCAAATAGAATGGGTGGGTGGCCACCAATATCCACCTGGATCGTTACGACCCCACAATGGCTCCGAAAGTTCAGGACCCAAAAACCTGCTAAAAATAGTAAGCTGTGCTGACAGTGCAAAACTGAAAGAACCAATGGTGGGGGTCCAAATGGAATAGATGGGTGGCCACCAATATCCACCTAGATCATTTTCCCCCCATTAGGAAGCAATGGTTCCAATTCCGTTGAGATCCTCCATGGGATGAGGCAAATTCTGTTGAATTGGGTATTAGATTTGTCGAAGATGTCATGGTCCTGTGGGTGGACATGTTGGATGCGTTCAGTAAATTTGGTTTCTTTATCAACCTCATATACTACATGTGTGGATTCTGGTTGCGTAGTCACATGAGTTATGGCAACATCAGGTGGTAGTGCGTCAGGGGTTAGATCAATGGAATGCTTGTCCTGACAATGTAGAGAAACCTCTGTGAGTGAGGAGAAAATGTCCTCGTATTCCTTCATGAATTTGTCCATCTGCTGCATCCGTGTAGGGGAGCCCTATTTCGAGGTTGTGGCCACAATATTATTCTTTCCCTATGAGCAAGTTGTAAGGAAAATAATTTTTTTGGTTTGGGAAACAATCTTACTGCGTTGTTTTGTAGTAGTCAAAGAGATGATAGGAGGCGGTACTACCTCCAGTATCCTGTACAATTTATTTCCCAAATTAATAATAACAACATGAGGTCTAGACTCATACATAGCATGTCACCTCCACAAGTATGGTTGGCCCAATAACACATCAGACACATCAAGAGGATCAACATCACACAATACCTCATCTGTGAATGGTTTGATGCTATACGGAAGGAGGCACTGCTGGTGGCCGCAGAGATTTCTTCCTTCATGAAGCCACCCAATGGTATACGACTGTGGGATATGGTCGGTAGGCTGAGATGCTTCACGACCTTTGCTAAAATGAGGTTCTTTTGGCTTCCACTATCAACAAGGAATTGTAGTGGAGAACCCTTCATCCACATCTGTTAATGGAAGAGGCACTCTTCCTCCTCTAGATCCTCAGGATCCTCCTCCTGGAGCTTGGTGGTGGCAACAATGGCACTGGGATCCACATCAATGATATACTTCCATTTGTCATTGCCTTTGTTTGGTTCTGACTCAGGATCAGAACAAGCATCTGATTCGGGTGCCTTTAGTTCGGCCACCAATGACTGTTTGGCCCGAATCTCATTTGTGCTATGAGTGGGGCTGTTATGAAATTCACACCACTTCCCCATGTCATTTTTTGGATTTGTGGTGTTTTTTTGAGTTTCCCCACTTTAGCTTTGCCCCTTGTTTTGTGGTTCAAGGGCGCCTTTCCCTGTCTTTGGATTCTAGGATCCAAAGTCTCGCTTATTCTGCTTAAATTTCTACTCGATCTTGGCAGCATAGCGATAGGCTGTGCCAAGTGATGTAATGTCGAGGAAATCCATTTCCTCTTGAATGTATTTGTGCAAACAACTGCGGTACTTGAGCACCAAATGTCTCTCTGAATATTTAGTACCCAACTTTGTGTGTAGGGTATGGAACAAATTCGTTAGTTCATGCACATCTTGATCCCTTTGTTGCTGCAACACGATCCATTGGATGTACTTGTCCTCATAGCTCCCCATGGGGTAATATTGTTCCTTGATTCTACCTCGGAAAAAATTCCAAGTGGGTGTAGCTAAGAATAGGGTCCCCCCTCGTCCTTTTTCTCACAGTATGTTTCCCACCAGTCCTTGACATGGGGGGCAGGTTTGAGGAGTGCACAAATAAAATTTTCCCGGTCGAAGAAATCATGGACTGAGAAATACCCTTCTAGAAAATTCAACCATCTATCGATGACGTCTACATCTATCAGGCCTTCAAAGATAGGAATGTCAAAATTTACCTGTACCTTGAAGGGAATGGCGCCTTCAGATTGGTTGTTGGATGTAGATGCGCTGTAGGTGGGTAGCCGTTGAAGGATCTAAGCAAATTTATCCATCATCGCGTTCCTTTTTTTCTTGAGGGCCTCCTCGAGAAATATTTTGATAGGATCTCATGCTCCCTTACATTTCTTTTCTTCCACCATGGGAGGTCTTTGGGGTTTGCAAGGTTGATCTTGCAAGGGTTCAACCAGATCGAGCCCTAACTCCTTATACCCTGACCGCTTTGGGGACAACCAAAGAAAAATAGAGAAAGAGAAGACCGCTTTGATATAACTGATCCGAATTTATGAAATAATGCAACATAATACATAAATAACCATAAACACAAAGATGCAATGGAAATAATGCTTCATTTATTAAAACAAATGACTGAAACAGTCTTACAGACATAATGGAAACTAGATGAACGAGGGCACTAGTAGCGTATCTATAAGAAGAGATGTGACAACTACAGGGCCCTCCACTCTGTTACAATGAGGCTCTAGGGCCTATTTATTGTTGAGAAACAATGTAAAACTCTAAACATCTAAAAACCTAACCCTAGGAGATGAAGTGCCAAAACTATGGGCCCCGTTTGGGTAAATTGGTGTTTCAACTTCTTGGGGACGTAACTTTGGCATACGATCTCCGTTTGGCGCACACCATACCTTGTTAGAAATATCTATTTGAGGAGTACAAATTTTGTGTGAGAAACATCAATCC
The DNA here is from genome assembly GCA_034641835.2 of Pinus albicaulis. Lineage (NCBI taxonomy): Eukaryota > Viridiplantae > Streptophyta > Pinopsida > Pinales > Pinaceae > Pinus > Pinus albicaulis. The sequence goes on from CM076579.1 coordinate 893,779,527, forward strand.
ATGGATCCATGTTGCTCCCGGTTTTCCCAAAAAACGTCGTTTAGGGCCTCAAAACAACTCCGGAAGTTCAGGACCCGAAAAACTGCTAAAAATAGTAAGTTGTGTTGAAACTGAAAAACTGAAAGAACTGATGGTGGCATTTCAAATGGTATAGGTGGGTGGCCACCAAGATCCACTTGGATCATCACGGCCCCAAAACGACTCCAGAAGTTCAGGACCTAAAAACCTACTAAAAATAGTAAGCTGTGCTGACAGTGCAAAACTGAAAGAACCAATGGTTGGGGTCCAAATGGAATAGGTGGGTGGCCACCAATATCCACTTGGATCAGGCTCCGACTAGGGAAGACATCCTCCTTGTGCAGTGTCAAGAACACCATAGATCAGTAGCCTTGATCCATTGGGCCAATTTGCTGAAATCTTCCAGCTGAGATGTTATATCTATGTATTATTCATACCTATAGTAATTCATCATCATAAGCTTAGGGCCTTCTCCGTGGGTTTCAACTTATACTGTAAGTCACTTGCACTCTTAGAATATAAAAATAAAATGGTTATGTACAAGGTTGATGAATGAATTGTCCTAATTGGGTAGGGAATAGTGCTTTAACTGTCTTCCATTTACAGGTCCACCTGGAAGCCCACCTCCATTGAAATTTGTTGTCAAATTTACCATGTTTTCCCTTATCCTCATTTCTAGAATCCCATTTCAAAACAAGATCATTGAGTTGAAAATAATTTTCTGTAGTCCTTATATCATAAATCCTTTTAATATTTTCCTTGATGAATTGAGTTTTATGATAGACCTCCTCCATTGACTGTTGTAAATGAATACTTTGGTTTATTCTTCTTTGCATATCATTGGTCTTGACCCGCGCCTCTTGCAGAAGTTTGAGCACTAGAATTCCCAAAGAAGTTGGGAAAAATGCACCTGTTCCATACACTATCTGAAATGGTGACATTCCAATGGAATTCTTGGTAGTAACTCGATCAACCCATAGAGAATTGATTAATTTTGTGTGTCATGAATTCTTATTCTCCTGCAATAAATTTTTGATAATATTTACCAAACTCTTGTTAGAAGACTCAACTAACCCATTACCTTGGGTGTAGTAAAAAATAGAGTGACCTAACTTAATCTAATATTTGTTACAAAAATTTGTCATTTTCCTGGATTTGAAAGCAACAACGTTATCAATTATAATTTTATGGGGGCATCCAAACCTAGATAGTATATTTCCTTCTAGGAATTGAATGATAATAGTATCAAGGGCTTATCTAGTTGGTATGGCTTCTATACATTTGGTAAAGTAGTATCCTGCTGTAAAAATCCATTTGTGTTGTCTTGAGGAGCTAGGGTGAATTTCACCAATGAAGTCTAAACCCCATTGTTAAAAAGGGAATTCTACTGCAATTGGCTTTAAGGGTAAAGGTAACATCTTTCTTTTACCTTCATATATTTGGCATTTATGGCAAGAGGTGACCGTTTTATGCACATCAAAGAACATAGTTGGCCAGTAAATATCAGCTCTAAGGAATTTGTTAGCTATATATTTTGAATATAGTTGGCAACCACAGTCTCCTTGATGGAATTCCTCCAGGACCCTATTTGCTTCATCTTTCAACAAACAATTTAGTAATATCCCTCCAACATCTTTCCAATATAAATTATTATCAAGAATAAAAAATTTCATGGATTTCATTTTATGATATCTTGCTTTGGTTTTTGTTAAACTAGGAGGATCATATAAGTTCTGTAAGACAAAAATGATGTCTACATACCATGGTGATGTGCTGAAGGGTTCTGATATCAGTGGAGTCACATGCTCTTCCTGTTCATCTAATTCTGCAATGAAATTGATGTCTAACACATTACAATTAGACTCTTCCATGAGTTTTTCTAACCCTTGTCCTTTGATAAGCTTTGGTGGTCTGATTTCAATGTAATATTCCAAAACGACTACAATCCACTTGCCCCTTTTTCCATATGGATATGTTTGAGTTAGAATATCTTTTAACAACGACACTTGGGGGAAAATCAATGATGTGTGAATGTATAACGTAAACCCTGGAATTATTTAGTGATTTAAGTAATTCAAATGCATGTTTTCCCATGATATTGTATTTCAGTGATGCATCCCTTAGTGGTTTTCTGAAAAAGGAAATGGGTTGTTCATGACCTTCAACATTCTTCAACAATAAAAAAAATGCTATTGTATGATCAAATGCAAAATAAAATATCATGAAATATTTTTTAAAATCGATACTTATTAGAATTGGTGTAGTTCTTAATGCCTCTTGATTTTAGTGAAAGACTCTTTTGCATCAATATGCCATTTGATTTCAGTATCCTTCTTTAACATGTCGGTGATTGCTTTTAAGATCTCAGCAAAATTTGGTATAAATCTCCGAAGGAAGTTTATTTTTCCAACAAAGGATTTGACTTCTTTTTTGTTCCTAGGGGGATCTATTTTCAATATTGCTTCCACTTTGTTAGGGTCAATTCTTATGCCATGATTTGAGATGATGTTTCCTGGTAGCTTACCTTCTCTAAACCAAACAATTTTTTCTTAGGGTTAAGAGAGATACCATATTTTTTGCATTTTTAGAAAACTCTCCTTAAGTGAAGAAAATGTTCCTCATCCATCTTCAAAAAGATAGTGACATCATCTAAATAAATGACTATAAACCTACCTATTTCATCTGAAATGGCTATATCCATTGCTCTTTGGAATGTGATACTAACATTCATTAGACCGAAAGGCATTTTCACATACATGGAAGTGCCCTAGGGTGTAGTGAAAGTTGTTTTCTCTTGGTCCTCTGGATGTACTAGAACCTGATTTTAACCAGAAAATCTATCCAACAAGGAAATTCTCCTAGATCCAACCACTTTCTTCAGGATATGGTCCATTTTGGGCAAAGGATAGTTGTATTTTAGGGAATACTTGTTTAGATTTATAAAATCAACACATAGTGAATACTTGTTCAGATTTATAAAATCAACACACGGTCTAATTTATCCTTCTTTTTCCTAGTAGGGACTAAGTTTGATACCCATTTAGAATACCTCTGTGGTACAATAATTTTGGCATCATATAGTTTTTTAACCTCTTTTTCCATTAGGGGTAAGATAATTGTGTTGATTCTTCTAAGTTTCCGTTTGAAAGGTTTTTGGTCTTCCTTTACAAAAATTTTATGTTGTATAATGCTAGTGTCATAGGATTTTAAATCCTCATAACTCCAGGAAAATACATCTATGAATTCTTTGAAAAGCTCTAAGTACTTCTGTTTTTTAGCAAAAGTCAAATATTTGGACAATTTAAGTATTTTTGGATCTTCTTTAGTTCCTATATTACAATCTTCCACTTCGGCTCCAGTAGGTTCAATTTTAGGTTTCTTAGACACATCATTAAAATCAAATAATTATTCTAAGGGAACTAACCCTCTAGGAAACACATTATCCTTTAATTTCAAAATTTCTAACTCTTCTTGATCTTTATCCAATTCACTCATTTACTCTTTATTTAAACTCTTATTTACCTTATTATCTACATCATAGTCTATGTATATATTTTCACACTCAAATTTATCCTTTGACTACAAATTTTTTTCAATCTGTTCATCATTACTAAAGACTTTCCAGTACCTGATATTATCTGGAACAAATGGTCTGTTTTTAACTTCAACTATGTACTTGTGACTTGGACGATATGACATTTTGCAAGTACTGGCTGAAGTAGCCAGAACATCAGCTAGGATATTTTGATCCCTTGGAATTACAGATAATTCATACTCAACAAAACACTCAAGGTAATCTAGAAAAACATTTATATAAGCCCTTAACCTTGGATGTTTTTCTGAATATTCCCATTGTATTTGTTTGATTATGAGTTCAAAATATCCATGAATTGAAATTTTTTTGGCACCTAACTTTTTCAAATGCTGCAAGCCTAGGATTAAGGCTTCATACACAACTATATTATTAGTACATTGAAAATTCAGTTTGTATGAATATCCTTCAAATTTATTAGTTTATGAATTGAAAATGCACACACCTGCTCCCGATCCTTCGTTACTTACAACCCCATAAAAATCCATGTTCCATAAAGGTTCATTTTCTTCATTTAGTTTCACAATGTATGTTTTGATTTCTTCAATCTCACACAAATAAGCTTCTAGGTTTGGTATTTTTGCTTCTACACCTCCATCATTATACAAGATAACAGAGTCTAGATATGAGTGGACTAAATACAAGGTAAAGTTGTATGGCCTGTCTTGATTGCTAACCATGTATTTCATCAGTGTTTCTCTATAAAACCTTCTTGGTTTCCCAAATACAAGAATGGTATCATAACTCATATCTAGTTGTAAGGTGCCTTGTAATTTTTCCCCCACAGGATCTAGAAAGTGGCATTCCATACTTTGGAGGTATTTCTGCTACCACAACATCCATGATTAATTTTTTGCCTGGGATTTGAACTAAAGTGACACACAGGTCTTTGATAAGACCAAGACATCTTACCTTATAGGAATCAAATGGATATAAGTCTTTGTAAGACCTAGTAATATCCAGTCCTAATTTTTCCATAATGGCTCTGGGCATAAAGTTATGTGAGGCACCAGAATCAAGCATAACATTGTGAAGAATTTTATCATGAATATTCAAACTGAAATAAAATGGAGGAAATACCCCATCTTGTGATTTACCTTCAACTTTAGGTCCAAATAAAAATTCAGGATGATCATCATTAAGATTCATAGGGAGGCCTAATATTGAAAGGGAGACCTAATTGATTGATGTCGGTCATTTGGGCCTCTTTGCTCCCTTTGTTTAATATGAGGCGGGTTTCTCCTAAAGTTATGATTCCTAATATGAGGACCTGGTTGGTTCTCTCTAGGAGGAGCTCTATCATCTATGATTATTATTTCTATCATCATTTCCATATTTTTCACTAATGTATCTAATTTTGCATTAGAAGAAGAAGTGGATGGTTCCTCTTTTATGGTAACTCTTTTATCAGATCTAATTATATCCCTTTTAACTAACATAATGGCTTCTACACTTATATAATCTCTCTTAATCTCTTCCAAGGTAGTAGGGTTCCTTTGTCTTAGCTCATAGGACATATCAAGATCAAAGCCAATTGGAAACTTAATCAAGGCTAATCCTTGAGGAGGTTTAATCATTGCTGGGATTGCATTATAAATGTTATTTAAACTAGTGAAATAATCTTGCACACTTTCCCCAAGGGCTCTCCTAATTCTTTCATATTTTGTTAGGATTTCGAGAGGGTTATTCTGGACTTCCCATCTACTGAGAAAAGTTTGATGAAACACAATAAAGTTATTTATAGTAGTTGTTTGTAAAGATTTAAACCATTTCCTTACCTCTCCATTAAGGCTTTGGAAAAAAAGCCTCATCTTCACATATTCTTCATCTACCTCCTAAAGGTCAAAACAATCATTCATTTTGTCTACATGTTTTTGTGTAGTGATTGAACCGGTGCCATCAAATTGAGGAATTATGGTTTGTGATGTTGATGGGGAGGTAGTGGAAATTGTCGAAGAAATGGAACTAGTAGAAATAGGATGTACAGATTATGTGATGGGAGAGGAAATAGAGATTGATAGGGATTAAAGTTCAACCAAATGTTGGATGTAAGCTTTATGGATAGTTTGTGTTAGCACTCAAATCTACCTCAGGCTGAAATGAAGTAAAACTCAAGGCTACATCAAACCACGCTCAGCCTCGTAGCTAGCCCTACGAGGACAAGAGAGGGCTCTCTCCGTCAATCTCGAGAAAATAAGCAATAGGATGCGAGATGACTTACAATAAGAACTGATTTTAGGCTAGTAAAGAGATAGGTATGTTTGTTTTTTGATTTTTTGGGTTTTCGCTGGAGAAATGGGAAAACAAGTTTTGGGTCCGGGGATAAGGTCAGACCTTTGCAGAGTTCAAGCTGGGGCGACTGTCATTGTTGCTCCCATTGAGCCCTACCTTCTACATTGGGTTTTCTACATCTACAAGAGAGAGAAAGCTTAGATCTGAAGTGCTGAGGACTACAAAGAACCCATCCCATTGAGGAGATCCGGATACACCTTCTTGTTTCCTCCCAGGTGCCCTGTAATATAAAAATTCATTCAAAAATCGTGTTCTTGTCTTGTCTGTTGGATGCATGGAGCAAACTCTTTACTTTACTGCTTAATGTCTTTCCATTTATAGATCTGTTTGTTGCGGCACTTTAACTACTAATTGCAGATCTGAAGATGTTTTGCAGCCATTATTGTTGTTAGGGCTATTAGTTATGCGTAGCTAAAGTGGTTCTTTTTCGTGCGCTTCGACAAAGAATTCATACTAACAAATGGCGACTCCACACGGGTTTTAAATTACGACCGCTGTCGTTTTTCATATTCCTGCATATCCAGCTACTTCAGGCCCTAGGGCTTCTTTTTTAGCTGCTTAGTTTTTCTCTTTTCATGTCATTTTTCTCACATAAAAACCTAAAAACCTAAAATTTCTAACTTCCGTGTGTTTCTGGCCCTATTGCGCAGGTAAGCGACACCAGCCGCACCTGAGACGGCAATTTTTCAGAAAATCTGCCGCCGAAACAGCCGGAACGGGGGGGTCGCACCTTTTGGCCCAAAACCTGCGACCTGGACGCACTTTTCAGCCTGTAACCTGCGACCTCAACCAAAATCGGGTCAGAACCTGCGACCTGCCTTTTTTCCAGCATTTTTTCTGTAATTTTTCTGGGTTCTGCTGCAGCCTCTGCCAGGGTTTTCCAGCCTCTGTCTCAGCCCGCCTTGACCAAGATCTGATCTGTTTTTACTCATCTAAGTGGGAACCCGGCCCCTTAGGGCTTTAGTACCCTCCACTTTTTGTGGAAGAGTTTCAGCTGTTTCAGCCGTCGGTTTCAGAGCTTCAGCCCTTTCTTTTTCCAGATCTGTTACCTCACTTCCAGATCCATCGAAATCAGCCTCTTTTCCTTTCAAATCACCTCTTGTCGTTTTGTTTGGACCTCCCCTAAAGGCCTCTGCCTTGCCCCTCCCCGCTTTTTGCTGATTTCCCTTTTTTCCAGCCACCTTGCCCCTGTCTCTTGGCTGTGATCTGCACCCCTTATCTGCAGCTTTATCCTCCAGATCCCTGTCCCCTTTGACCCTAGATCTGTTGAGCTTCGTTTGTGTGTGTTTTCATAGTTTTTCCCTTTCTTTTCAGCATAGTTTTGAGAGACCCACTTTCTTGGGTTTGATAGATGCATATGTAGCTGTTATTTTTCTGTTATTTCAGCATTTTTATTCTGTTCTCTGTAGGTTTATTTTCAGCTACGTTGCACACATTTTTTTCTCTCAACAACGGAAAGGGTTTAAAAATTAAAATTAACGCACACCACACACTGACCTTAAGTGAAGAAGCGCCTGGTTTACACCGCCTGGCAAAGACTCTAAAATCAATCGTCACTGCACCTTATCTGCCCTTGACCTTCTTGATTTTGCCCCTTTCTGCCCTTGTCGGTTTCCTTCTTCCTGTCATCATTGCGCCCCCAAGGCGCCTTTCCCGGAGACTTCTTGGCCTTCATCCTCCGTTCCCGGTTGATCGACCTGCTCCGCACCGTCGTCGTCGAGCCAGTCCACCTTCGAGTCCGCACTCCGACTCCTCTCCTGATTCCTCAGGTCCCCCTTCTCCTCCCGGTTCTCCCCCTTTTACCTTCACCATGTCTGGATCAGGGCCCAAGGCTAGCGGCCCCAATACCGGCCCTCCTTCTAGCGGAACCGTCACAACCACTACTCCGGCCACCCCTGTGCTGCCGTACATTGCAGGCCTCAGCCTCCCCGATTTCCATCAGTTGATTAACGACCCCATCCACCATAATACTACTTGGCCCACTATGCCTACCAAGTTACCCTCCGATATCCCTAAGTTCGAGGGCCTTAATGGCGAAGACCCAACCAATCACGTCCGGTCTTTCCACATGTGGTGTTCCTCCAACTCCATTACCGATGACTCCATCCGTCTTCGGTTGTTCCAACGCATGCTTACTGGCGAAGCTTCTAAATGGTATGTCGAGCAGGCCACTTCCTCCCATACCACGTTCGAGACTCTTGCCCAAGCCTTCTTGTCGTACTTCCAGCTCCCTCTCCGATACGACACTGGTACGGAGCTCTTGACTTCATTTAAGCAATCCTCTTCCACACGCCTTTCTGCCCATGTTCAGGAATGGCGACGAAGGCGGAGCTTATGTCGAGCCCCTCCCTTTGAAGATCGGGTTTACATGGACTGGTTCCTTCGCACCCTCCCGTCTCCCATCGGCAAAGATGTCGCCTCTCACTTTCCTCAATCTGAAGAGGCCGCCCTCCAAATAGCTTTAAAGTATGACCTGATCTATGCTCAATCTGGTTATGTTTATACCGTTCTTCCTGACATCCCCCGGCCCGGTGGCGCTAACGCCCCGGGGGCATCTCATTCCGCCGGCGGTATTGTTGGATCTCTTTCCCACCCCTCTGCTCATCCTCCTATGAGCCATGGCCCTCCTCAGGGAGGGGCCAGCACCTCTAGCACTCTGCCCCCTCCCGGCAACATGTATCCAGGATACGGCATGCCTCCTCCTTTTTCCCAACCTCCTGCTTACCTCAATGCTGCCCAACCCAATCCTTACTTTTATCCGCAGCCTGGTGCGCCAGCTCCCCCAGCATATGCGTTTCCGCCTCCCTTGCCTCCTCACCACCTGCAACAGCCCTTACAACCCCCTGCAGGGCAAGTATTTGCGCAGCAGGGTGCGTTTAATCCCCCTTCCCAAAGAAGGCGGAGAGGCAACCAGAACCCATCTGCCCCTGGTAACCGAGGACCCAATTCTGGTCAGGACCCTAACACTAGCAACCAGCCTCAGGGCATTCCGCCCGGGCCGGACAGGCCGCTTCGCACAAACAAGCCCTGTTCGTGTTGCGGTGTTTACGGTCACTACACTCACGATTGCCCTCTCTTACCCCAGATGCGACAGATGTGGGAGTCTCAAGCCACATTGCGCGGACAGCACACCTCCCCTCACGCTCCTCCTAATGTGGCCACTACCCAGCCAGCTGTGTTCACTGATCCTTTCCCTCAACAGGGGTTCGTGGCTACCCACCCCCCTGACAGCCATGCCGCCACACCCTCGTCCATTTCTGGTTCCTCTGACTACCAGATCCTCATGATGCACTCCGATCCGTCCCCTTCCGTCGACCTTCACCTTCAAACTCGGTCTCGCCAGTACACCAAGGCCCCTGCTCAGTCTGCTCCCGAGCCCCCATCTTCAGGTTCTACAGAGCCTCTTTCGACATCCAGTGGCCCCTTACACATCCCTCAACCCAAAGTTGAGGTTCACCCAAAGATTCCAAAGGGTCCATTACGCCGAAATGCTGCTTCTGGTCGAACCGCTCAATCGTACAGTATAGTAGATGATTTGGCACAATCCCCTGCTGCCATTTCCACACTGGAACTCCTCCAGTCGTGCCCTTCTCAAAGGAAGGCTCTACTATCTGCCGTGGGCGCTGTTGATCCTGCTGATGACCAAATGATTGTCTTCGACGCCACTCAATCGGACCACCCTCCTCCTTCTTTTGCTTTCCAAATCCCAGTCAAAATCCGGAACGCCACTGTATCCCGGTGTATAATTGATGAGGGGGCGTCCACCTGTGTGATGTCCGCTTCGGTTTGGAAGCAACTCGGATCCCCTGAGTTGGCCCCTTCCACGATCACTCTTCGAGCGTGGGATGGTCATGCCTCCCAGCCTATTGGCCTGTTTCGTAATTGTCCCATCACCCTCGCCGGTAAGACTGTTTGCGTTGATGTCGAAGTCATTGACGCCCCTCTAGACTACAACATCCTATTGGGGCGAAGCTACACCTATGCCATGTCTGCTGTCCCATCCGCGGTCTTCCGTAAGATGTCTTTTCCACATAACGGGAAGATAGTCACCATTGACCAGCTATCGTATCATGAGTCATCGTCTCGGTCCTCCTCCGAGACGACCATCTCTTCTGTAGCCAACAAGCAAACTGTCGATTCCTTGACCAGTGTCTCCCCCGGCGTTTATAAAGATTCCACCTTGCTTGGTACTTTCCCTCACCTTCCTCCCCCTCCCGTTACTGATCCCAGCTTGTCGAATGTTTGCATGATGCAATCATCTCAGGCTGCCCATAAACGGCCTGCCTCAGCTAGCCCGCACCCTCCTCCCCGCCCTCCGCAACCCGCTCCTAGCCATCCATCTCAGCCAGTCGGACCTCCCCTTTCTGGCCCTCCCCCTATAGCTGGCACCCCCGCACCTCTTTATCCTCCAGGATCGGTCCCTCCTGGCCTTAACCATCTTGGAGCCGTTCCTCCTGGTCATTACCCTGCTGGACAGATCCCCTTCTTGGCTCCCCCTCCCGGAGTATATTCCGTCCCCGTCATAGCCACCCTTTCTCTCCCTAACTTGACCTTGGGTATTCCGGTTTGGTACCTTGACCCCCCAGCCGCCACCCCCCCTGGTCACCCCAAACCTTACATGGCTTCGACACCGGTTCAACCGGTCCCCCTCGCTTCCTCCATAGCCAACGTGCCCCCAGCACCTCCACAGGACCCTTCTCCTGCTGAGTCGGCTCCCGGAAAGAAAGGAAAAGCCCGCGGGGGGGCAACCAAAGACCAAACCACCACAACCACCTCGGCTCCTCCCCCACCCTCGAAGCCTTGTGCCTTATGTGATGTCATCGGTCATGCCACTCATGCTTGTCCCGAGTTACCCCGTATTCGCCCCATGGTAAAAGTCGTGTTCCCCGACACTACGGTCCCTGAAACTCCCACTCCTGCTTCGACCGTCTCCAAGAACCCCAAGACTCTCCGCACCAACAAGCCTTGTGCTTTGTGCGGTGTCCATGGCCACTACTCCCATCATTGTCCTCACCTGACGCATTACCGTGACTCCCTTGAGGTAATCCGCGAGTATGAGGTTGAAAAAAATCAATCCGCCTCTCCCATTCTCGCGCAGTATGCTGCAGCCCAGCCTGAGGATTCCACTGATCCCATCCATATTCCCCCCCCTGATGTCCAGATGACGGAGTCTACAGTCACCATTCTTTACCTATCCTCCTCTGCACGACACTTGGAACCTAGCCTGTCTGCCGCCTCCCCCATTGTGTCCCTTGATACTCGAGACCACTCCACTGGTGTCTCTGTTGACCTTCGCAGCCCGAGTCCTCGCCATGTTTCCGATAGCCCTCATACATCACTTTGTTTGAGTTTTGCTCATCCTGCCCCTTCCCCCCGCCATTTCCGCTTGATGACTTCTGCCCCCTCACGCTACCGTCCTTTCCTTTCATCCTCTCATGTATTGTCTTGTCACACCACCTTGCGCATCCCCCCGTCCACATCCTTTATCGGTTACGCCGATGGTGCAAGTCGCTACTCCAGGAATCTTGCCTCGGCAAGGTGGGCCATCTTCACCCCCTTGCATGACCTCGTTCTGTCTAATGGGGTATGCATTGGTTCTGCCACCAACAATCAGGCCGAATACGATGCAGTGCGTGGCCTACTAGCTGATGCTTTGCTGCATCGCATTCGCCACCTGCACGTTCGCTTGGATTCCTTGCTTCTTGTCATGCAACTAAATGGTGTTTATCGTGTGCATAACCCTGTGCTGTTTCGACGCTACTTACGAGTGAAAGTCTTAATACGTGCGTTTGAAACCATCACTTTCAACCATGTACCCAAAGACCAGAATCACTACATAGATAGTATTGCAAACCATGTTCTAGATTGGCATTTATCACACACAATTCATACAGGACAATAACATTAAATCAACCATCAAAAGACGATGCATATCCATAATATGTGTCGCAAACCATATATTGATGAGTCCATTTACTCTGATACATACGACATGCCCATAGCATGTTCCAAAAGCTGGGGGCACCATACGCCCCCCCACACATATACATCCGACATGCCCATAGCATGTTACAAACCAAAAACAAAAACTGGGGGCACCATATGCCCCTCCCTACACTATAGGAGGCACCCCCTGCCCCTACATACATCAAAGGGGGCACCATATGTCCCTAATCACTATCTGGAGGCTCCCGGGCCAATGGCTCCGCCCCTGCAGCATGTAGATCACGCATAGTTTGACCGGCCATCGCCATGCGCCGCATGATACCTCGCCACTCCGAGGGGAGACCAACACATGGCTCTATGTACTGGTCGTCTAAATCCTGCCACCCGCGCTCTGATACTCCGGTCAACAGCTGCTCACATCTACGGCGGATGTCCTCCGGTAGGGCGGCTGCACCATCATTTTGCGCTGCTCTCGATCCACTCGGACCCGTAGCTCCAGACGCTGCCGGTCGTCCCATATATCCGGCCGGTTTTACCGGTGCTATATCTGCATACCAAAAGTCCATGAATCAGTATCATTATTTACTATTCAAAAAACTTTAAACATGCCCATATAAGAATAGCAATTTGTCACTTGCCATCGGGCCCCCAGACTCGACCAGGCGGAAGTGGCAGATCCGGATCCCCACAGTAGCTCATCCCACTATAAGGGTAGTCGTCTATGTACAACGGCATCTGATCCCAATGGGCAAAAAACTCCGGTCGAAATGTTCGCCCGACCGCCCCTCCTCCTCCTTTGCAGAGTAGTCGTCCCCAACGACGCATCCTAGGCTCTCTCGGGCCCCCATCTGGAAGCTGCACGCGAGGCCTCAAGGTCGGGATCTTCTCAAAGAAGAAGGCGCACAACAAAGTCCCATATGAGCAATCATGATTCACCTGCCGCTTGCATAGCGACAACTGTCGCTTTAGCGACACCAACATCATTTGGGCCCACCCAAAGTAGGTCCCACTCAACACACTCTCCACTATCATCATCTGCCCACCGGTGATGTGATGGAACGCCTGGGTGCCTAGAATTCGCAGCACAGCTGCAGCCACTGCACGGGTTTCTAGCCTCTCTAGATCCCCGATCGATATCCGAGTCCCCTTGACTTGGAACCCCGGTCGACAATGGCGTTCCACAAACTCCATGATATGCCGCCCCCGCGGCAACACTGGCTGCGTGTCTCCCACTATCCCCAATGGTGGGAGGCCGGTCAGGAAGTACACATCCTGGACCGTCAGTTCAATCCTGTGCACCTGCACTATAAAGATCTCCTGATCTGGATCCCAGTAACTGATAATCCGGGCCAGTAATGGTTCCCCTACTCTCATCAACGGGTTCTCCACAAACTTGAGAACCCCAAATCTGGCCAATACACGACGGACGCCCTGATCCGCCTGGATCTCTGCCCGAAGTGTTCCCAGATCCCTCTCTCTCCGGTTGACTCGTAACTCTGCCATACCTGCACAAACACATTCTTTTTGTCAGGGTACAGATCGGGCAACCCATAACCACACACAAAAACCCAACTCCCAGCCATCAAACAGCATCAAGCTCCCCTCCCCTCCCAGGTCGCAGCTTTCTGCCCATTTTTGGACCAGGTCGCACCTTTTGCCCCAAAACCTGCGTCCTGGGTCGCACCTTTTGCCCCAAAAGGTGCGACCCGGCCGTAGAGAGGAGGGAGGGGCTGTTTCTGGGGTGTTGGCCCCTAAACTGCAAATCTAATCCATCAAAATGCAAGAGCAAGGTTAGGCCTCTTACCTCCAACTGACAGATCTCGAATCCAACGGTCGGTTTGTCCGCTACGTTCGCCGCAAGATTTAGGGCCTTCTCTCCTCTCCACATTCACCACAGCAACAATAGCAGATGAATGATTTTGGAGGGAAAACTGCCTCATTAAAAGAGAACCCATGTTTCTTCTTTCGACTGCTGCGACCACACCGTAGCCCCATTCGACGAACCGTCAGCACCGCTGGATAGATCTCACCGAGCTCTCAAATGGGTTTTACTTAGATTTTGGTGATTTGATACTTCACCCGGACACATTTTTCCACGAAGGGTCACTTCACCGCTCCTCAAAATCGAATTTCCTCACTTACGACACTTGTACTTGGGGCACCATATCGCCCCCTTACTTGTCCATGTTCGTGTTGATTTTCGTCATGAGTGCCCACCTTGTACTCATGCTTCTATGACCCCCATTGGGGCCTTTATTGTGTGGCAGCACTATCTAGTCGCCCTTGCTTAGAGCATCCGAGTTGAGTCATCATTGCATTCATGGAGTCTATCCTGCATCCTTTCACACCCTACTATAGCCCTCCATTCTTTTTGCTTGGTTCCTCTCTTGTGTCGCATCTCATGACCTTCAGCCCCACTGTCCCCTGTCCCTTTCGATATTGTGTCAGTCGCTGCCATGTCATTCATGCCCTTTATGCTCTAACAAGGGAAGTCGTCCATTCGCCACTCCACCCTTCCCATTTCCGCCATCATCATTAGTGTCAGTATGTCCGTCGCTCTATTGCTATTCTCTCGTGCCTTAGTTGAGGATCTCTCATTGCCTCACCTAAGGTGGGCCTCCTTCTGTCGACCTCAACACACTTATTCCAGAAGCAAGGTCTAGAGGGCGGTGTACCTTGGTTCCAGCTTCCACTTTTGTTCGGTGCCTCGGATCAGGCAGGGGGATTTCTTACCTCCCTTTGACTTGGTTGCTTCTCCAGCTCCTTTCAGCATGATCGAGATTCGTATACTGGACAGTCCAGTGACCCAGCAGCAGCTCTTGATGATTCCCGGGCGTGTGTGAGATGTCTCAGCCCTCATGAGGGGGCGGCCCTGCAGGTAGCCCCCCACATGCCCGGATGACCTCTTCATTGCAGCCTTTGATGCCGCTCCAGATTTTGATGATGTTGGCCTTAGCCACTTGCAGCACCTCTATGATTTGCATGTATCAGTCGGATTTTGTGAGCCCTTCCCCATTTACAGGGGGCATTTGGGTTGTATTTATCTCATGTACTCAGATGATATTGTACTAGTCCTGGCTGTTATCCCAGGCACAGCATGTATGTGAGACTCTTCATTGTATTTTTATCTGGCTCTTGATTATGCCAGTTGTACTCTATGGTTCGGTCCCTTGTTCACTGGACACACTATTCTTTTGTACTTTGTCACGGCGGGCATAGGTATGCCTCCCCCGCCACCTTCAGCACAGGTACCCTCTCATAACAGAGACTTGTTGCACCTGCGAGTCTCGTCTCCTCAGGGTCTAGTCCTTCAACACACTATCTACCTCATATTTCTCTCTCTGACATACCCTTTTGTTGTCTAGTGATTGTCTTCTTACAACGTACTTCGGTCATACGATTTGCTCCTGACACTCGCACGCTGGGGGGCAATCTGTTACACCATTTTTTGGTCATCTAACTCTTCATCATTAGATGGACCCGAGTACACCATGTAAGACCAGTTTTACCCCAAGTAAAACTGCTTTCACTATGTTAATTAGGAAACCCCAAAAGGAATAATTAATTAAACCATAATTTAATTATTATTCCCGGTCATGTTTAACCCAAAAACAAAGAAATTAATGAGATAAACCCATAGTTATCTTATTATTTTCTAGGAATAATTATTTAAATAATATTCCTTGTTAAATATGACCAAATCAACCAACATTAATCAACTAAATCATTATTTATTTGATTATATCCCAACCACTTCCTTAAAAAGATAAATAAATCATTTATTTATTTATTTTTCACTAATCAAGGGATTTGACCCAAGTCAAACACCCTTTCCCTCCAACAAATAATAATAAAATATTCCATAGAGGTGGATCTAGATTTAGTTAACATTATTTTAATCATGCACCAAGATCTAGAATGACCCAATATTTTGTTATAAATAGGAGGGTTTTCCCCATCATTCTTCACCTTTTGTTGCCTATTAGATCACTCTGGATCTATACACTAGGTCTCATTTCTACCATTTTGCTCCCATTGAGCTCTATCTTCTACATTGGGTTTTCTACATCTACAAGAGAGAGAAAGCTTAGATCTGAAGTGCTGAGGACTACAAAGAACCCATCCCATTGAGGAGATCTGGATACACCTTCTTGTTTCCTCCCGGGTGCCCTGTAATATAAAAATTCATTCAAAAATCGTGTTCTTGTCTTGTCTGTTGGATGCATGGAGCAAACTCTTTACTTCACTGCTTAATATCTTTCCATTTATAGATCTGTTTGTTGCAGCACTTTAACTACTAATTGCAGATCTGAAGATGTTTTGCAGCCATTATTGTTGTTAGGGCTATTAGTTATGCGTAGCTAAAGTGGTTCTTTTTTGTACGCTTCGACAAAGAATTCATACTAACAGACCCAGTGCCATCAAACTGATGCATCCTAATTCGGTAGTCCTGGGGCATTAGATGAAGTTGTCCAGGTAAAATCAATGGAGCATACCTAGCTGCCATGATTGGTATATGGGGATGAAAAACGTATGAACTTGTAAGAGGTGTAGATTTGGAAGGGATTAAAACATTTTGGATTACAGTTTTTGATGTCGATGGGGAGTGGAAATTGCGGAATATATGGAACTATTGGAAATAGGATTTAAAGATTGTGTGATGGGAGATGAAACATAGATTGATAAGGATGAAATTTCAACTGACTACTGGATGTAATCTTTATGGACACCTTGGTCTAGGCATGTCACTAGGTCTTCTAATTTTTCAAACTGCTAGAGAGCTTTTTTATCAAAATCCTAATCTACTGATGGATGTTCAGATATGTATGGTCCTAACACAGACTCATCAAATATTATTTCAGCTACAAAAGTTTCAAATTTATTTCTAAACAAATTTTGTTCAAAAGGTAGATCAAATTGAGTGTTTAATATGGTAACAAAGCTCTCTGGAAGAGAATTTTCTCTTGGTAGAGGACTACTAATCCCTTGACTCCCAGACAAAATTTGCTTCCTTATCAATTTCTCATGATTATCCAGGACCTTGGGAGGTTTCAAATCTCAATGTGCTCTATGAATACTTTTAGGAGCCAGATCAATGTAATACTTAACACAAAATTTCACTATGTACAAATATTTACAACCTCAAGAACATTTATTTTCTAAAATATAAATCTTAAATGCATATATATAAAGCTTTTGAACAAGGGAAAAAAATTTCAAACAATGGAATTTTCGTTCCCTGCTGGAGTCGCCAGGATGTTATCAGTCTATAATTTTTTAGGTTGCAGAGAAAATCACTGAGGTAACCTTAGAACCACATTAGAAACTGGGAATCTAGCCCTTCTAGTTTCAGAGAGGGGTCTCCCTTTATAATTTACCTTTGTTTAAATTAAGGTATTAGGCTAGCTATTAAGTTCAGGTTTGGGTTTTTTGTGTTGTTGGGTTGAAATTGTGAAGATAAGCCATTGGGAAAGTGGAGTCATGAGTTTAGATCGATCAAATACAGAGTTAACGGGCTAACCGTATAGCGTAGGCTAGGAAAATTTAGTGGATCCTTTAAGATATAAGGTGTGGAGGAGAGGAAAAGATTTACAAATCCAATTAAAAATAGAGAAGTTAAGAATTATGATGTTAATCTTCAATGGAAAATATAAAAACTATTCTTAAGCTAGAGATAGAGTGTACATTTAAACAAGTTTTGTTCTTTATCTTATTAGAATAATTCATATTTTAGGAAAACATATGATAACATAGAGAAAACAAATTGACGAGAGATGCACTTCACCAATAAAAATGACACAAGAATCCTATAATGATTTCACTATATTACTGAAAATATGATCAATGGTGGCTCTGTGAGTTGCTTTACAATACTATTAATTTTCTTCAAACAAGTCCCAACAACAATACTTTGAATCTGGAAGTATTTATACAAAAACTTATCAAAAATATATTGAGTGAAACTCTCAATATTTTTACAAAATATCAAAAAAAAAATTACAAAAATAAAGCAAGGATATAGGCAATCTTGTTGGCTCTATTTTTTAGGCTGATTGTTGATGAGTGGACCTCCAAATATGTTGCATTGTTTACCTTGTTCTCGAAAATGAAAAATATGTTTCACTTTATTAATTCACAAAGTTTCTCCCATATGTCTTCACTTGGGGTGGAAAATTTAATTAATTTTGTATATGTCTCATCCACATATGTGTACTTCTGGAAGGTAGGTTTGGCGATGAAGAAGTGTTTGACTTCATGATTGATAGACAATTCAAATTCTATGGCTTCCATGAATGCCTTCCCTGTGATATTTCCTTTTATACCTGAAAATCTTGATTTATCCCAGGAAATAGTTCGTAGCTTTTCTTGGTACTCATTCAAACTTATCAGCTTGTCTCCCATACCAATTAGTCCTGGTAACCCTTTTTTATTCAGTACCTGCATCTTCTTATGAAATCTCTCGATTTTGGATGCCAGATTTTGATATTATCTTCCAATTGTAGCACTAGGTTCCTTTTGATATGTATCCTCTTTACTTCCACAATAGTTTATGTCATGTCTTGAATCCCAAGCTTCTATAATTCTTCTTTGTTTTTGGAATTTAAGGTTTTGATTATGGTGTTGCTTCCCTGGGTTTCTATCTCAAATTTGTTTTGATGTAGATGCTCCTGAGGTTGTGGCCACTGAAATTGGGACTATTGTGAGTGGAACTCTAGCCAATTCTGATGCCTACTATTTCTCTTTGAGCATTTTCTCCAGCTCCACTTCCATGTCTCAGATCTGGCTGTTTTGTTCAATTATTATCTTGAACATGTACTCTTTCTCATTTTCCATCTCTCTCACTTCCTTAGCTTGTGGATCCTCTGTGGTGGGAAGCTTTAGCTGCTTTCTCAATGCTGCTATATGAACATTTTTACTTTTCACAATTTCTTTTGTTTCCTTCACATCACTAGGATTATATCCTAGTTTGATCACCAAGTCTTCCAGTGACTTGATCTTAATATCCTTGGCTAAGGATGAAATCCTTTCCAACTTGAGTTGTCTTTGTGTGTTATTGACTGATACCTGCAATCTGGAAGCTGACATGGTAGCATTAGTTAGAGTGGAATACATCATCTCACCATTTGTTTATGCATTTACATTTGGTCAATTGGATGGATTTGATTTTCATGAAATGAAAATACATGTTCTTTGTAATATGTTGGTGTCTTTGGGGCTGCCACTTTTGCCTCAAGGAATGAAATTTGCATTTTTCCTTCCTTTGTATCAAAGTTTGATAAGAACCTGTGCATTGATGTGGTTGTCTGCTTCCAGAACTATGTGTATGTGGTGGCTTTAAGCATCTCATTTCTATGTTTGAATGCCTTGTATTTGGAAAAATATTGGGCTCAACAGTGTATTAAGCCAAGTCAGTTGTTTGTGATGTTTCTAGAGGATATTTAGATGTTTATTAAGAGGGAGATCCTGTGAAGATTTCATCAGCCCTTGTAGACATATGAGGACCTGTCATAACAATTGTTTCTTGCTCTTTCTTGCCCTGTTGAAAAACTGGTGCAAAGTTAGTTTTATGTTTCTTCTTGTATATCAGGAACTCCTTAGCTCCAGTTTTTTTCATTGGGGAATATTCTTCTTCTCTTATCTTTTTCTCTTGCTTTTCTTGAGGTGTGGGAGTTTGAGAGGTGTTTTTTGATATAATTTGTTCTTTGGCATCCTACAGTGTGTTCTCCTCCCACTGATTTTGGTTCATGTATTGCTCTATCTCTTGTCGAGGAGTGTGTGTGTAGGGTGTGGTATTTTTCTCTACCCTCAGCTTTGAAATTATACCAAAAGGTTCATAAAACCAGTTAAAGCTCAACTTGAAATTAATTTGCTTCAACAGCAAATTTTCTTCTTTACCAGTTGTTCTGGTATTGCACAAAATGGTCCAACCCGTGCTTTGATTTTAAACTGTGCCTTCTTCTTAGCTACCAAAAAATGCAATTCATCCATATGAATCATTTGTATAATGTACTCTAATGATAATAACCTCATGGGAAAACATTTTGACAGCTTATAAGGTGGCAATTCACTCCCATAGATTTTAATCTTTGTGTAGTTATGGTATAAATACCATTCACCTGTCTTCACTTGGTCTCTAAGATGCAATAATTTTTTAATATTTTCTTCTATCCTAGGCTCAATATCACTATTTAGTAGACAAAAAATTGTGTACAAAAATTTATCAATATAATATGTGTAGGTAAACTTTGTGGAGATTTTTCTTACCAAGGAGGTCCAATAGATAACTGACTGTGCATTACCCTACTCATCCATCTTCTGAAAAGTAAAGGCAAACATGTTTGCTTGGTGATCCATAAAAAATTAAACTAAAACAACAGAGTATTTTAAAGATCCCTCTATAGGAAACTTCATGAATTGATCATGCATTGCATCTGCAATGTACTCACTGTAATTAAAAATCGCAGGTTTCTCATAAGTGGTAAAAATTGACAAAAAGCCAACAATGGCCCCATCAACCCATTCATCAGAATGGTAACCAAGTGATCTAAAATGATGGTATTAGTTTTGTTTTTCTAAGGTTCTTTCAATTTTAAAAACATGTGCATAATTGGTTCATTAGTTTGTATAAGGATTAAGGAGTTTTTCCATGAATTATAGATGAAATTTAGAGAATTAGAAGCATAAATAGCACTGAACAACAATGTAAAATAGTTAAATAAGTCACCACATGAAATTTACACAGCAGACATGATGAGGCAGTTCACCCCTCTTGGGCTACATCTGTTGGTCCAGCTCCCAATGGCTTGTCCATTTTTCATTATGCCCAAATTTTTGCTATTACATGTAGTTATAGTGCTCTAATGGAATTTTTCTCTACACCAATGTCTTCAGCATGCTCCAATTAGTTAAGAATGACTCTTCATTCACTCAGAATGGTCGAATAATGAGCCTCCTACACTTTTTCCCAATATCTCCTAGGAAAAATCCACTAAATGTGGAAAACTCCAGTTAACTGGAGTTAAATCAGGGTTGACCCTTATCCACTCCGCCTATTAATCAACACATTCAGTGTTATGGTTAGGGTGGTGGCCACCTACGCACCCCCAACCATTAAGTGGATTATACATTAGTGGCAACAATATCAGAGTTTCATTAAACATACACGTTCATGATCAAACAGCGCTTACGTTTTAAAAAAATCACACATAGCCTTAAATAGCTTATATTCATGCGGAACAAGGTTCTCGAGTCCCAAAACATGCAACCAATCACAGCACATCACAAATCGCTTGCCTGCAAGTTTAACTTGGTACTGGTAACGCTAAAACCACAATTTATGCGATGTGCACTCGTGCGCAATGATGACACATGGCTCCCCTCATCGCATCGCATTTTAACTTTACCGCATCGCATCACAACCTATTTAACATACCATGCAAACTCTTAACGATATCTGCTATTATTTGTGAAATGCAAAATCGCGATTCATCATCCACCACTGATCTCCCATTGCTGCTTCTGCGATCTAATCTCCACTGTTCATTCTGCCTGCACTGATTTCTGTTGACAAAATCACAATTCAATAACACTTGTTTCCTACCAGTTTCTA
This sequence comes from Pinus albicaulis, assembly GCA_034641835.2. Taxonomy (NCBI): domain Eukaryota; kingdom Viridiplantae; phylum Streptophyta; class Pinopsida; order Pinales; family Pinaceae; genus Pinus; species Pinus albicaulis. The sequence goes on from CM076579.1 coordinate 893,800,985, forward strand.
TCAGAACACAATATCTTCCTCATACGACATTGGTTTTTCGAACCGTTGACGACGTCAGAATCAAGAATACGAGAACTACACAACCATCCTGGTTTCAATCCAATCCTGTAACTTTGAATTTTGAGAAAAATTTATGAAATCCTTATAATTCCCCCCCATTGGGAAGCTTTTGGACCCCAAAAGACTTGATTACCTATTCAGTAGATGAGGGTACATCTCCCCCACATTTTCATTCTCCATACATTTTTCCTTGCTTGGTTTAGTGCCTTTGAGCCCAACTCGAAGGTAGTCAACACTTCCCCTCTTTGATGCTCTTGTCCTCTTGCCAAGAATTATTTCTTTGAGCTCATCCAAAAATTCTAGCAAGAAATATTCAATAGAAGGTAGTTGAACATCACTTCCTTGATCATTGATCAAAGGAGGTTCATACAAGCATAAGTTTTCAACATTAACAACTGAATACATTTGCATGTACGAAGGTAAATCAAGTCGGAATGCATTATTACCAACTTTCTTTATGATCTTGAAAGGACCACAGAGAATGGGTTTGAGTTTTTTACCTTCCCCTTACATCCTTTATTTTCTAATGTGCAACAATACCTCATCTCCCTCTTGAAACTTATGATCAACCCGGTGTTTTTCATTCCCTTCTTTGTATTTTCTTTGACTTTTCTCAAGTTGTTCTTGAACTTGTTGATGTATCCTCTGAATTTGCTCAATGAATTTTCGAGCCTTATCAATATCACTACAGCCATCAATTGCAACATCCTTCCCAAAGATGAATTCTAATGGAAATTTTGGAAAACACCCAAAGCATGCTTCAAAAGGTGAGGTTTGTGTTGAAGATTTTTTTGCCCGGTTGTAATCATGTTGAATGTAATGGAGTTGTTCATCCCACAACTTAGGATGTTTGATGCATTATCCTCTCAATAGATGCACAACTGTTATGTTCACCACTTCGATTTGTCCATCTCTTTGTGGATGGAAAGTGGTACTCTTTTTCAATTTTGTGTCCATCATTCTCCATAGATTTGACCAAAAATTCCCACTGAACCTGGAATCCCTGCCACTAACAATAGAAGTGGGAAATCCAAAATGAACCCAAACATTTTGAAAAAAAAAATCAGCTGTAATGATCTTCTTACATGGCATAAGTATACACATTTTACTGAATCTATCCATAACTACAAAAAGATAATCATGTTGATTTCTTGACATAGGTAGACCTCCAGCAAATTCCATGGAGACACTCTCCCATGGCCTTGATGGTACTGGTAGTGGCGTGTACAATCCAAGCCTCCTGTTACTAGGCTTACTCGTTGCACACATAGAAAAACCTCTTACAAAACGTGACACACTATATATCATGCGAGGCCAATAACAATACCTCTGTAGATGTGCCACTGTTTTTCTTACCCCGAAGTGTCCAACAATAAGAGAAGAATGAGCTTCTCTCATGACACTTAGCCTCTCTCCTTGTGGAATACATAGCTTTCCAAAATGAAACAGAAAATTTTTATGCATGTGATAATCTCTTTCTTCAACTTGATTCCCTTCACTCAAACTAGCATACACATCTTTGAAATCAATGTCATGTGCATATTGTTCTATGTAACTCTCATGTATAACAGAATCATTTTTTATTAAAGTAGAAGCACTAATGATTGGTCTCGAAAGCATATCTGAAACTTTATTGAATATAAATATTTTGTACCTTATAACCAAGTGAAATTGTTGAAGAAATCCCATCCACCTGAAATGTCTTGATTGCTGCAATTTTGTTTGCGACTGCAAGTACTGTAATTGTTGGTGATCGGTGTGTACAATAGTCTTTTTACCTATCAAGTAGTGTTTCCACTTCTTGACACTTTGTACCAACACATATAGTTCTTTTTCATATGTAGGATAATTAGTCACAGCACCATTAAAATTTTCTGAATGAAAGGTGATAGGCTTACCATGCTACAATAGGACTGCACCCATGGCATAGTCACTAGCATCGGTTTGTATCTCGAATGGTTGTCTCAAATTTGGTAGTGCAAGGACTGGATCTGAACTGCTTTTGTCTTTTAAAGCTTCGAAAGCTTACAATTATTTGCCTCTTGGAAGCCTTTCTTCACACTTGTCACTGCATGCATAGGAGTTGCGATGGAAGAAAAGTTAGCAATGAGTTTCCTCCAATATTGAGCTGCACCTAAGAAAATTCTTGCCTCGGTAGCTATTTTGGGTGTAGGCCAATTCACAAAGGCCTCCACTTTAGAAGGATCAATCCTCAATTCTCCTCCTCCTATAATATGTCCCAAATAGACCAAATAAGTCTTTCCAAAATCACATTTTGACATCTTAAGAAACAATTTCTCTTTCTTCAAAATATCAAGCACTCTATTTACATGCAATACATGATCTTCTCTTGCTTTGATGAAAATCAAAATTTCATCTAGTACAAATAAAAAATTCATCAAGGAATGGTCGCAAAACATTATCCATAATCTGCATAAAATTTTTCGATGCATTACATAAACCAAAAGGCATAACTAGCCACTCAAAGAGTCCTTGTTTGGTTTTCAATGCAGTTTTCCATATATCACTTTCTGCAATTCTTACTTGATGATATCCAATTCGTAAATATAACTTAGTGAAAACTTTTCTTCTTTCCTTTTATCAAGCTAATCATCTATTCTTGGGAGTAGGTAATGATTTTTTACCGTAATTTTGTTCAAAGCTCGAAAATCTACACACATGCGCCAAGTCCCATCTTTCTTTGGTATCAAGACTATGGGTGAACCACATGGTGAGGTGCTTGGCCTTATGATACCTTTATCCAACATCTCTTTGATTTTCCTCTTTATTTCAGAATTATCCATTATCGACATGCGATACATACTGATGTTTGGAAGAGGACAATCCTACTGCAACTAAATCTCATGTTGAATTTCCCATTTTGGAGGCAATCCTGTTGGCTCCTGAAATATCTCATGATGCCCATTAACCACATCATATAATTTTGAGTTCAAATTAGGATCACATCCCTCAAAAGATTCATGATTAATATCATATTTGGGCTTAATCATAAGAAGAACAAAATTCTTACTTGAATTTACCAGCCTCTTTACCTATCCAGCATTTACCAAAGCAATATTTGTCTTCTTGCGGTGTGATCTAACAATGAACTCCTTTCCATGTTTGAATAAATGATACTTATTCTCATGGCGATAGAATATTTATTTCCTATCATACAAGTAAGGACTCCCTAATACAATACATGTTATGTCAATCGGAACCACATCTAATTCAATTGTGTCCACAAAGCTTGCAGTGATTGCAAACCTCAATACACATTTCCTTGTAACCTGTAGATTTGCATCCTCAAAAATTCAACCCAATGAATATGGTTTTGGATGTGGTATGGTCTCAAGGTTAAGTTTTTTGACCAAATCTTCAGAGATTAAGTTTTCTTGTGACCCCACTGTCAAACAGTCTGTCAATATTAGCATGCTTGGATATGACCCTCATATGAAATAGTTCTATTCTTTCTTCTTCATTTGGAGTGTTTATGAGACAGTTTGATGTATTGATATTGGGTTTAGTTTCAATTTATTTTCCCTCCATGTTCTTCAATCCCATGGCTGTAATTTTAGTCTCATCACCTAAATCAGACCCTAAGTCATGTTGAGTTGTAGCAGCAGTTTTCTATTTCCCTTTGTTATTGGGTTTCTTTGGCCTCAACCCTAGATGTAATTTCCAACAATGAGTTTCATCATGGCCTTATTTTGAAAAAAAAATACAAATAATTTTTTCTCCTTCTTTCTTAATAGATGCATTCTTTTTTTTTTTACCTTTTGGGGACTTTTCCTTGACTTTACCCTTAAAAGGTTTCTTCCTACCCTCTTCAGGAACGTTCTTCCCTCTAGCTTCTAGATGTGTGGCCTGAACACAAACTTCATCTAGACTGGTGGGGTTAAACATGAGAACAGTATTTTTTAGGTAGCTATGTAATCCTCCTATGTGCTTTAACAAAGTGTCTTGGCTCCGCAAATCCACCCCTAATAAAAGATCTCTTCTCCTAAATTCCTGGGTGTATTCTTGCACATTTTTTCCCTTTAACTACCTAAATTTATGCTAGTTCATGATGGCTTTTTTCATATGAGCTAATGGATAAAAATTTCATTTAATATAAGCAATAAAATCTAACCATGATGGAATAATCTTACCATGTTTCTTGATTTCCTCCTGTGTCTTGGCTTTTCACCAAACAAGTGCTACATCTTCCATTCTCAAAGAAGCTAATTGAATTTTGGTATCATCGTCTTGAAGGTTTTGTATTCTTAAATAGACCTCCAATTGTCGAATCCAATTATCTAGCTTGTCTGCATTTACTTCACCATTAAACATTGGCAATTCGAACTTAACATCAAGTTTTAATAAAGGATATTTACCAGTGCTCTTGGACTTGTGTGGTTGATGTACTGAAGAAGAGGTAGAAGATGATGATGAGGGTGAAGATGGTGGCTTTCCATTTCCTCCATTTCCCTTCTTTGAATTGCCTTCATCATGTTGGCCTCCTGAAGATCCTTGTCCTTCCTTTTGGAGTTTAGATCCTTATCCCTCCATTCTATCATTCCTTTCTTGATAAATAATTCTAACCATCTCAGTCATGTCAAGAAATGCTTTCCTAAACACTCTTTCTTCTTCCTTAGGGTCAACTTCTTCATGAATTTCTCCTTCCTTATGAGACATGCTTAATGGAGCTTCTACTTCTTTAGGAGGTTAACTAGGTGGTGGAGATTGTGGAAATATTTCTCTCCTTTTCTTTGGCTCCTTTTGAGACCCTCCTACTTCCACCAATTTTCCTTCTTCCCTTTTGAGCTTGAACCTTGTAAGCATCTAAAACTTGCAAACAGTTAAACAATTCTTGGCACTAAACAACACCAGAGAAAAATTCTAGCTCTGATACCATCTAATCTGAAATAGTTGTATTATTTTTGTTGTGCTAAGGGTCTTTCAGTTTTAAAAACATGTGCATAATTGGTTCATTAGTTTGCATAAGGATTAAGGATTTTTTCCATGAATTATAGATGAACTTAAGTGAATTAGAAGCATAAAATAAGCATAAATAACACTGAAAAACAGTGTAAAATAGAGAATAAGTCACCACATGAAATTTACATAGCAGGCATGATGAATCAGTTCACCCCTCCTGGGCTACATCTGTTGATCCAGCTCCCAATGTCTTGTCCATCTTTCATTATGCTCAAAATTTTGCTATTACATGTATTTACAATGCTATAATGGTTGTTTTCTCTACACCAATGGCTTCATCATGCTCCAATTAGTCAATAATTACTCTTCATTCACTCAGAATGGTCGAATAATGAGCCTCCTACACTTTTTCCAAATATCTCCTAGGAAAAATCCACTAAATGTGGAGAACTCCAGTTAACTAGAGTTAAATAAGGGTTGACCCTTATCCTCTCTACCTATTAATCCATGCATTCAGTTTTATGGTTAGGGTGGTGGCCACATGCGCACCCCCAACCATTAAGTGGATTATATGTTAGCAGAAACAATATCGAAGTTTCATTAAACATACAAGTTCACGATCAAACAATGCTTACGTTGAAAATAGATCACACATAGCCTTAAACATCTTATATTCACATACAAAATGGTTCTTGGGTCCCATATTGCGCAACCAATCACAGCACATCGCAAATCGCTTGCCCGCAAGTTTAACTTGGTACTAGTAACGCTAAAACCATAATTTATGCGATGTACACTCGTGCGCAATGCTGACACGTGGCTCCCCTCATCGCATCGCATCATAACCTATTTAAAATACTGTGCAAACTCTTAATAGTATCTGCTATTATTTTTGAAATGTGAAATCATGATTCATCATCCATTGTTGATCTCCCACTTCTGCTTCTGCGATCTAATCTCCACCATTCATTCTGCCTGCACTGATTTCTGTTGATAGAATCACAATTTAATAACACCCGTGTCCTGCCATTTTCGATTAGAACATAATATCTTCCTCATATGACATCGATTTTTTGAACTGTTCATGGCGTCGGAATCAGGGAGACAAGATATACACAACCATCTTGGTTTCAATTCAATCCTGTAACTTTGAATTTTGAGCAAAATTTATGAACTCCTGATCACCAAGTATGTATGAGATGATGGTGATTATCTATTTGTTACCTCAGGGAACATAGAATATGAATATGGAGGGTTTGATTTAGGCAATTAAGTGTCCTTGAAGAGAAATATTTCAAATATTTTGGCTCTCTGTGGGAAGGTTAAATTCTTATGGAGCTTTGTGAGAGAGTCAACTGACAATGGCTTTAAAGATTTTGGATTTTGTACCTACAACATTTTTGAAATGGCCTCAGCTGTGATGGTGATCAGAACTTCTCCAAAGTGTCTTACAATTGTTGTGAAATGTAACTAGGTCGGTCTTCATGCTAACTATGTAACTATGAAAAGAAGAAGACTATGGTAATAAAAATGTATTTTTTGTCTCATGGGTTGCATGAGAAATATTTTATGTAGATAGAATTCTTCTCGATGTATACTAGGTTCATGTCTTCTAAAGTATAAATAGGGTTAAGGGTCAAAGTCATGAAGGATTTAGTTCAGATGAATATGCTCGAAGACCGTGTAAAGAAGCTCTCATCAAGCCCTCCAGAAGTGTTAGTAGACAAGCTTAATATATATAGTGGAAACTCCTACAACAATATGAGAATATATGTGAAGTAATATGCTAGAGAAATAAACTACATTTTGGCCTTATTTGCAAGCTACTAAGTCAGCCTAATTACCTATGGTATGGTCGGCCTAATAGCCAGACAAGTCATATATATATATATATATATATATATATATATATATATATATATATATGATTGTTTCTATGATTCATTAGAAGTGATAACACAGTGATATCTGCGGTAAAAATAGAACAGTGATATCTGAGGTCAAGTATAACAGAGATGTCTACAGTCAAATAGCATGAAAATAAGGGTAACGAATTGAGGATCTGGCTGAGGATATATAACGTGGAGACAGTAAGACCGTGAATAAGAAGACCGTGTAACTTACCTGTAACTTACATGCGGTCAAGTATATCTTCGGAGAAGTGCACACGGTTACCACAGCAGAGGCAGTGCAAAAGAAGACCGTGTGGTTGCTATAGCTAAGACATAGTATGTGTGTGTGTGTGTGTGTGTGTGTGTGTGTGTGTGTGTGTGTGTGTGTGTGTGTGTGTGTGTGTGTGTGTGTGTGTGTGTGTGTTTGTGTGTGTGTGTGTGTTGTGGACTCCACAAAATGGTTTTCGGTCATGATGTGTTAGTATAAGTGTGATACAATACGAATAAGAGACAGAAAATTAGTACGGACTTATCTCTGAGGTAGTGTAGATATTCAAGGAACCATTACAGTGAAGTTTGAAGTTTATAGAAGTAGTTGAAGGATAGTAATTGCAAAAGTGACTGAAGGTTTAAAGGATATAATAAGGATATTTCTGATATTATAGTATCCAAGGAAAAGATTTTATAAAAGACAGAGACCTCAAGTAAGGAAGGTAAATCAAAGATTTACCTTCCTAACTACACTTCAAAGATACTCAGTTACAAGTGAACATAAGTCTGTCTCTACATTTGACTAAGTACTTTGATAACTGACTTGATTAAAGATTAACTAAGTGAAAGAAGAAATACATAAGTAAGATCACAAGTAGTTATCAAAAAAGAAATTTTGTATTAATCTATAACCCTCCAAATTCTCAACATGGTTTCAGAGCTAAGGTATTGAATGCAAGGGTTGCTTGAAAAAGTAAACACTACAAGAAGCAAAGATCAAAGTTTTGGTTGAAGGATCAAATCAGTCTGCAAGGAAGGCTCTCTAGCTATATCAATTCATTCAAGTAAGTAATATTTGTCATCAAATATTCACATTCAAGAAGACATCCTTTACCATCAAGAAAGCTACCAAAAGAGAAATTCATCCACTCAAGTAAGTATTAATGGCACTATCTATCAAGATGCCTTTTTGTAAAGAAAGAAACACGCTGGTTGGATCATCAAATTTCAGTGCATGGAATAAAAGAACAGACTTCAATTTAATTGAAGTCGAAGTAATGGATTATATCGAAGGATCTATTGTTCAACCTCCAAAAGAATATACTTCAGCCCATGCTAAGTACATGAAGGGAGAAATTAGAGCCCAAAGGATTCTCATAGAATCCATCAAAGAATCTCATTCCCTATGTATCAAAACTAAAGACCGCAAAACAAATATATGAGAAATTGGTGGAGCTGTTCTCTGTGAGTATTGTTGGAGAAGCAATCTCTCTAAGACAAGAACTATACAAAATGAAAATATCAAGGGAAGCAGGAATCGCTCCATACTTTATGAGTATTTCTGAAATAAGAGATCAACTGCGGGAACTAAGAGAAGTGATGTCTAACACTGAGATGAGAACAGTAGTGTTGAATTCTCTACCAAAATAATGGGGAAGCTTCACTTCCAGTCTATATGGGAAGAAAGAAGCCACTCCATTCCAATATTTATTGTCTCTATGTAAAATAGAGGAAACAAGACTAAAATCCAAAGCTGATACAAAACCAAGTGAAGAGAATCATGCCTTTGTAGCTTCATACAGGAAGAAAGGAAGATTCAGAAAATTTGGCCCTCAGAATAAAAGAAGAAATATGAACAACGTGTGATGCTTTGGATGTGATGATCTTGGACATTATAAAAGATATTTTCCTAGATCTAGAAGGGACAAGAGGAGAAAGGAAGAAGCCCATGCCACTTATGAAAGAGAAGAACCTGGCGCTAAAATATCTAAGAGGGAGGAAGCAAGAGATCTCTATTATGATTGAGATCATCTTCCTCTATAAGTGATCTCTGATTAGTTATAAAATTGTACAATAGCATGTACATTAAGAAGCATTTCGATAAAAGCATGGAAGGAGCTCTCCGGGAAAAATCTTCTGGAAAACCTCTCTAAAGTAAAGTAGTCATTAGATCTAGGGTCATCATAGAGAAAGAATTTTGGGATGTGATGACATATTGTTGAAGCAAGTCAAAAAAATGAAGCTCTTCATTCAAGAGAAACTGCTACATGATGACTCAAGGAATATGGATATGAGGTATGCAGACATACATGCTGATATTGGATGCTGTAAAATCATGTCATATGGTTGTAGGTAATATACCTTTGTATTTAGGAGTATGATCTATGAAGAAGGATCTCTCAGTGCACTAACAGATGAAATCAACATAATATGACCTCATAGAATATGAGGTGGTTGTACATAAACAAGAAAATTGAAAAGTTGTAAGTTTCTAAGAATTAAGAATGTGTAGAAAGGAAGAGATCATGAAATGCAACCATGTCTAGAGGCAGTTATCATCTGATGGCCAAGTAGATGTGACTAGGAGACCTCCTAGGAAGATATGTAGACTCTAACGAAAGTCTGGTAAAGAAGAAGACCCTTGGGAAAACATATCATTAGGAGATGTGTCAATATGTATGAAGGATGTCAATGCCTACAAGAAGTTGTCATGGTAAAAGATCATCATCAAAGTAACTTTTGTTCTAAAATTTCATATGTATATGTTTATCTGCATAAATTTTTGTGCAGGGCTGTTAATCATAAGAAAGGATGTATGATCCTTGGAGATGATTTGAAGGAAATCAGCATGGCATAACAAGTGGACCAGATAAGGAAGTCTGATGTATCACTTTCTGACAGCTGACTTGACTAAGGAGAAAAGTGATAAATGATTTGTGTCCAATGAAGCTAAAAAGATGGAGATTCCTCAATATCGAAATCCATGACATCGAAGATAGGAATTCTTCATGAGCAGCTGGGTGTCTCACCATTGCTGCTGGAGGTCCTTGATTAAGAGGGAGCCTGATGGTAAGTTACTTACTTCGAAGAAACTTGGTAATTCCTAAGGATGAGCTTAGTTACATTCTTTGTATAAGGATTAGTACATTCCCTTGTGAAATAGGTCCTCCCTGGGAGGGAGAGATAGACACATCATTCTAGTCTTGGGAAGGTAGAATGGAGGATTGGGTAATCATCTGGCATTCGATACTCTTTGAGAATGTGATCGGGCATTCAATATAAGAGTATTCAGGGACCGATATTCTTTGAGGGCTAGCTACCCAAGAGAAGAATAGTCTAGGAAGGTCATACTTTTGGAACACCCGGGTGGAGTATGTACCTTGGAGAGACAATGACGAAGGTGTCTATAAGTCATGTGTCTCGCCAGAATTTAAGCCCATTGTCTCGTTGAAGAGATGGGGCTGTTAGTCAAGCCTTGCACTAGTACAATGTTGGTTGATATGATGTTATACAGAAGTGATTACCAATCTGATTTTTCTTATGAAATTTTTTAGTTTGGAAATGATCATGTAACTATATGAATACCTCCCTAGTTAAGAGGGAGTGTTGTGAAATGTAACTAGGTCAGTCTTCATGCTAACTATGTAACTATGAAAAGAAGAATACTATGGTACTAAAAATTTATTTTTTGTCTCATGGGTTTCATGAGCAATATTTTATGTAGATAGACTTCTTCTTGATGTCTACTAGGTTCATGTCTTCTAAAGTATAAATAGGATTAAGGGTCAAAGTCATGAAGGATTTAGTTCTGATGAATATGCTCGAAGACTGTGTAAAGAAGCTCTCATCAATCCCTCAGAAGTGTTAGCATACAAGCTTAATATATATAGCGGAAACTCCTACAACAATATGAGAATATATGTAAAGTAATATGCTGGATAAATAAACTACATGTCGGCCTTATTTGCAAGCTACTAAGTCAGCCTAATTACCTATGGTATGGTCGGCCTAATAGCCAGACAAGTCATATATATATATATATATATATATATATATATATATATATATATATATATATATGACTGTTTCTGAGGTCCATTAGAAGTGATAACATAGTGATATCTGTGGTAAAAATAGAACAGTGATATCTACGGTCAAGTAGAACAGAGATGTCTGCGATCAAATAGAACAAAAAGAAGGGTAACGAATTGAGGATCCGACTGAGGATATATAACGTTGAGACAATAAGACCATGCATAAGAAGACCATGTAACTTACCTATAACTTACCTGTGGTGAATTATATCTGCAGAGAAGTGCATACGGTTACCACAGCAGAGGCAGTGCATAAGAAGACCATGTGGTTGCTATAGCTAAGACGTAGTATATATGTGTGTGTGTGTGTTGCGAACTCCACAAAATGGTTTGCGGTCATGCTGTGTTAGTATAAGCATGATACAATATGAATAAGAGACAAAAAATTAGTGTGAAATTATCTCTGAGGTAGTGCAGATATTCAAGGAACCATTATAGTGAAGTTTGAAGTTTATAGAAGTAGTTGAAGGATAGTAATCGCAGAAGTGATTGAAGGTTTAAAGGATAAAATAAGGATATTTTTGATATTATAGTATCCAAGGAAAATATTTTATAAAAGACAGAGACCTCAAGCAAGGAAGGTAAATCAGAGATTTACCTTCCTAACTACACTTCAAAGATACTCAGTTACAAGTGAACATAAGTATGTCTCTACATTTGACTAAGTACTTTGATAACTGACTCGATGAAAGATTAACTAAGTAAAAGAAGAAATACATAAGTAAGATCATAAGTAGTTATCAAAAAGAGAATTTTTATTAATCTATAACCCTCCAAATTCTCAACAACAATTTCTTGTTGGTTGGGTACATAGCTGATCTCACACCAGAAGATTATCTCAGGGAAATGGTGGGCTTGTGGGAACATGTATTAGGGTGGGGAAGACTCCCATAGACCCAATTCATCACTCTAGTCTAAAAACTTCTGCTTCAACCAACTATGAATCTTTGAACAATTCAAATTCATGGTTGGTATCAGCAATTTTATATTGTAAGTCAACTAAAGGTAGGTGATCCAGATCAATAGGAGGTGGCAACATGGGGTTTTCTTATGGTTTCTTGCCTTTATTCATATGGGATTTACCTTTTGGTGCCATGATCAAATGTCAGATATAAAAATAGGGATGAAGACTTTGATATTACCTAGAAATGGAATCTATCTGATGGATGTTGAAGTGGGGTCACTAATGGCGATATGATCATTGTCACTGGGGAATTAACTGGTCACTCTGATAGCATGGAGGAGTGTAATCTTCGGCTGGTCTTGTAAAAATAGTGAAGAAATTAATTTTACGAGCTTCACAGTATTTGATAGAGAAATTTTCGAATTACTATTGTGTCTTTTACCGTTAGCCTGGAGCAGGTCCGTCGCAGTGGAAGCGGGAAAGAATTTATTGTCGTAACGGTTCGCTGATGTGGGGAAGGGAGTGCCATATGGCACCTCTATATTGGGAGTGAATAGATTATCTGGAAAATATTAATGGAAGGGAATTTGGGGGGAGTGGGGTCCATGAAGCTGAGTTGGCGGATGGTGAGTGGAGGAGGGTCAGCCAAGGTGGGAGAGTGATGGTGGGGTCGGGAAGGTTGTGACAATAGATGGGTATTGGTGCGAAAGTGAATGTTCAACGGTGGATGACTTTTTGGAGCGGGAGGGTGAGATGAAAGAAACAGAAGAGGGGGGGTGCGAAGTGTTTTGGGGGCGACACTTAGAGTGGTGATCCCATTTGTTTCGGACCCCCCCGGGTGGACAAAGCGCAATGGAGCTCACAGGGTCCCAAAAACACTCCCCCGCCATTGATCTAGGTGAGGGAAAATCTTAGCCATCCATTTTTATTATAAATTTTAAACATTACAAAAAGAACTTCATAACTATCATCATTACATGCAATAAACGTGATTAAATTATATGTTTAAACTTAATTTATTACAAGCTTAATAACCTTATAAAACCACTTATTTACTCACTAATGCTGCATTTGATTTTGCAATGCATTTCTAATTTTTTCATTCTCAGTTAACCATGATTAAATAGTGTGACATTTCACTATCTAGCTCAATCACTGTTAAACTGTGTGATTGATTTATTCACTGACCTAATCTATTTTATTTCGGCCTAGTTACGATTAAGCAGTTTGATTAGACTAACTATTTCTACTTGTCCTATTACAATGTGGCATTTTGGCTAGGAACACATTATTCAAAATTTCTAAGTGTTGACTGATGCATTTTATTTCTTGAGTGGAATTTAAGCTTGCTCACTCCTATACATTTTTTGGGGTTTCTTCATTTTTTCTTTTTTATTCTATTTTTTCTTTTTCACATATATATTTGTATGCCCTCTTTTCATTTTTTTTAATATAATTTTTTTTTTTTTTGTAAATAATTTGTAGGATACAATATTATTTTAAATTTCATCAATTGAACCTATGAATCATACGACCATAACACTCTCATTCAATAATTATATGTTTTCATCGTGACCTTTGATCTCATTTGAGTCAAATGCTTCCAAACCCGGATTCGTGTCACTGATATGATCAAGAGAAATCCTTTTGTAAAAGTCAAACATCCTCTACTTATTTTACCATCTCTGCAACAATCCTAAATCACTCTTATCATCTTGATAAAACCTTTGTTTCGTGTCGATTATGTGGGAATAATTATGGCCCTCCTTCGATGGATCACTTCCTGTCAACTTCATCTCATTATCCAGGAAGATGATTTAGAAACTCCTTTTCAATACCTTGGAGCTTGCATGCCTCAATGGAAATTTCTTCATGCTTGATGACATGTTCACATCATTGGCCTTTGATCAAATGATTCTGAAAGTGTTCGACTTCAACTCATCCAATCACGCTTGTAGATTGTTTTTTTGTACCTTGAGGATCATCGTCCTTTGTCACAGTGGTTACTAGACGCATTCATTAGGCTAGAGGGATCACTTCTTTCTAAAGAATGGATTTTCCTGCGTAACAGAGAGTAAAATCAAGCTTGAATTGTGAAGCTAAAGCTTCACCTATTGCTCCTCCTGAGATATTCTTGTGTGTACATTTCATGGCATAGTTCCTGAATTCATGACAGTGAAAGCACTTGATTCTAGACAAGTATTTCTTCTTGCCCCCTTGACTAGATTTTGATTTTGATTGGGATTTCTTCCCTTTCCATTTTTTTTCCTTTCCATCCAAGGAACAATTCTCCTCATCCTCACCTTGGATGAAGTTCCATCTCTTGTGTTTCGCCTTATTTCTTCCTGCACTAGTTTGGACCATAGGTGCTCCCAACTTGGTAGTTTCACTCTGCCATTTACCGAAACTTGATAGCTATGACAACTCTTGGGAAGGCCAAAGAGGAGTAGATATACCAACTCTTCTTCGGGGACATTAACACTAACCCCACCATGTTCATCATTACTGTGTGCAAACCTGCTTAGGTACTGTGGAATTATGTCATTCTTTTGCATCTTAATACTTTGAAGATTTTCCTTGAGTTCCATCTTACTGTGGTCACTATTGTTCTTGAACAAATCTATCAGTGTTTTCCACATCATGAACGGAGTCTCTTTTCAATGGATATTCAATTCAATATGATCCTAAACTCCCTCCAATATGTTTCTCCTCACTTTGGCCACATCCTTATTCCACTAAGCAATATTTTTGGCATCATATGCTTGGGGTTTTTCAAAATTTGACTTGATGTGTTCTAGCATCCCATTTCCATCCAATACTGCCTCCATTCGGTCCTTCCATGCCACAAATTTTGTGGTGCCTTCCAAGGAATACTCGAGCCTCAGTCCATTTAAGGCCATCTTCTCAATGCTAGAGAAAACCTATAAAACTAATCTTCAAATTAAAACCTCCTACAGTGAAAACTTCGAAATTTCTTCTCTAATATGAATCTAGCTCTGATACCATGCAGAAATTAATATGTAGTTTCTAAACTGCTCATGAAATTTACTAAATAAGAAGACTAGAAGATATTATACTGATCTGCGGAAGTTAATTCACCATATAGAACACAAACCATAGACATGCAAAATGAAACATCACACATGCACATATATTTATCTAGGGGAAAGAAACTGCTCAAAACCCCTTCATATATGTATTACATTAATCAAATAATATAGATGAATATAATATTCTTGCTCAAGCTTGAGCACAACCTTGCACCTATATCTTCTATCCTCTGCCTGATTGACTGAACATGATCAATACTTAGCCAAATTTTCAAGCCTCCAAGATCATATTTCCTTTTGTTTTTCATTGAGGAATTAGCCCCTATTAATTATGAAATTACCTCATTTGGATTGTGCAATTCCTGTACGCCCATCCTTTGGCTGCATGCACCACCTGTACAACTTGGATTACTTTAAAAATTATAGTACACTACCCTTGACCTCCAATCTCAACTAGGTAACTTCAATTCTCTTCATGCATCATTTATTTAGGTTGATTGATCATTTAAGTGGATGACCACGGAGTGTGATGGAAGTTACACTACACAACTTGACCTTCCACTAGTTTCTCCAACAATTGGAACTAGTTTAACTGAAAATAACTCAACTTAACTAAAATAGATTGCTAAAAATTAGCAATCAATCATACTGAACTGAACTCAAGTGTCTCTGACTCGAATTAACTGATTTAACTAAGTTTCAAAAGCAATGTCACTTCAGTTAACTACTTCCAATTATTCTGCTAAAATTGAAATTCGAATTTTAATCTAGTTTGACCAAGGCAAAGTCAAAACTAGATATTCTTGCTGCATTTTCAACAAGATTTGGACCAAGAGAATGCCTTCTTCTCCTTGGATATGTAAATTACATCCCTCATCTTCCTCCCACATTTATTAATAAACTGAAATTCCTTCCATATTTCCTTGACCTTGCTTGATATCACGTGGACTGACCAAGTGTGCGTACTGATATAGATCCCGACAAATTAGAGGAGTTGCCAAAATGCAACAAAGAGTGTGGAATCAAAATTCAAAGTTGTGGGTTGACATAAGTTCGTTGATCCACCTGCCATATCATTCTCCCTTTAATTATATTGAAAAATTTTAATACACCTAGAATCTAAATAATTTTTGAAAGTTTCATGGTAAAGGTTTATAAATACCACCTCTTTTATCCTGAGCCAATCTGCCTTGTTCTAAGGAGATTCCCTTATTTTCTAATGCATCCTCTTTCGAGTTGAGATGCCTATTGATATGGTCAAACTAGACAAACTCATTTTTTTTTCTATTTGCAATCTTATTCTATGCATAATTGAGGCTTGAGCATGTTTAGAATTCTCTTGAGCTTACACACTCGATGTATGACTATGATAAAATCTATGAACATTGTTAACTACCAAATTTTTATAGAGATATCCAATTCTAACCCCTACCACAAAGCTAAAAATTCAAGTTTATTATTAGTATCACTCCCCAAGACCCATGCATACTGAATCTATATTTTTGTGTCTAGGCAAAAGATAACCACTCCCACTCCTTCCTCCCCTAGGTAATCTTTCGATGCTTTGTTAAAAAATAATGAGTATCCTCCTTTATTGATCCTCCAACTATGGAATTATTCTTAGTCCATTTTAATAGAATATGATGTGTTAACAAGTGGCTTATGAGTGAAGCTTCCAACATGATGAGGTATTTGACCTAGTTTGAGCCAATCCTGCTTGCATGATGTTGGATCATCCATTTCCCTTGGGTCATAACCACGAGTAGAGATACATTCTAAAAGTAACTGCATTAATTTTATGGCCTAGGTAGATGGGTTTGGATGGACTCCCTTAAAGATGACTTTATTGCGAGCAAGCCATATTTCCTGACACAAAAACTTAGGGATATCCATCTAGCATCTCATGGATACTAAATTGGATTTTTTGAGCTAGGGAATTTTTGATTTCCATCCCTTGAACATATCTTACCAAATTTTCATAAATATAGCTATATCACTTACATTTTCCAAGGCATTTCTCCAAACCTCGAGGGTGAAGGGGCGTTGTCGAAATACATGTGGAATGTCCTTGTCAACCTTCTCACACCATACACATCGATATGGCCCTTGAATGTTTATTTTTTGAAGGTTCTCTACTATTAGTACCTTCCCATGAACTATTTCCCAATAGAATATATTTATTTTTTGGCAGTCCATCCTTATTCCAAATACTTCCCCATATCCTATTTGGAGGAGGATGAAGAAATTTTTGAACTAACATTCATATCCCGCCTAGATTGAATAGACACACTACTTACTGCCTATCTATATTCTTTGATCCAACCTTGTGGTTACAATTGGTGTGATACCCTTTAAGGAATTAACTAAATAAATCCAATGGTGTTGAAGTTTGGGGGGGGAGATTGTGGCATTGCCATCTAACCTAATGGCCATTTTCATCCCATTGTGATATATTAAGAATCTTATTAAATCCATTTGATTCCATCCAATTGTAAATTAACTTAACTCCTTTGTTCTTAGCCAATAGTGATGCAGACGGAACACAATATTTCCACAACCTAATTCGCGCGCCATTTACAACTTGCCACCCCAAGTGATCAAGGATAATAAGGGCCACCATTTTGCACAATTTCCATATTTTGGATCCCTATTTTGGCCAAAATTATCTTTCAAGTCCAACGAGCCTACTTTTATGAAATTATTGTTCACAAGGGCCTTCTTCCACCATTCTATATCATCTAAGAGAAGACACCAAACAATATTTTCTCCTAGGTCAGGGTATTTGATCGTTAATCCTTTGAATATTTAGGAAGAGGCATTATGCTCCAGTTCACCAAATGGAATCTATTTTCATTATCCCCCCCCCCCCCTTACCAAGAGGAACTTTTGAATAATACTATCGATCTGATGGATTATTCCTTTAAGGGCAAGCAGTTCAGATCCCATATAAAAAAGAAGGGATGACAACACATATTTAATTAATACAACCTTCCCTGCTACATTTAACAATTGTGCACCTTAGGATTGGATCATTTTCCTGATTTTTTGAAAAATTTCCTCCCACTCATCAACGTTTGATGCTCCCAATGAAATTGGAATTCATAAATATTTAAAAGATATTAATCAAGTGCAACTTGGAATTTTAATATCCTTGATATCTCATTTAATTTCGCTACCGAGCAATTCCATCCATGTGGTTTAAATTTCCTTTTATTGACCAGGCCTCTAGATAAGTCGCAATAGGAATTCAATATTTCTTTGAAGTGATTTACAATTATTTTAGAAGCCCCCCGAAGGATGAGGGTTCCATCTGCGAACTGTGAATGATTTACCCCTTTTACATTCCATGCAATACTCAATCTGACTTACCTTCATGTCTCACTTTTTCTATATTCTTACTCAAGATTTAGACTATAATAATATATAGAGAAGGGGATAGGGGAAACCCTTCCTTAGTCCCCTTGAAGGTAAAAAAAAAGGTGGGATGACCATTTACCAACGGCGCTATCCATGGGGAGGTGATACAAGATTTAATCCATAT
The DNA here is from genome assembly GCA_034641835.2 of Pinus albicaulis. Taxonomy (NCBI): domain Eukaryota; kingdom Viridiplantae; phylum Streptophyta; class Pinopsida; order Pinales; family Pinaceae; genus Pinus; species Pinus albicaulis. The sequence continues at coordinate 893,819,437 of CM076579.1, forward strand.
GATAAATTCATTACAACATCCCAGTTTTTCCAACATCAAGAGAAGATAAGGCATTGACCATATCCTACTTGATAACCAACCAGACTCACCTGCTTGCTTGCTAGAGTGAATTAATTCTTGGACAAGGATAATGTTATCAAATATTTGTCTCTACTGCATGAAGACACCTTGGTTCTTTGAAATGATTTCCGGAATTAGTTTTTTCAATCTTGATCCAATGATCTTAGATAAAATATTATCATTTGCATTACAAAGGGATATAGTTTGAAATCGAGGGAAATTCAAAGGGTTCGACTCTTTAGGGATTAGAGCAATAAAGGAAGAATTTGTGCTACCACCAATCTTATATTTCTTTTATGCTCCATTCAACATTCCCAATAGATCATTTTTTATCATGGGTCAAAAATCTCTATAAAATCTTATGGTGAAGCCATCTAGACTAGGGGCTTTGTCTGGTTCCAAATACCATATTATTTTCACTACTTCTACTTCCTCAATTTCCTTAACAAGAATTTGATTGGCAGATATTGATACAATAGAATGGATACATTGGAGAAAAATCCTAAGATTCGTTCATGTCAACTTCTCTGTCTTCAAGATAGAGGGCCTTGAAATGTAGATATTCTTCCTTCTTGAAATCCTCAAAAGAAGTCAACCTTGACCTTCCTTCAAGAGATATCTCCTTAACCTGATTTCAAATTTTGCAAGCCTTTGCTTGCTTGTGAAAATAAGAAGCATTTTTATCTCTGGCTTGGAACCATAAGCTCCAATATTTTAACCTTCGTAGCTCTCCCTCCTACTTGCTTACTTCATATATTTTACTCATTAACTCCTTTTATTTTTCAAAATGCCAAGGTTCTACCTGACTGATATCAATCAAAATTTGATGAATTTCTAATTGCTTAACTAGCTCAGTCCATTTTTGTCCATGGGGCTGGTAATTTTCATTGACCCATTTCCTTATAACTTGTTTCACTCATCTTAATTTTTATTCCCACCCATAGGTAGGTGGTCTAATTAATAGGAAACTCCATGCATGCCTAATTAATTTCACGACACCTTATTCCTTCAAACATGCAGGGTTAAATCTGGATGGGATTGGGCCAAGGTCTTCCAAACATCCATCGATAAAGAAATTGGACAATGATTATATTCTCCTTTTGACTTGATAGAAAAAATACAGTCCAACCCCTTTAGGAGCCAACTACTATATATCAAAAATTGTTCTAATCGAGCTGTTATGTGATTATACCCACTCTTTTTATTCAATCATGAGTATTTTCCTATTTTTGGGAGAATGTCCAATAAATCCCAATTATTTATCAAATATTCCATTCTCTCTCTAAATGGATTGCAAATTGGGAATCCCCCTCTCTTCTCTAAGGACCTAAGAACAATATTAAAATCCCCTCCCATTATGCAATTACTGTGCTATAGCCTCTCTTTAAGAGAGGTTAATGATTCACAAAATTCTAGTTTTTCCCTGTATAACATTAGGGAATATACGTTGATGTTAGGGATATGCTCACCCATGTCCTTTTTTTCCAAAAGGACAACTACCTGAATTGAGATTTTATATTATATATTAAATTAAAATAGATATTTGACCAAAACATACCTAATCCACCTAATTCTCCTCTAGAGCCTTGTGTGATTCCAGCATTGTCTCTCTAGAATTATTTGGTAGGATTGATGGCTTTCATTTCTTTGAGCTCGGTTTTCTAATGTACAAGAATCCAAGGCCTCTCTTATTTCACCATATCCTTAATCGATAGGGATTTTATGGGGCTTCCCAAACCCCTTATTTTCCAAGACATGATGTTCATAATTTTTGGGGAGGGTTTTGAGAAGTACCTCCTCCTTCTTCTGGTGATTTTTTACCCTTAGGAAATATTAGCTTGAGTATCTTAGTGATTACCAGTTTATTACCCAATTATTTATTCTATTGTGCCTCCAATTCTCGAGCAGTCTTCTCAAAAGGCCTTCCTTTTTTTTTCTTGTTGCTCTTCGTCTCATGGTCGATGCCTTCATCTGCCCAACTCGAGGTTTGCACCATGTTTCGAGTTATTATCTGTGTGGAAAATGGAACGCCTTCAGCATTCTCATATTTAGACAAAGAACTTCCATTATTATTTACGTGATCATTTTGAGCTTATAAGTGGATTGGATTTATGGGATGCATATATGAATTATTTTCAATGTTTGAAACCTCCTCTGTGTTATTTATCTCCATGTCTTCTTATTCCAAATATGTTGCTTCCTCATAGAAGCCCCCTTATTTGAACTAGGGTTGAATTCATCCTAATCATTCTCACCTTGGGTATGTAAGATCTCGAACGGATTTGTTGATGATGAATCCCCATTTTTTCTTTGGGGATTTTAGATCTTATTTGTTGTGGATTTTCCTTTATTCCTTCCTCGCTTTTTGGTTTTCCATTTCTCCTCTTATTCTACTAGTGAATTGGTGCCCTTTATTTTTTGAGCCTTCTTATAATCCCTAGCAAAATGATCATATTCATGACATAATCGACATTTAAAACGGATCTACCCATAATCGAAGAAGTCCATCCACTAGGGTAAGATTAATTTATGAAGGAAAACCCTTCTCCATATTGACCTCCACATGAATATTAGCACACAAAAAGTAAGATCCTATATGATCATCCCTATCCAAATATTTTCCAATTCTATTTCCAATTGCTCATAGACAATCGTCACTCTAGCAAGAGAATGAGAGTCTATAAATCTTGGCCCATATAGGTATTCCATTTGGGATATATTCATATGGATCAAAGTATAATGACCATTTATTTAAGTGCATACCTTAAGAACAAAAAAAATAGGGTCTTTTTCTAAAGATCATACCTTTATCCTCCTTAAGTTTAAACAAGAATTCAAAAAAACATTTCCACATGTGTGTAGTTTGATATTACCCATCATCATTGTCTTCCAAGTCTTTCCAATCCATTCTTCCATAGATCGGGAGGAAAAATACATCCCTGTGAATTTTCTGACCAAGGATCGATTAAAAAAATCCTATCTTTCTCTTCAAACTCCCGAAGGAAGAGCCACTGAAGGAATGGCTTTAGACTTCTTAATGAACTTTTCTTGCACATCTCTATTCCTAGGTTTTTTTGATAAAGCAGCCACAAGATCCTTAAAGGTTTCAACCTTTTCTGGTGGAGGGGGAGAGACCCCTTCCAGGGATTCCATTATGATATCATTCTAGGGTTTCTACAATGCATGAGAAGGTCGCAGAGTGTCAAAATAGAATTACGTTATCATAGACCTCGAAAATCAACGACCACTAAATTCACGGAATATTTGTACTAGGTAAATCTACCCAAAAGGGTCACTTCTTGTTATCTAAACCCTGAAGCCTAGCCCTGAGGGTATCGAAATAATTGAACGAGCGACCTCAATAGCAAAGGTGACCACTACACAGGTCACGAGTTCAATTCTCTCGACACACTCAGGCTCAGGCGTCTATGATGTTCACAGACCCCAGAGATTGGTGACCACTACATTCACAAAACATTTTTACCAGACAGATCTACCGAAGGGATCACTTCCTACTAGCTTAACCACATAACCTAACCCTGAGGATGTCAGTAGAATTGAAATCGTGACGTCTTAATAGCAAAGGTGATTTAACGACGAGGACTTCATTAGAATAGATTTATTTCTTGGAGGTTATGATTGTCATAAAGAGTGCATATTTCTTGTGGATTTTAATCCCTCCTTGGCACCCATAGATATCAACACAAAACCTTATCCCTCTCAAGGGTGAACAAGATCAACCTTTGATCTAAGATCAAAAACTACTTTAAATTTTGGTTTTGACCAATGGTGGTTCAATAGATCTCTTCCATTAAGTGGATTTATAAGATTTTTATTTTTTGTCTAGAGGAGACTAATGGTAATGAGGGCCTTTACATCTGCATAGTGCGTAGGCATGCAACCATCTTCGAACTAGGACCTACAATGAAATTAAATATGATCATACTCCAACATTTGAGTCCAGTTGTAACCATTACATCTAACAATGATTTCTTCAAGAAGACTTGTTCATATATCAACCTTAATGTGCAGTATAGTGCATGTGAAAGATGAAGCATCCACTTACCTAACTACCAAAGAAATTAATTATTGAGAGCATTCTTAAAGGTGGTACAAAATTTTGAATTCCAATATTTTAGAGGCAAGCCCAACTCTGACACCCATGTTGAAATTGAAGAGAACATTTTAGTGCAAGGCTTGAATTTTTCCTACTAATGCTTCATAAAAGGTCAACTCTACAAAGAAATAAGGTCCATCAGATAGGAGAGATGCTTAATCTACTTAGGAATTAATTTTCATAATGAAGAACCCCTCAGGAATAGGTTAAATATGCAACATCCCTTATTAATCCCTATATTTTGTTAAATTTAATTAATATTGAAGCCTAAGGGTTGACTTAATATGTCAAGTCCTCGGCATTAAAGCAATTTTGTTATTGAGAGGTCACAGAGTTGATTCTCTCGACACTCTCAGGGTCAAGCTTCGTGGTTGAGCCGATAAGAAGTGATTCCCTGAGGTGAATCTACTTGGTACAAATAATATGTGGATGTAGCAATCATCGAGATCTAGGGTCTGTGAACCACATAGAAATAAAAAAATGTAATTAAGATTGATAATTATGGATGAACAACATGGATATTTTTTCCTGACTCTATTGATGTGAAGACTCTTTTATTTCATATATTTTGTTAAAATTGGACGAGAGGTCATCCAACACATATCTCAATGCATGGGAGGGAATCTTTACTGCGGGAAAGTTACAAGGGAGACTGAGAAACTTCCTTTCTACCTAAATTAATTAACTGGGCTCATGATATGGTAGTTAAACTACCCAAACTACTAGTATTTATGAGATAATGTAGACGAGGGTATTGAAATGCTCTAGAGCATGTCATTCTGGGGGCTTTTATTGACCCTAAATCCCAAGAAGGACACCAAACCCTTATGTTAGGTTAGTGGATGTGGGAATGAGTAGAATCACATTAGAATAACTAAGAAAAGGGAGAGAAAACATAAATAGAGAACAAGTAGCAACAAATAAGGAAGTGTCAAAGAACTAGAGAATGTTTTTTAATGAACCCATGAATTATGTTAATTAAAATTGATACACACATGAGTGCTAAAAACATGACCATGAATAGAAGGGGGATGAAAGCCTTCTAAGTCCCAACCATTTTGTGTGGAAGTTATTACTTTAATTGAATTGGACAAGGAAGTAGTGAGGAAGCCTTCAACCTAATATGTAAGGGCCTAGAATAGGTTATAAATATTTTTTCTAACTAAATCACATGAGACACAGAGAAAATGAGAAGAAACAAGGGACTTCTAGATCAACGAAGGGCCTTGTTTTGAGTCCTATAGGCACTAAATGGCCATATTTTTTTGTGTAAATAGGATCTAGCTCAACATTGAAGTTCATAAACCTTGAATTATGTATGTGAAGGAGAGTGCATTCACTTTTGTACCTCACTTGAAACCTTGCTAAACCCTGAGTGAAATTTTCCCTTGTGGCATCAGATTTGGCTCAGAGGTGGCCAGCTACAAGAAGGACTACAATGTAGTTGAGCCTAAGGTTGGCTGAAGAGTGTATCTTCCTTCTTCAATTTACAACAAATTTAAGTGAAATAGATAAAGGTATCTCTTATTTGTTAAAGAAATGATAGTGTTGTTGATTTTTTTATGAATATTTTTATGTTGTCTATTGTGCTTATTTGCAACGATGAGATGAAATTTGTTATGATGATTTGTTGAATATGTATGATTAAAGAGTTTTAAATATCGTATAATTTTTCTTATTTAATAACCATTACTTCCATGATTAATGAATTTTATATGCAAAGGTATTCTCTGCAATATGTTTCCTATGATGGTTGTGACATGTATAATGTGCGAAGTGGAATGTACGTGTTGATTTGAGCCTAAGACTCTTCTTTTATTTTGTCGGTGTGAATAGAACTTCTTAGGGTATTTATGGGATAAGAGCACATGTGAGTGTGTCCCTAATTTGAATGAGGATACTTGAAGTTCATCTCTTTTTAAGAGGACTTTGTCCCTCTAGAGATAAGCCAATAGATCGACCTCCCTGTTTTGTAAATTTCAGAAATTTGAAGGGTGAATTGGCAGTCCCAAAGGAATGAGGATAAACTCCTTCGGTAGGAAAACTTGTGAATTTGGGGTCATTGGACATATTTTTCTTTCTTGGTAAAGCTTCCTCATTTAAGGCAATGTTTTGGATGCCCTTAGAGTTCATTGAAGTCTTCTAAGCATTCAAAAAAAATTCTAGGAAAAAAATTTTCCTATCATATTTAAATCAATATTTTGGAATAGGACTGTAAACTCAATTGGAAGTTTTAGAATTTTAGGTGGGAAGCTTTAGCCTCAACCCCTGGTAACATGGATCGACAAGAGTTGTGATCAAAATAAAATTAAAATATGACCTAAGCCCTGAAAGGGAAGAGTACCAAAATATTGAGCTATTGAGCCTTACGTCTTATGCATTTGGAAAAAACAACAGTCATAAGTTCCCCGACACTAATGAGCCCTTGTCAGTTAGCAACTTATGAAAAAAAATTGTTAAAAGGACTAGTAGTTAGGTGTTAGCTAGCTATCAAAAATTTGGGTTTGACACATTTAACCTTTGAGAATTTATATGGCAGAATTGTTGAAATTGTGGGGATGAGAGTCTTTGGCCTCTTCCCTAGTCACATGGTCAATAGGAGTTATGACCAGTATCCTAACCAAAAGGTAATATCAATCCTTTTCCCATTTAGGTATCACCCTCTCAACTATTATATTTCGAGAGAATGTAATGGAAATTATCAATTAAAGTCCCCAATATAATCAAAACCCGCATTGTCTCTTGATTAATTATTATTATTATTATTATCCAATTTTAAGGTCACGGCCAAGCCAGACACCAAATTGGTGTATGAGACCCCCTTGTTTGTGGGACAAGGTACCCACAAACAACAGTACTAGGACCATAGTGTCAAGTATTGGGATATTGAGTTTTTGGAGGTAAAGTATCAAGATATTGAGCCCCAAATATCAAATTTTCTCCCAATATCGATCATGTTTGGTAAGGTAGTGGACGTGGTATACTGACATGATGTTTAGATGTAGCATTTTAATATGGTAGGTGGAGTGTCATGATGACACGGTATGAAGTAGGTCCTTAATATTTTGGTATGCCAACGTGCTAAGATGACGTGGATCAAATGGCGTAGTGTCTTGAGGTGGTAATCAAGTGGAAATCGATGTGGGGATGACATGGATATTGGATCCAAATTAATTATTTAATACTGATGGATCCCAACATGTTCATCGATTAATGGGAACACTGTTTTCAATTGATTCTTGTCGATCAAATCGGGGAAGTGTTTGTGAGTAGAGTTTTTATGCATCATCAGTGGTTTGATGACCCAAAATACATATCATCAATTAACATGATAAGTGGAGTTGCAATGGTAGACGAGACCATTTTTCGATTATCGAGTGTCAAGGTTTTGGGAGGTTGGGACCTCCATTTTAGTCTTACCCTCGATACTAACAAAACCCGAAACCCTTTTTAGTTGTTGAATATGTGTTTTACCATTATTTCACTGTGGTGTAGTAGATATCAGCCTTTATGGGTATTAAGTGTCAAGAGTTTGAGATAAGGCTATTAGGGCTTCTTCTTGAAATTTTCAAAACTCAATAAGGATCCCAACATGGCATGCGAAGTGGTAGATAACATGGTGAAGGATGTCACATGTTAGTGAAATGGAATTACATGATTGTGGCATGTGGCTAACGGGATGCCATGTGTCTGAAATGTGAAATTGGTATGGATTTTATGTGCCATTTGGAGGAAAATATTCAAATGGGTGTATCTTTGTGTCTTGAACTTGGTTTTAGATTAAATTTATGCCACTGGAAAGCTCTCAATCTACAAAATACAATGTTGATGTTAGAAATGAGTTTTAAGGAGGTTGAAGAAAGATGAATTCCATATTCGCATCTACATAAAGTAATCTTGGAGGTGGGATTGAACATCCTTCACCCCAATCATACATTGGAGGGTTGGGGCGTTACAAAGTGGTACCAAAGATAAGGTTCAACACTTGGACTGAATGGGCTCGTAATAGAATTATTGAGTTGAGTCTTGTCATTATTAAGGGTTTGATGTAGTAAAACTGACTTAATTAAATGTTAGATGATTTATCTAAACATATCTAAGTGTAATGTACATTGATAATAGAACCTCAGTTTCAGACAAGAAAAGCTAAATGTTGGGGTAGCCAAGGAAAAATATACATTGAAATTTTTATCAATTTTCTTAGAATTAATAGTTTTATGTTGTTTTAGCACATAAGAAAACTTGCCAATAGTATAAAAGAAGGGAAATGTCCAACAAATTGGTACAATGAGACCTAGAAAGAAACTTACATTATAGAGAAGATGAATCAGATGAGAGTAGGGCAATGGAGGTTGAAACTATTAGGAGTTTGAGGGTTGAACTTAGGAGTTATAAGGAAGATAATGAAAGAATTATCAAAGCCTAGGAAAAACAAGAAGACATAAATGTGATAGCATTGCAATGTATATTATATTTACAGAGGAAAATACATCATGAACTAACTACCAGTAACATGGACAAGTACAGGTCCAAACAGGTTCCTAGTCCATATGAAATTTAGAAGTATGGACCAGTAACTAGTAAAGCATAAGGAAGTAAGTCAATGAATAGGAAAAGGAATACCAAAAAGGATACAACTAGTGAGGAAACTTTATTAAATGCCTCTAAATATGGAATCGAAAGTTCTAAAAAAATATCTAAAACAACAACAAATAAGGGTTGTAGAAGAAAAATAAGAACAAGGTTATAATGAGCTTATTCCTTGGAGAATTCAAGGAGGAAAAACCTCCTACCTTTGATAGAGAATTTGGGAAGAATGAAAAAGTTGAAGCGTGTCATTTGAGCCTGAAGCAATGTTTTTGCGTACACAATTATTTTGAAAATATGAATGCACGGGTAGCCATATTTAATATTGGGAAAGGTTGATATGGTGGGAAGACCTTAAGAATGTGAAATGAATTCAAGAGAAGGATTCGACCTGGAGTAAATTCGAGAGATAATTCAGGGAAAAATAGCTATATAAAAGTTATTGTGATGGAAAATTTGAGTTTCATGAAAACAAGTTAGGGCAACTCAATATGAAGGCATATGCTTGTATGTTTTAACCCTGTACAGAAATTGTCTGCAAACGAACTCTTAAAACAGAAAATAAAACAATAGCGAGAGAATAAAACATAAAATAGATATACACAGATATTTTCCCCTGGATCCCAAAACCGAGACTACCAGTTTGATTTTTCATTATATTCTTTTCAATGTTACAACACATATATATACATGTCGAAGCATTCATAAACCCCAATCCATTAACCCTGGATTAGAACATAACCATAGTTCCCTTGACCAGATCTACAAAATACCATGAGTAGAAAACCATCATGCCCAAAACCATGTGCAAACTCATGCACAAAACCATAGGCAAGTCCTCCCACCTAATATAGGGTCCAAAAAAAATTCTCGGGGATCTTCCTCAGACCCTCGCTCGACGCAAGCATAGGGGGGCTACCGCACCATGCTTTTCCCCTACTTTTGTTCATAGAAAGAATATAACACACACCCAACATTCTCCCACTTGTTGTTTTCTTTCCACAGGGGGCCATATGAGAGCTTAGTTATTGGTCCATCCCTACAACGCCCATTGTTTTTCTACACCAAGAGAACTTCTCAGTGCTCACAGACATCGTCAATGCATCTACAAGATTCTTTAAAGTGTCCACCTTTACTAGTAACACCTTTTTATCCTTAACCATATCTCTCACAAAGTGATATTGAATATCAATGTGTTTTGTCTATGAATGGTAAACAGGGTTCTTAGATAAGAAAATTGCACTTTGGCTATCACAGTCTATCCTTATAGCTCGTCGCACCAACCCTGCACTTGAACACAATCTCTGCAACCAAAATGCTTCCTTTCTTGCATGAGTGATTGCGATGTATTCTGCCTCTGTAGTTGACAGAGCCACTACAAACTTTATTTTACTCACCCAAATGACTGCACCTACCAAGAGGCTAAACGCATACCCACTTATAGATCTTCTTTGATCTAGATCTCTAACCCAGTTTGCATCAACAAAGCCACGGATTTCCGAATCTCTATCCAATCTTGGGCTTCCTTGGTAGCACAGACCATAATCACTAGTGCCACAAAAATGTCAGAAAAATCTCTTCACTATTTTCCAATGCTCCTTCCTTGGTTTTGACATAAACCTGCTAAATACTCGCACTGCATGTGTAATTTCTAGTCTAGTACATACCACTGCATACATCAAGCTACCCACTACATTTCCATATGGAACACAGGACATGTCCTCCTCTTCTTCTTGTGTCTTGGACATTGTTCGACATATAACTTTGCACCTACAGGAATAGGAACCTTCACCATTTTATTATCGTGCATATTGAACCTCTGCAATATTGTCTTGACATACTTCCTCTGGTTTAACGAGAGCTTTTTCTTCACTTGATCTCGTTTAATTTCCATGCCCAAAATATAGTTTGTAGCACCAATATCCTTCATGTCGAATTTGGAGAACAATTAGGTCTTCAAATCTTGGATAATTTCTTTTTCATTTCCAACCAGCAACATGTCATCCACATACAAGACCAAATAAATAACATGGTTACCAATTAATTTAAAATTCACACAGTGATCCTCTTTGCTTCTAGTGAAGCCAAGTCCTCGTATATCTGTATCAAAATGTTGATACCACATCCTTGGTGATTGTTTTAACCCATACAGAGAATTTTTTAAACCTGCATAGCAGTTCTTTCTTACCCTTCACCGCAAAGCCTTCAGGTTGCTTCATGTAGATCTCCTCTTCCAAATCCCCGTGAAGAAATGTTGTCTTCATATCCATATTTTCTACCTCAAAATCAAATGTAGCAATAATAGATAAAAGTAATCTAATAAAAGTAACCTTGGAAACAGGAGAAAAAATATCACCAAAATCAATTCCCGACACCTATGAATAACCTTTTGCTACCAACCGAGCTTTGTATTTCTTCACCTTGTATTTTGCATTCATCTTCTTCTTAAACACTCATTTTCTCCCAATGGGCTTCCTTCCATCCGACAACTCCACCAAATCCCATGGCTCATTTTTGTACAAGGATGCCATTTCATCAACCATGACTTCCTTCCATAGTTTTCCATCCTCTGAATCCACTTCCTCCCTGATAGTTATGGGATCATCTTTAGTGATATATAAAGAAAAATTTTAACAGAAATTAGATGGACTATACCTTTCTGGCTACCTTCTTTCTTGAACTAGTCATCTCACATCTGGAATTTGTGGCTCTTCCTCTTCTTAATCTTGTTATGTTGTAGAGTTTGATTCTTCCTCCTTTAGCTAAAACTCTATCTTCTCAAGTTCCTTTGGTAGGACTTAATGCTTAACAACATATTTCACCTCTCTAAACACCACATCTCGGTTGTACACAACCTTCCTTGTTTCTAGGTTCCAAATATTATAACCTTTTAAACCATCCTTATACCCAATAAAGATGCATCTTTTAGATTTATTATCCAACTTGGTCATTCTCTCCTTGGGAACATGTACATATGCATCACATATAAATACCCTCAGAAGTGAAAGAGATGGTTTATTATCAGTCCATGCCTCATGTGGAGTCTTATCTTCCAACACTGATGAAGGTGATTTGTTAACCAGGTAGCATGCAATCTCCACTGCCTTTGCCCATAATTCCTATCCTAACCCGGTACCACTGAGCATGCTTCTTGCATTTTCCATCAACATCCAGTTCATTATTTCCATAACTCTATTTTGTTGAGGTGTGTATGGATTAGTATTCTTTCGTGGTATACCAAACTTCTTACATAACTCTTCAAATTATTTCTTACAGAATCCTTCTCCATTATTTGTCCTCAACACCTTTATCTTCTTCTCTGTCTGGTTTTCCACCAGAGCCTTAAATTCTTTAAATCTGTCAAAGAATTCAAATTTATTCTTCAGGACATGTATCCATGTACTACTTAAGAAGTCATATATAAATGAAATATAGTACATAGACTTACCAGTGATGGAACCAACACCGGTCCAAACACATCTTTCTGCACAAGCTCTAATATCTTGTTCACCCTCTTAGAACCAGAAGGGAAACTCACCCGATTTTGCTTCCCATATACTTAATTTTTATAGAAATCAAAATCCAAAAAGAAATATAACATACCTTCTACCATACCATTAACATGCATTATTCGAAGGCCCTTATCTCCAATATGTCCAAGCCTTTGATGCCATAGCATGGTCTTTTCTCCAGAGACCGCTAGAATTTTTGCTCCACTTTCAGGAACCACAAAATATTTGCACCCATCAATAACAGTGCTACCCAGAAGCTTGTACATAGTTCCAATCCAAACTCCCTACATCAATACCAGTGCTCCTTGAACTATCTTGTAGGTATCTTTCTCAAACACTATTTTTACACCTGCATCATCCATCTTGCATATAGAAATCAAATTTCTATCCAATGCAAGAATATGCAGAACACCAGGAAGTGTTCTAATTCTTCCACCTTGCAGCTTCAACTTGAATTTTCCACATCCGACGATTATGGCCTTCCTATCATCCCCTAAGAAGACATCACCACCATCATACTTCTCATACTCTCTGAACCACTCCCTATGAGGAGTGAAGTGAAAGGATGCACTTGAGTAAATCAACCACACCTCATGATCTACATGAGTATTTGAAGAAGAAGCCAAATACACATCCCCACCTTCATCTGAGGTGGTTTTACAAAAGGAGCATCATCAGATCCCTTTCCTTTCTTAGGAGCTTTGGATTTGTAGTCCTTTTTTAGGTGCCCTTCATTTCCACATTTCCAGCACACCTTTACAATATTTCCTAGAGATTTATATCTCCCACTTGAGAACTTATTTTTGTTTTTGTTCTAGGACCATCCTCATATAGAAAAAGAATCTCCATTTTGGCCCTCCATATATTTTTGTCTCATTTATTCCAGCAATAAGGCTGAGACTATTTCATCAAAATTCAAGGTACTTGTATTACTACCTATTGCGACAACCAAACTCTCCCATGAATATGGCAAAGAACACAACAAATTGATGCACTTATCTTCATCTGATATTTTAATATCAACAGATGACAACTAACTTACCACAATATTGAAGGCATTCAGATGCTCTATCACCAAGTCTCCCTCCTTCATCCTCAGGTTATACATTTTTTTCTGCAAGAACAATTTATTCACCAGAGACTTAGATTGGTACAAATTCCCTAGCTTGTCCCACAAAACCTTCGTCGTAGCTTCCCTAGATATATTCAAAGATACCGAATCTGAGATACGCAACTGTATTGTGCTCTTTGCCTTCTGATCCAGCTTCACCTAGTCTTCATCTGACATTGTTGTTTGTTTAGTACCCGGATCTATCAAGATCCACTGATCTTTATCCACCAGTAGATCCTCCATCTTGAGCTTCCACAACTCAAAAATTTGACCATTAAATTTATTGATCTCTATCTTTCCACTATTTGCCATCTTCTTTCACCTCAAGAGTCGATCCTGCAGATCTCCCACTGAACAGGGTCTACTATAGGCTCGAGAAAAAACCCTCCAGCAACAAAGGCATCCCCTTGAAGCCGAAACAAATTTGATACCAAATGTAGGTTTAAACCCTATACAGAAATTATCTACAAACAAACTCTTAAAATAGAAAATAAAATAATAGCGAGAGCATAAAACAGCTATACACATAGATTTTCCCCTAGATCCAAAAATCAGGACTACCAACTTGAATTTTTATTATATTCCTTTCAATGTTACAACATATATATATATATATATATATATATATATATATATACATGTTGAAGCATTCATAAACCCAAATTCATTAACCCTCAATTAGAACATAACTATAGTTCCCTTGATCGAATCTACAACATACCGTGAGAAGAAAACCATCATGCCCAAAACCATGTGCGAATCCATGCACAAGACCATAGGCAGGTCACCCCACCTAATATAGGGTCCAAAAAAAAAAAATGGGTTGTGCCCCCCCTCTGACCCCCCTTCTGCGCCCAGCGCAAGCATAGGAGGGCTACCACCCCCCTCTTACCCCTTATTCTAGCCATGGAAAGAATATAGCACACACCCAACAATGTTAACGAATTTATAGAATTTTTGAGGTGTGTACCCTATGTTAGAGATGAGAAAGTAAAAAATGCAACACTTTCTCAATGGATTACCATAGTCGTTTCAGGAAATAATTCAATTCAATGAGCCAAAGATGCTTGAATAAACTATCAAAAAAATAAATTATTGTTATGACCAACCCAAGCACAAGATCAAATCCCAAATAGAATGGAGAAATGAAAATACCAACTTAAGGAAGAAAAGATAGAAATCGTCATGCTACAAGTAGCCTAGGAAGAGTGTTAAGTTAAACATATCAACTAAAAATGAGTTTCAACATAAATTTTCCACTCCAAGTGTAGATAGACTAGTATGACCAGTAAAACCAAAGGCATAAGAGCCAAAGAAAAATACATTGAAGTTTTGGGGGTGCAAGAAAGGGAACTTGTTGAGAGATTTTCCACACAAAAAACAAGACAACAAAAGGGTATAAAAAGTCCAAAAGGCCAATATGATAAATGACGTGAGTAATAGTGTACCCTCAAATTTATGTAGTTGTGGAGAATTGTAACACCCTCCTCCCACATTTACCCAATTTAACTGGTCAGTTGGGGTAAACATATGATGAGAGGCTACTATGATGTGATTAAACCCCCAAGGTCACCTTAAGGAAGTGGAATTGACATAACACAATCAATCTGGCCTTCCACACATACTGTAGAACCTTTAAGAGCCAATCAACCCCTCCAGGTGGTCAACCCCTAAGAAAACTCATCATTTGACTGACATGGACCCTCAACTGCTCCCATGACAATCCCTACAAGTGACTAAGGCCTTCCACTCACTCCCACAACAAGGCATGCCAGCAACTGTGGACTTTTCCAACTAGTTATGTGCCAACAATCTGAGATTTTGTGCCACTTTTTCAGGGCCTGGACTCAAGCCACTGCCCAAAACTTCATGAAAACTTTAGAAATGATAAATAACATGGGAAAAAAGGTGTTAATGCAAACTTTGATACAATTACTCGATTTGACCCCTACTAGCCATGACATACATTTCGTCAAACATGTGGAAATATGCAATCTACATGTCTTAACAATGTATATGAGCATAGGGGTCTCATACTTATCTGAGATTTGTAAAGAATCATTGTTGCCTTATCACAATAGCTGCAATATCATCTATTAGGGAATATATATATCGTACATTCATTTTCTAATTAAAATGTGATAAGAACCATACATCAAGTTTGTCATAAAACATAATCATAACCAACATATAACCAATAGGAATAACAAGGATATAACAACCATAAAATCCACATATAAACCAGTACATTTACACATGAAATACCAAGGAGAAGAAACTCTCATTAATGAATGCAAAATCCAACCACGTTTGGGACTTCCATGAACCGCCCGACCATATATTGGTTGAACCAAATCTTTCTTTCAGCGAATCTCCCCCATTCCATATTCCAAGAATGAATGTGGGTCTCAAAACCAAACCAAACCAGGTTTCCCAGGCTTTACCGCAATCCCCATCGGATCATTAAACTCTAAACAAGCATGGATTCCACTGAATTTATCCACATGCACCGTGAGTAGTGTATCCTAGTCTCTAGGCTTTACTGCATATATCGCCATTCACCGGTCGAGGATTCCTAGGCCTAATCGAGACTATACCCTCTAGGATTTACCATAATCGAGAGCACACACCTCTAGGCTTTACCATATATCTAGCCATTCACTTTTCGAGGATTCTGAGGCCTACCGAGGAAAACAAAATCTGGATTTACCGCAATCCCAGTCCAGTTTAGGGATTTCTAGGCCATGTTTTCTTTATTTCAAAGACCACCTCACTCAAATTTGAAACCATCTGACAATCCAACTTAACCAAATACAAGAGAACCCACCACACCACGACTATCCGGAAATGGAAAGGCAACGTTGAAGAGCATTGCCACACCTAGAAAAACCCATGCCAATGACAACAAGATAACCAAAACAACACATGCATGTACCATGCATGCCAAATATAGCAAGGAAATCACACATGCAAATAGATACTTGCAGATAATCTCATTGTATTTTCTTGATCTATGCTTTCCTTTTCCTTCTTGGTCCTTCCTTTGCTTTTCCTTGATCCAATGCTAGAGTTCTCCAAGAAATTTCTAAGTGTCCAAGAGTGTGTGAGAGAGAGAGAGAGAATAGAGAGAGAGCTCCAAAAAATAACTAATAAAATCTACCAACTGATCCTCATAAACCTTTTTATTAATGAGGCCTCTATTTTCTTCATTTTTCATTATTTTCCTTCGATTTCCTCCTAACATGAAACATGTGAACTTTCACCTTCCTTTTCTCCTAACTTCCATTATTTTCATAAATAATATTCCAATTATTGCCTCACACCTTTCCAAACCCTTTGTCATTACCTTTTCTAATTTCCTTAGCCATAATAAACTGAATGAACACCCACACTAGGATGTTGTTCCCAACATTCAGCCTGGAATACATGTCACATGACCTTGGTTATTATTTTTCCTTTATTAAATTTTACTACATGGAGTTTTGACCAAGGTTGTTACAGAACCCTCGCCCTTGGGGGAACACCCTCCTCGGTGTTCAATGACACCTACAACCAGCAAGACCGTTGAAACCAAAACATACTACCCATGGAGCTTTATAACAAAACTCGTTGCAGTATTTACAATGACATCCTGTTGAAAACATGGCAATGATACCATTTACTGGAGCTTTATAACACATCTCATTACCATATTTACAATAGCAACCACATACTCTCAAGCACATTTGATTCAACCAAAAAATAAGAATATTATCTATGTATCTTTATAAATCTAACTCGATACAGTATTTACAATAATATACACATATATACATGTGCACATTTTCTCAACCAACAAATAAAATGATACAATGCTTGCATCTGCAATAAGGGAATATAGAGGCTCATGCCTTTACTCTCAAAAGTAGTACCAGGATTCACCTCCTTCCCAGGAAATCCAGAATCCACTTCCAGAGCCAAACTTTGCATCTAATGTCCATCGCTACAATCATGCGCCACTTGTCCTCTCGGTGAACACCTATTGACTCATTATCCCAGGGCACACTCCCAATGTGCATCTAATTCCATATGGAAATGCTAATGACCAAAAAAAATCCATTTCCTAGTCTTCCATTCTCTGATACACAGTCCCTTAGGAAATCTGGTCACTCCCTTCCATGCAACCACTCACCTTCCAAGTTCCCCGACATCCCATTTCCTGGGCCATCCATCCCTTGGAAAGGTTTCCTCGCACCAGAAGGTTCAAAAAATAAGGAATGTACTTGCCTCAAAACCATCATACCAATTATAAAATGCTCATGACAATCAATGGAAAATATTGGGTACCAGTGTCCCACAATGCCCTTGCTCCTAAAGTGCTTTACCAACATACTTGTACATGTTCCAATTCCTTTACCATTACTGCTAATCCTTGTAGTTAGTTCAACCACCCAAACCATGCATTTTCATTCTCTCCTGTACCAACCACATAACTACCATTAGATTCAAAATAAATCGAAATAAATTCACATTATATGTCATCGGTAGCTCATCAATAAGGTACACTTGCAATTCTATTCATTTCCTGTCACAACAAGTCAAACTAAGTCTTTGACCAAATCATCATGAATAAGCATATCAATTCCGGTTAGCTCAAAACGCAACCATCATAAATCACATGTAACCATCATAAATCAGATTCATAGATCATATGTAAAATTAAAACTAAAATAAAATACTAATACTTATCTTTCAATCAGTTCGTTTCTTATACCTTTATCCTTCATCCTTTCCGTGCACACACCGAATCAGTTGCCACACCCGACAAACATCCACTGCCTTCTCTTTAACCACATACACATACACATAGTGTGCATCACACACATACAACCACACACGGCATGCAACACCATACAATACATGCACCTACACCAAACATACAACACATACACCTACACCCGGCGTACAACACAATACATACACCTACACTCTGTGTACAACACAACACAATGCATACACCTACACCCGGTGTACAACACAATACATATACATACACATAACCCAACATAACAAATACACATGTCATGATACCATGACTACGCAATGCACATACACAGTACCACATGTACACAAAACAACATGTACAACATGAACACAATACCACATGTGCACAACACAACATGTAAGACATGCACACAATATCATATGTACAATAGTACTACAAAAACAACATGTACATAGTACCACATGTACAACATGTACACAGTACTACATGTACAGAGCACCACCTACACAACATGTACACAACACCACCTGTTCAACGTGTACACAACACCACCTTCACAATGTGTACACATCACCACATGTACACAACACCACTTGCATGCAACACCCCATGTACAACATGTACACGGAACAACATGCACAACATTGAGAACAACAGTTCCCAACATAGCCAAGGCATCTAACACCTTAGATCCATCTACTTTACCTTTCTTGTTACCTTTCTCATGACTTTCCTACCACTGTCTATTCACCCCAATGGACCTAACCAATCCAGTTGGCTATGATATTCTTACCTTCATCAACCATTATACACACAAAAAGCTTCATCTAGGTCTTACATTACCTATTGGGTTTCATACATATCTCCACGAGCTCCAATAACTTTCCTCTTTCCCCAACCAAATCCCAAGACTCTCAAAACATAAAAGGAAAAACCAAGAAGCAAACAAAAAAAAAGCATGAAAAAAAATAGCAATACGATACCACGAGCAAGGTGGTATGGCCATACACTAGACATAAACAAATTTTCAATTAAACACAACAAATCACAAAATACCAAAAGCACAAGACTAGAAACAAACATCCTGACTCAACCCCATGGTTCCCAGTGCTTCCAAAGGAGAGCTCAACCTGATCCTTCTCCAATATTTCATGGAAGTCTCTTTTCCATGCAATTCCATGTCTCAAGTTTCCATATGCACGTAATTTTCATTGTATAAACAAATATAAAAATATATCAGTTATCTTACATTGTTGTGCCAATACCAAGAATTTTTCCCTGCAACTGGTCACACATGTAAGTCACATGTTCCAAAGATCGAGATATTATATTTATTAATTTGAAACCAACCTTTACTAAGACTCATAGCCATGTCATAAAAAATAGTCAACTCAGAGTCATTAGTCATAATACTACAACTAGCACCCACTTGCACTCAATTACATATCAACCGTCTCAACCCATATTATGTTAGCATGATCATCTTAAAACAAGATCATTTCTCCATAAAACCTTACAGATACAACTGATATCATGAAACTACTAAAACATTCAAACAACAGATAGACGACATAATTAAACATTCAAGCACCAAGTAGACGACATAAGCAAACTCATACCTTAATGTATCTTAGGGAAGGTTATATTTTCTACACAATCAATCTAGATTAGTACAATATAACTTCACAACATATCAACTCAAGCATAAATAAGGTCATGATGTCCGTAATAGTACTAGCTAACATGTTCACATCATAAACTCATAAACAATTTCCATTCATGCATAACAATCACATATGCATAGTCAGTCTAGATTAGTACAACACGATATGACAAGTAGGTCGACTCATACCTGAATTTCATAACCTTGACCTTCTGCATAGGCCAATCCAAATTAGAACGATACATATAACATCAAGATCCTAGTTTCAATCACCACGACCATCAGGCATATGACCACAATGCATACAACAACAAGTTACTATCATTCATG
The DNA here is from genome assembly GCA_034641835.2 of Pinus albicaulis. Taxonomy (NCBI): domain Eukaryota; kingdom Viridiplantae; phylum Streptophyta; class Pinopsida; order Pinales; family Pinaceae; genus Pinus; species Pinus albicaulis. The sequence goes on from CM076579.1 coordinate 893,839,582, forward strand.
ACTATCTAATATACATGCATATGACCACACTGATGAACTATCATATATCATGCATTTAAGAAAAAAAAATAGCATGAAAAACATGTATATAACCCTAATGCATATAGCAATCCATTAACTAACATACCTATACACCCACCATATAAACATGTATGACAATCTGCCTTCCCCGACGTTTGGCATTACATCCTTGCTCTGATGATCTCATTAGGGGAATTTTGAGGTATAAATGGGCCTCCTAAGAAAAATTTACAACAAAAATAAACTTTATAAGAACCAATAGGATTCAAAATGATGATGTCAACCATGGGGGATGATTTACCATTTTTTAAGTAAAAGGGTAAAAAGATTAAAAAAATAATAAAACTACTTTTCCAAATCGTATTTTCAACTTATCTCCCAAATTTTTTACTCAATTTCGAGCAGGATTACTCGTTGGATGAAAAACTTAATTCCTCATCCAATGAGTACCCATTTTTCATGCTTTTGATGGACCCTCCTACACGAAAAATGAGAAATACATAAAAAAACGTGATTGCAATCACGTTTTTCGTGTATTTCTCATTTTTCGTGTAGTAGGACCCATCGAAAGTATGCAACATGGGTACTCCTTGGATTAGGAACTAAATTTTGCATCCAACAATTACTCCTGCTCGAAAATTGAGTAAAAACTTTGGGGGATAAGTCGAAAATATGAGTTGAAAAAGTAGTTTTTTTTTTCCCCTCTAAAATTTGATGATGTAATCAAATCTTATTCTATTATTTCCACTAATATTTTATAATTTCCTTAGGAGGCCCATTTTAGACCTCAAAATTCCCCTAATGGCTTCTCCTGCTCTATCTCAGCTAGCACATTAGAATCATAGCATACCAAAAGCATCATGATGACATAACTACATACAATGAACTCATGCACAATAACCACAACCATGAAAATGCATGCATAATAGTCACATAGATAACTAACATGCATATATAACCAACATATACTCATGACAACACATCCCAACATCAACATCGTCACCTTCTGCGTGACAATACGATGACAACAATGACCATCACTAGGCATACACAAAAAGCATATATACCACAAGCATAAATAACACATATGAAACCGACATGTATGCATGACCAACACACCGCCCATCCAGTCCAAGGGGTGAACCATGCTCTAATACCATGCTATAACACCCTCCTCCCACATTTACTCGAGTTAACCAGTTTTTCAGGGTAAACATGTGACGAGAGGCTACTATGATGTGATTCAACCTCTTAGGTTAACTTAAGGAAGTGGAACCGACATAACACCATCAATCTGACCTTCCACACAGAACCTTTAGGAGCCAACCAACTCGTCCATGTGGTTAACCCCTGAGAAAATTCATCATTTGAATGACCTGGACCCTTAATCGCTCCCATGACAAGCCCTACAAGCGAATGAGGCCTTCCAGTCACTCCCACAGCAAGGCATGCCAATGACTATGGACTTTTCTAGCTATTTTTGTGCAAGCAACCCCGGATTTTGTGCCACTTAATTAGGGCTAGTACTAAGGAAACTGTCCAGAACTTCATGAAAACTTCAGAAATGGTAAATAACATGGGGACAAAGGTGTTAATGCAAAATTTGATACAATTACCTGATCTAACCCCTACTATCCAAGACAAGCATTTCGTCAAACATGTCACAAATATGCAATATAAAGGTCTTAACAATGGATTTGAGCATAGGGGTCTCACACTTATCTAAGATTCATAAAGGAGCATTGTTGCCTTATCATAATAACTGCAATATCATCTATTAGGGCATATATACAATGTACATTCATTTTCTAATCAAAACATGATAAGAACCATACATCAAGTGTGTCATAAAAAATACTCATAATTAGCATATAACAACCATAGAATCCACATAAAAAATGGTACATTTACACATGAAATATGAAGGAGAAGAAATGCTTATTAATGAATTCAAAATCCAAACAGGTTTGGGACTTCCATGAACCACCCGATAATAGATTAGCTGAACCAAATATTTATTTCATCCAATCACCCTCGTGTCATATTCCAATCATGAATGTGGGACTCAAAACAAAACCAAACTAGGTTTCATCGGGATTTACCACAATCCCCACTGGATCACTAGGCCCTAAACAAGCATGGATGCAACCACACTTCTCCACCTACACCATGAGTAATTTTCCTATCTCATAATATCTAGGATTTACCGTATATCTCGTTATTCACCAGTCGAGTATTCCTAGGCCTAATCGAGACTCCACCCTCCAGAATTTATCGTATATCCCGCCATACATCAGTCAAGGATTCCCATGCATGATCAAGGGCACACACCTCTAGGCTTTAACATAGATCCTGCCATTCACCAGTCGAGGATTCCTAGGCCTATCGAGGCACACAAAATCCGCCTTTACCGTAATCCTAGTCTGGTTTAGGAATTCATAGGCCACGTGTTATTTCTTTCAAAGACCACCTCACTCAGTTTCGAAAACATCCAGCAATTGAGCTCATCTAAATACAAGAGAACCCACCACACCATGGCTATCCGACAATGGAAATTCAAGGCTGAAGAACATTGTCACACCTAGAAAAACCCATTCCAATGATAGCAAAAGAACCAAAAACACAAATGCATGTACCATGCATGCCAAATCTAGCAAGAAGAGTCACACATGCAAATCGATACCTACAAGTAATCCCATTGTAACTGCTTGAACCTACTCTTCCTTGCTTGATCTCTGCTTTCCTTTGCGTTGTTGTTCCTTCCTTTGCTTTTACTTGATCCAATGCTAGAGTTCTCCAATAAAACTCTAAGTGACAGAAAGTGAGAGAGAGAGAGAGAGTAAAGAGAGAGCTCCAAAACTAAACTGACAAAAGGTTGAGCTGAAAAAAGGAACCAATTGATCCTCATAAGCCTTTTTATTAAATTTTAATGAGTCCTCGATTTTCTTCATTTTCAATTATTTTCCTTCAATTTCCTCCTCACATGCAACCTATGACCTTCCACCTTTATTTTCTCCTAATTTCCATTTTTTCATAAATAAAATTCCAAATTTATGCCTCATGCCTTTCCAAACCTTTTCCAATTTCCTTAGCCATAATAAACTGAATGATCACCCACACTAGGATTTTTTTCCCAACATTCAACTTGGAATACGTGTCCCATGACCTTGGTTATTATTTTCCCTTTATTAACTTTTATTACATGGAGTTTTGACCAGGGTTGTTGTTATAGGTCAATTTGGGCATCATTCCTAATGACCTGGTTAACTACACATCATCTCCAGGAGAAATTAATAGGTTCTATCATTGTTGTGGAGGTAAATCCCCTCTGTGGACAGAGGAGATCCCACTAGCCCTAGAGTGGGTCTAGCAACAATCGAAACACGCAAAGCTATTGATTCCTAGTTACAAAGGATAGAATCGCGATAGATCGTTTACCGTGATTCCTTCACTTCTGTTTTCGAAGAAGAAGTAGCGCTTCCATTCCTAGCTGGACAGGTCACGATCCGTGAGCTTGTTGCATTCAGATACCTATACACATGCAAAGAAGAGAGACAACATGCAACATAATATTTCACACTTTATAACTATCGATCAGTCAGAGAGGAACGAATGAAATTGCATTATATAATGGGCAAACACAATCATGGAACCAATAGCAGAGTCATGTATATTAAGATACAAGAGAATGATTACAAATAGTGCTCTGACGTCGTGATCTTCCTTCGACAGGATTCCAGTGGGATGTGTCTCACAAAGCTCATCAGGGATTTGACAAAACTCTCTCTCTCACAGGGTTCTCCTTAACTCTGCTCTTGATTGTCACTTAGCTATAATTTCCTTCCCAAAAGCTTAGCTAGCTATAAAATGGAGAGGGTGGGCTTTTATAGAAGGAGAAGGAGAGGTTAGGATCCCTATAATCATGGGGGAGAGTCCTATCTCTTAGGAAGGTTCCATGAGAGGTGGAAAACCACTTCCTAATCAGGAAGATCCAGAGCCAAACAGCCCAACCTATTTTTGATGATTCGTTTTGAAGTTGTTAGAATCAAACTTCTGCCTTCTATTGTTAAAAAACATTCCTTAATAGGCTTAGCATAGGCACAACACAGGGAGAGAGTGCCAGATGGCGCGCCCACTAGTGTATATTTTCCCCATTGGCGCGAGGGATGAACTGGCTAATCGCGCCAATGCCAAAACATGGGTTTTTAGGGTTTTCCAGAGGAAATGTTCTTCAGGAGAATTCTTGCCCTCATGCAGAAGGATACCATCAAGGTGTTTTCAGGACATTTTACTGTTCACAGGTCATGGGAATAGTCCTCCAATGTACGGGACGAGGGATTGCAGGGAAAGTGACAAAATGATGTGTAACATATGCCTCCTAAAGCATGAGGCTCGAGAGAGAGGGAGGGGTGAAATGATTTATGAGAATGCGTTCAACTAAAAACACTATCGTTGGAAGACCTACGAGTAAAAATAAAATTGATATCTTTGATACATTATATGTGGTATGGGCGCACCCATCCATAATAAAGTGTACAAAACGAGATCCAAGGTATGGACGCAGCCATCCAATAAAATAAGGATCAACAAGTAGACTCAGGTATGGTCGCAGCCATCCAATAAAAAGATTCATGTAATAAATCATAATAATCCACAAAGAATCCGCAGCCTGGATGTTATCAGACAAAGTCTAGGGTCTTGCGCTCCATCTCGACCCAAACAGAGTCTAAGTTCGAGCATGCGAATATGTGAGCTGAAATCAAACATGCAAGAACATCGTTTAATTACCAGCCAATAATGAAAGTCGTTAACAGACGGGAGAGAAACCACCAATAATGACGATGGCTCTCAAGGTATAAGAGGTACAATCCATGGAATGTGATCAGTGAGTTGGCGTCGAACATCCGCAAAATCATCTGATCAAAGGCCAATAATGAAAAACTTGCGTCGAATGCGAAGAACCTACCATTGAGGCATGCAAGCTCCAAGGCACTTGAAGGGAGTCTCTGGATCAGCTCCCTAGATAATGAGCTGAAGTCGAAAGGAAGTGACCTTGATCGAAGGTGGGCCATAATGTTTCCCACATCATCGACATGAGACAGAGGAACATGATGTTTGTGAATCAAGACCAACAGAGAATCAGAGGGAGGTTGAAAACTGCTGAGGCCAAATTCTCTTGAACATATCGGCGGCACGACATTGGATTTGGCAGTATTTGACATCAAGGGATCTAAGGTCATGGTGACGTGGCAAAGAGTAGATGAGTAGTCAAAAGAGATTACCCAAACCCATGAAGGCAACCAGATAATGAGATGAAATGTCCCCAACCCGACATGAATGCAGACAAGTGCCATGTTCAAGAGCGACATACTGTCGACACGACTATAATATTGGTTCCATTTTCCCCCACCATTTCTAGCGAGTACCCCAATTATTTTTTGGAAACAAGCATGAAGGGGATAGCATGTGCTTGCGATATAAGTTTGTCCTTCGGACAAATCCAACCTAGTACATTTTACGAGCCCTAGGAAGGAGGAACTAGAGTAACGTCATTATGACAGAATCTGATGTCATTAGTTTTTAACGAGTCTGACAAAGGAATAACTCGGCATATTTTCATATTTAGAGAGTTTGAAAAGATAGCGGAAAAGAAAACTCCAGCAGTCCCTTTTCGTAGGTAGTCCCACAGATCCGAAAAGGTAGAAAACTATGTCTGAGAGAACCTCCTAGTCGCGATAGGCTAGGGTATTCCTTTTTCGTAAATAATCTATCCCAGCGCGAAAAAGGGGTGAACATATACTGGGTAGATGTTGTTTCGCAGCCAATTTAACGAGCTCAAAACGACAAGCAACTAGGCAACCTTTTCAGTTTTCGAGAGTCAGAAAAGAGCTGAAAGGTGACTCCAGTAGTGACTTTTTCATGTTTTTACCGAGTCTGAAAAAGTATAAAATACAACTCTTCTCTTTGTCAAAAACACGTGAAAAAACTGTTGCTACACAAAAGGCGTGTGTAAAACATATTCGATGAAAATAACGCGAAAATATATCGAAAAACATATTTAGGATTTTGAAAAGCTATAAAAGACCAACAGTGATAAAAAATATTTAATTTTCACTTTTTGCCTCTTTGCAGAGCAACAGTCACCCTTTTGAGCTTCAATCTTTAGGCGGCGAGTGCGACCAATCCAGTGGACCAAATTGAATTCCATCTAGTTCAGGTAAGAGCCAACCTCTTTATTTATCTTTTAAGTTACATTTTACCAAATTTAATCATTGTTTGAGGTCCTTTAGGGAAGGATTTTCAAATTTTAGGGCTCCACGGTTGGCGCGAGTTCCAAGCATGGACCTGCTCTAATCCTCTTTGTTTTACACAGAGGTCGCGCCAGCTAGCACGACTGTTAGCCAAACATCCACGCCAACGGCGCAACACAAAATCTAGCTAAAATTTCTCAAAAAATAATCAATGAAATGTAATTTTGAATACCCAAGAAGGTTTATAATGTTCCTATGTTTGATTGATGCAGGTATCCAACAAAAAGGATGGTCATTGAATGGAAAGAGAGAGAGCATAGCGAAGAGGATGAACTACCAATGGGAAATGAGCATTGTATGAATGCTCTCCAAAATTGCAGGCTGAAAAAATTCTTTCTGACGCCATGTCTCCAAGCTCAACCCGAACTACTACAATATCTCATCAACATTTGGGATGAGGATGAGGAGAAATTTAAACTTTGAGATCAGGAAATTGAGCTCGAAGTATCATATGTATACTTCATCACTGGACTGTCACATAGGGGTCCAGTCCCTATTCTGACCGGTACCAAGCCTTCAGAGAAAAACATGACAATGGTCATGAACAGGGTGTGCGCAGGGGCACGCAAAGGAACGGGAAGTGGGAAAGTAGACATTCAGACCATCCCCTATCTAGCACTGAGAGTAGTGCTACACACCATTACGCGGGTCGCGATATCGCAGGCACCGCACGAGGCCACAAAGACACAACTACTTCTTGCATCAGCATGTATGAACCCAACTATTTTTTATTGGGCCACGGCCGTGACCATGAACATTAAACGGGAACTCACAAAATGCAAGAAGAACAAAATGAAACAGTTTGGATATGGGTCGATTCTGGTGTTGTTCTTCCTGGAACGATTACCAATTTTTCACTGCCAGGAGGCCATAGTCCCGGATCCACCACTGAGAGAGCCACGAATGGCTCAATGAGCAGCATTGATGCCCAGGGCAGGGGGCAGCCAGCAGATGTCCTGGCGGCCCGAGTTCTTTGACTGGCTCCGACGACAGTTTATCGTCATGGAGGACTGGCCCTATGTGGGCACCAATTTTACCGAAGACCCAGACCTTCTGCTCCCAGAGGGAGAGGACTGGGATGAGGAGCTTGGTAAGAATCTTTTTAATTTTATGATTTTTATGATTTTTTGGTATACATGCATGTCCTAATAGCTAATCCTATATGTATGCATATGTTGGCCCAGAGAGGCCTGCCGGAATGTCACCAATAGCGAGGAGGACCCTTCTCGCTCATGACCCTCAAGGTGAGGGGGGGAGGGGGACAAGCTCGTATAGAACCTGGAGGGGATCGCTCGCGGAGTTTTGAATTATGCTCATTTAGCTGATGTTCCCCTAGCTTATCAGAGGCACACCGTAGGGGTGCCGAGTCGTCTCCACCGCTTACTGAGGCGGTTGGTGTGGGCAGTGACGTGCTACCATGAGCACCATGCCGATTAGTCACCTGGGCTTTCTATTTGCATATTTTTGAGAGACATGTCATCTCCGGATGTAACTGAAACAAACATGTATATTTTTGGTTTTATATGATGCACACGTTGCAAACACTCGACATATATATATATACATCTATTTTCTACATGGATATTGCTTACATATGATAATGTTTTACAAATTGCGTAAATTCCTATCTAATACCATGTTGGCTACTGCATTTGTTAGTGTATTCATTCATCTTGGTATATGTTGATATGTGATGTAATCAAAATTTCTTTCAAGTAAACGAATACGTACATACAACCTTAAAATGCATGGGTTTCTAACTGAATAATGACCATTGAGCTGTAAAACCACAAGCTATGAGTCCAGATGTACACGTAACACGTGAATGCTGAGGTTAACAGCCTCGTTTAATAATTCAAAAACGACACTATATTCCGCGACATTATTTGTAGCAGACCCTAGACAAACACCTTGTAAATTAACCAACTCACCAGCAGGATTGTAAATTACCCAGGCTACCGAAGACAAGTTCCTGGTACTGCGGGAGGCACCATCCGCGAAACCAAAATAAGGAGTAATAGGCATCTGCACAATCAGGAAGACCCAATAAGAAGAAAAATCTTACAAAGCACACCACACCACACATGCACAAAAAATGAAAAAATCACCTATGTACATATACTATGCAAGAATGATTCAAGCATAATATTTCTTCTGGTACAACCCATTTCTAGGCTGCGCCAAAGGAAGTCCTTCATAATCGATCAGCTCATAAGCCCCATTTTTCAATGCACGTTTAACGATATAGGGCCCATGCCACATAGGTTGGAATTTTCCTGCCCCAAGCTTTTCATGAGCTTGATCATACAAGAGGAAGAGGTCCCCTTCGATAAAAGAGCACGGAGAAACCGTTTAATCGAAATGAGCTTTAACCCACTTTTTTTATGCCTCAATAACCAAAGCAGCCAAGTGGCGAGTTTCGTCCAATCTCTCAAGATATAGGAGACGTTCTTCCTCCGATGAAGTATCGGGCAGTAATTCCACATCCAATTTTAGTGAAGGGATCTCACATTCAACCAGAAGAGTAGATTCCAGACCGTACACCAACTAAAATGGTGTGAATCCGGTTGCACTCTTCACTGATGTTCGGTAGGCCCAAAGAGCTGAAAACAACTAGAGATGCCAACTCGATTTGTGTATACCAATTTTTTGTTGAAGCATCGTGACAAGCACCTTGTTCGCAGCTTCAACCTGGCCATTTTCTAGAGGGTAATATGGCATTGAGCTGTCATGACAAAAGCCAAACTTAGATTTCAGCTCTGCCATCATGTAGTCCCAAAAATGAGAGCCATGATCTGTGATGATGGCTTGAGGAACGCCAAAGCGAGTGATCACATGGTTGAAAATGAACTGTGCAATTGTCTTACCGTCTGCATCCAGTGTAGGCATTGCTTCGGCCCACTTGGTGAAATAATCTACGGCAACGATGATATAAGCATGCCCCCTAGCCGAGTCAGGGTTACACGTCATAAAATCAATGCCCCATTTGGCAAAAGGGCCCATGGTAATGACAGGATTTAATGGGAGAGGCGGCGCACACATCTTGCATTGGAAGATCTGGCACGCATGACACTTCCGTACTGCAACAATATTTAAATATAGATGGACAGAAATAGCCCACACGAAGGATCTTCTGTGCAATAGCATAACCGGACATGTGACCGCCATAGGCACCACTGTGACAGTCATTCAGAACTTTCTCAGCCTCCTCTAAGGTCAAACACCGGCAGAGTACGGAATTGACTCCAACACGATATAGGGTATCTCCAACAATGAGATATGGTTGCGACTGATGTCGAACGCGGCGTCGAGTATCCTTCGTTAATTTAGATCGGAAGGTAGATGTCTGGAGGTACACGATGATATCACCGTACCATGGATCGAGAGTGTTGATTAAGAAGAGAGTTTCGTCCGGGATATGATCCTCGGATTGAGACGGGATAGAGTCGGTATGGAGAGAACAAAAGAGATCAACAAAAATCAGTGATTTCTTTGATTTGGCAGTAGTGAACTCCAAATCAAACTATTGGAGGATCAAAATCCACTTTGAGTACTTGCCCCCCAGTAATTTTCAAGACAAAATGTAAGTCATGGGGTTGCAGTTGAAAAGCACGGTTATCGTGCGTAATAGGATGTAATGGTGAAACTGCTGAACGGCTTGGACCGTGGCCAATGCTAACTTCTCGATGTGTGAATAACGCATTTCAGTGTCAAGGAGGTTCCGAGACAGGTAATAAATCACGTGTTTGTTACTGTCATCGTCATCGTGCACCAAAACCATGGCAATTGTACTGAATGTGGCAGCCAAATAGAGGGTAAAGTCGCGATGATAATTTGGAGGACGTATTAATGGATCGTTGGTAAGCAACATCTTAAGGTTATATAAATATTACTGAGCAATCTCATCCCAACAGAAAGGGACGTCCTTCTTTAGAAGTCGAGTAAACCCTTTGGCTACCTCCGCATAGTTCGGGATAAAATGACGTAAGAAATTTGCTTTCCCTTGAAGACTCTGAATCTGATGTAATGAGGATGGGGAGGGGAGATTAACAATATCCTCAACCTTAAGAGGTTCAAGGAAAATTGTGTCCTTAGAGAGATTAAAACCTAAAATTCGACTAGATTCGACGCAAAAGTGCACTTGTGAGGGTTGAGCCCGATGTTGTAACGTCTACAGCAGAGAAAAATCTGGCAGAGATGTTCCGGATGGTCTTTGTGCAGAGCTGAATGAGCCAAAAGGTCACCCAGGTACGGTTGAACAAAATTATGTATGTTGTGAAAGGCGTAAGACATGGCATGCTAGAAGGTAGCCCTAGTGTTGTTTAAGCTGAAAGGGAGTTTCTTATAGGAAAATGTTTCCCACGGACAGATAAAAGTTGTCTTATGTTGATCAGATGGGAGGATATTGATTTTATTATAACCTGAAAATCTGTCCATAAGAGAAAATATCTCACTCCCTACACAATCGTCAATAATCTGATCGATAAAAGGGGCGGGATAGTTGTCCTTATGGCAAGCCCGATTGATATCTCGATAGTCAACACAGACTCGAATTATGCCCTACTTCTTATCCACAGGGACAATATTGGAAACCCACTCTGTCAGAGGGATCAGATATATGAAACCTACTTTAAGAAGTTTCTCAACTTCAGCTTTTATAGCAGCAGCTTTCCGAGGATGCACTAGACGCAGATGCTGGCGCACGGGCTTCGCACCGGGATAGGTGGGAATTTCGTGTACGAAGATACTGGGATCAATTCTATGAATCTCTTCGTAAGACCATGCAAAAACATCACAGAATTCATAGAGGAGAATAGTGTACACTTGAATCTCATCGGGAGAACAAGTGATTCCCACATGGATGTTCTCGACAACCACCGGTTTAACAGAGATATCGATAGGCATCGTTTGGGTAATGTTACTCAAATTTCCTTCTAAGAAAACTTCATGAGTCAATATTGGCATTTGGAGCGGTGGAGAGGGAACCTGAGATTCAAAATGCTCGAGACAATTAGACATTGCCCCCAGGCTAGGCATAAACGAGGAACGATGATGCCCATCGCTCCACGGCAGATCTTCGAGAGACATAGTCTCCACGATAGCTTCGTCAGACAGAAAAACTTCTCTCAAAGGATTGGGTGAATCTGCATCGCCGAGCCAAGGGGATTGAGAATAAACATCAAGAGCCATGCTCAAAGGATCATTATCAGTAGGAGGAGGATCCGATGTGGCAATGATCTCACAATAATTGATTTCAATCGGGGTCAGAGGCATCGATTCTCCAAAAGAGGCAACTTGTTCAGGAGAAGGGACGATCCATGGGTCATCCGACCTAGAGATCATATTGACTTGAACAGTATTGGGTGGTGGAAAGGGAAAAATACCCATGAGAGCAGGATCTTTGAAGAGAGCCGGCCCTATGCTGTCAGGGGGATTGGGAATTTGGTCCACGTATGGCACGTCATTCTCGAAAGACGAGGTAAAGAATGACAACTGATCAATAGTAATAATTTTTCCCTCATGCGGAAACTTCAGAAGTCGAAAGAGGGTGGAAGGAACGCACAACATAGCATGAGTCCAACTGCGACCGAGTAGAAGATTATAGTTGATTTTTGCATCAACGACTTCCACTTCAACGTTTACAGTCTTTCCTTGCAATGTAATCGGTAAGCTAGGGAGAACACCCAAGGGTTTTGACTCCCTTCCATCGAATGCCTCAAGGGCATTGGGTGACAAATTGAGGGCTGGAGAGCCAATAGCCTTCCAGAAAATAGATGACATGATGTAGGTAGATGCACCTTCGTCCACCATGGCCCCATGGATGTTGATACAATTAATACCAACTTGTATAACAAGCGCGATCTGGTGCGGAAGTCGGGGGACGAAATTCTCTAAATTGAAAGTGAGAAGACTAGAATCGGCAGGATCGATACCGCCAATCGCAGATAACAATGCTTTCCGTTGAGATGGACAACTCTGGAGGACTTCTAACGTGGACATCGCAGACGGAGCCTGCGCTAAATCCTCAACAATATTGTAATGTTGCGCAGCACGTGCATTAGGATTATAGGAAGACTTCCGAAGAACACCCATAGAAGGTGGCCGTACAACGGGTTCAATATTGGGATTCTCAATTTCAAGGGGACCAGAGGTAGGTGGGGGAGGAGGACCATCAACGACCTCCTTCCCGGCTGCTTGACGTGATCCGGCATAATCTTTCGACTGAGTAGCGATGGCAATGGGTGCAGAACCGTTCATCATGAAAACTTGAGAGCCGAACGACGCAGATGCTGAAAATTGATCGACCATCTGGGTCTACTGAGATGGGAAAGGTTCTTTAAGGACTGCCAGAGTTACCTTAGCACCTTTGAGTAGTTGACTAACCTTAGATCGTCGAGGACAATCTTTAGTGTAGTGATCCTTTTCACAAATTAGGCAAGGATACTTTGGTTTTCACTGCGAACCATCATCAGCACGGGGTTTAGACGATTCCGATTTTGGGGCATCGGATTTGGTCTTTCCTTTGCCCTTCTTTTTCCCTTGTCTGCAGGATTGGCTTGAATGGCGTTGATCTCCGCAGTTTTACCAGAATATGGGAAAGCCGAAGGAGCAAAAGTATTGGAAGAATTTGATTTCTGCTTCCCATTGGAAGACTTGCGTGAAGTCTAAGAGATGGAACCAATAATACAGTCTACTGATGAAGTACACGATGCTTTAGAGGTCCTTGATCGCGGGGCATCATTCAAGATGTCGTATAACATGCCCGATTGAGAGTACACTAAATCGAGGTACTAGGCACGAGCGATGGCCTGTTCCTCGGTTACACATGCCCTCATAGCAATGTCCTGTGCAATCTTATTGACAAAGGAGGTAGTGAACCAATGAGTTAGAAGCTGATCAGGAATGTCAAACTTGATCAGACAACAATGACGTCTCCATTCGTGAATGTGATCTGAAATATGAGTAGCTTTGTCCTATTTCAGAGATGTCAGGAGATGCATCCCAGCTTCGTAATGAACCGGTAACTGTAAATGTGTTAGGAATGCCATAGCTAGAGTATTAAAATCTTGAAAAATACCACGAGGTAGTTCTATGTACCATTTAGCAGCAGTGCCAGTGAGAGTGCACTAGAAAAGTCGAACACTAGAAAAGTCGAACAGACGAACCGAGTCATCTACCCAAGAATTCGAAGAACACCATAAGTGGTATGTCATGACATGTGCTTGGGGGCCTTCTCCATATTTGCCCTCAAACTTAGGAAAATCACCAGGCACCTTCATCGAAAATAGAGGCCAATATGGATTATGAGAATCGGATCATTGGTCAATTTGGACACGTTCGGTAACTCCAACGTGGCGAGAAAAGGTAATTGAGGGTTAAAAGGCATGCCAGGTCCCCGATAAGGACCTATACCTATACTCCATTGTGGTTGAGGATAAATCTGCCCCCATTGGTTCTGTCCTAGAGGATTCTGACCATAGGGGGTATATTTCAGACAATTTGGTTGATATGGCAACTAAAAACTAGGATACAGGGTTTGATAACTAGGATACTGATTCTGAGTATACATGAATCCCGATTTAGCAGTGTAAGGATTTTTTTATGGAGTATAAGTATAGCCTGGTTGTTGAGGGTAATAACCAGAACCTTGAGGCGGTTTGTAAATCGGTCGAGACTGACATTGAGGGCAATAGCCGCCTTGGGGTCGAATGGGCTGTTGGTAAGTGGGGCCCTGCTGAGTCGAATATTTCGAGTGCACAGGTGGATTCGGTTGTGGCATAGAATAGATCGGCGGCTGAGCAGGGTTAACAGGTTGTGTAGGTTGTCCTGGTTGAACAGGTTGACTTGGATTATGAGGGACACTAGGTTGCCCCGGTTGAGCAGGTTGGCCAGATGGTGGGAGTGGGCCAGGTTGTGCCTGATAACCAGGTTGACCTGGGACAGGACCATAGGATGGCCCTGGCTATGCAACATTTTTACCAATTGGAAAATGAGGTTGCTGAGGTTTTACTAATGGTTGAGAAGGATGGGTTTTCCCCCCAAGATCGTATGAAGGTCTAGGTTGATACACCGGTTGCCCTACCGGTCCTTGAGGTTACCCTGGTTGGACCACAGGGTGAGGCTGTAGAGGTTGACCTTGAGGATTGTAAGACTACCCTTTTGGGCTATAAAATAATCCCTACTGGACCGAAGGCTTTCCCTGTAAGGGTTGTCCTTACGGGTCATATGCATACCCTGGTTGGGCCGAAGGTTGTCCCTGGAAGGGTTGTCCTTGTGGGCCAGAAGCATATCCTTTTTGAAACAAAGGTTGTCCCTGAAAGGGTTTTCCTTGTTGGTTAGAAGGTTGCACAGGCAGGGTAGGTATAAAACCATTAATATACTGATAAGCCTTAGGAGCCGGAAAAAGGATGGGGTTGTCGTGCTCATCATATTGAAATGGAAATGAATAGATCGGGGTACCATCCGCTCCATAATGAGAAAAGTAAGGATGATTAAGATCTTGAGATGACTGATCAACCTAGGAGATCGGCAGCTGTAAAGTCATATGATACTCCTCAGGAGAAAGGTTCTCAGGATTGGCAGAAACTATATAAACGTCTTCAGGAACTGACGAGGTCCTAGTTGACTGAGTGGTGACAATAGGCGTATATGTAGCCACGCAGACAGTAGGTCTAACAGGTACCGATGTGACAAAAGGAGATGCCGTGAGAGGTGTTTGTGGCGACATCCCTAACGAGGGAATGGTCGGTTCCGTGGACGGAGTCGATATTCCCATAGAGGCAATAGCGGCCATGACCTGACTTAAAGACCTATATCCAGCTAGGAGCGATGGACTAGGTGAAGACAGAATAGATGATTCGGGGATGTCTTTGGGAAAAAGCTGGTAGTCTTCACCAGAAGTAGGAATTCCCTCAGTAGGAATAGGACTCGATGAGTCCATATCTGACCCTACGGTAAGATCTTCTAAAAGACGAAGGGGACTAGGAGGTACGACAACAGCCAAAAATGGTGATCCCGATGTAAGAGGATGGAAGTGTTCCCCAACTTCAAATCCAAACCAAGCATTGGACAAGGGAAAATTGAACTCAACTGGTCCTCCAAAGGGAAGCTCAGATATAACCGGTCCCCCAAAGGGAAGCTCGGATACAACGGGTTGTTGATGCTCCACAGAGGACTGAGAGACTTCTGATGAATCGTCTGTATAAGGACTACCAGTAGACGAAACTGATGGTTCCACCACGGTGACTATAACAAAAATAAGAAGAGATCAAAAACAAAGACACACAAGAAAAAACCAAGGCAAAAAAAAATAGGCCGAAAAAAATCAATCTCTAAATGGGTGTGTGATCGTAGGTGATTAATTTTACCACATTGAAACTGTAAATTTTACTGTTTCATGTTCTAAGAGTCTAGAAACGAGTAAAAGATGATCTTTTCACATTCAGGGAGTCAGTAAAGATCAAAATGACTGCTCTGGTGATCTAGGTAAATGGGTGTACCAGATATCCATGAACTTCCATATACACCTTGGTAAAAATGAAAGAAAAATCAACCAAGGACTTAACGTACATGCAGGTAATCTCTTTGAATGTTGTGTCTGGTGTATCACAGGTAAAAGGCGGTAGACTCGGCTTCCTATGGATAAAGTATTTTCAACCTAATGGGGTCTCCCTTTATATACGCGACCGTACGGGGAGCACAAGTCCGTACTAGCGTTTTCTGTAGCCAGATGGCGAGCAACAGCTACTAGGCTTAAAGACGCCGGAACACGTCTCTACCTTAGACTGCTAGATGTTCCGTTAAGTTTCAATGCTTCCTTAGGTTAATTTCAGTAAATTTTAAAGTTGATCTTCAATTTACGTTTTGATTTCAAGGCCCTATCGAATGTTGGATCTCATAAACCTCTAGATGCAAACTACATGCCACAAAATATCATTTTGTTCAATGAAGAGCTATCTACGGGAGAGTTGAGAGCTTTCAAATGATAGCAAAATGAACACACAAAAACATCCACTACCAATTCCAATGCAAGCTAATGAAACTGGAAAACTTTTCTCTAGAATTATACAACACTAGTAATGCGAAAAAGTTTTCAGTTTTCACTATGCCAATCAAAAATGAAAAATGTTTTTTTTGTATTTTTCAATATATTAGAGAAAATGCACTAAATAAATGAAAAACTAATGGAAACATCAATTTGAGAATGATAAAGAGAGAGCTAAAACCGAGAAAGTTCACTCAACTCAAACAAACACAATCAAGACTCAAACCGATGATGAAATCCCTCAAAGCGAAGAAGAATCTTGAAAGAGACTCAAACAAGTCGTGTGATCCAGGCTTGAAGCAACACAAAGCGAAACTGAACGAAAGAGAGGAAAATCACTCAATAAATGAAATGACTCAATCTGATTCAGCGAGATGAATGCAAAGAAGCAGAAACAAAGTTGATCGAGAAAGCAAAGACCCAAAACTCCCACGGGAGGCTCAGCACACTAAAGCACCTAGAAGCCCTAGTGCTAAAATGCAAAACTGACAGAAAAGGAAAACAACCAGAGGACAAGGGCTAAACACAGTCAAAAATGAGTTCAAAGCACTCAAACAATCAGAAAAAACAAACCACGACCAAAACTCAAGCTCAGAGAGTCCAAGAATAGGCAAACCCTAAAACCAACGAGGGTTGGCGCGCCTGTCTAGCTGTAATCTGCGCCAAGCAGGGGATGGCGTGGGTGCCTAACTAGCAACTCACGCCCTTCGACGCGACTGTCAAAGGGATAACTGCGCCAATCAGCTTTACCCTAGAAAAGTATGAAAATTAACGAACAGAGGCTGGATCTAGTCTTCTGGGGGCTAAATAAGGTTTTAACACCAAGGAAGGTAAACCAGAAAAGCAGACTAATCAAACAAAAATCCAAAAACAACCCAATGGAGGAAGGAACAACTCCCACTGATCCCTAGTGGAGTTGCCAAATTGTTGTGGAGGTAAATCCCCTCTGCAGACAGAGGTGATCCCACTAGCCCTAGAGTGGGTCTAGCAACAATCAAAACACGCAAAGCTATTGATTCCTAGTTAAAAAGGATATAATCGCGATAGATCATTTACCGTGATTCCTTCATTGTTGTTGTCGAAGAAGAAGTGGCGCTTCCATTCCTAGCTGGACAGGTCACGATCCGTGAGCTTGCTGCATCCAGATACCTGTACACATGCAAAGAAGAGTAACAACATGCAACGTAATATTTCACACTTTATAACTATTAATCAGTCAGAGAGGAATGAATCAAATTGCATTATATAATGGGAAAACACAATCATGGAACCAATAGCTTAGTCATGTATATTAAGATACGAGAGAACGATTACAACCGGTGCTCTGACGTCATGATCCTCATTCGACAGGATTCCAGCGGGACGTGTCTCACAAATCTCATCAGGGATTTGACAAAACTCTCTCTCTCAAAAGGTTCTCCTTAGCTCTGCTCTTGATTTTCACTCAGCTATAATTTCCTTCCCAAAAGTTCAGCTAGCTAGAAAATGGAGAGGGCAGGCTTTTATAGAAGGAGAAGGAGAGGTTAGGATCCCTATAATCATGGGGGAGAGTCCTATCTCTTATGAAGGTTCCATGAGAGGTGAAAAACCACTTTCTAATTAGGGAGATCCGGAGCCAAACAACCCAACCTCTTTTTTATGATTCATTATGAAGTTGTTAGAATCAAACTTCCACCTTCTATTGTTAAAAAACATTCCTTAATAGGCTTGGCGCAGGCACAACATAGGGACAGAGCACCAGCTAGCGCACCCACTAGTGTATATTTTCCCCATTGGCGTGAGGGATGAACTAGCTAGTCGCGCCAATGCCAAAACATGGGTTTTTAGGGTTTTCCAGAGGAAATGTTCTTCAGGATAATTCTTTCCCTTATGCAGAAGGATACCATCAAGGTGTTTTCAAGACATTTTACTATTCACAGGTCACGGGAATAGTCCTCCAATTTACGGGATGAGGGATTGCAGGGACGGTGACAAAATTCTATGTAACAATCATCCCCTATCATTTCAATTGCTACATGCCCTAAGACAAAGAACAAGACAAATAATTCATGACTTTCATCTGCAAAGGTTTCCAAGGTTTGAAGTTTATAATATATCATATGAGAGATCATTAACGCTGCCTCTAATGTTGATCAGCGGTTGTCATTGATGTCAACCCAAGCAGCACCAGGGGCTAACCCAATATTGCATGGGAATTTTGACCTACAAAATTAATATATTCTAGGTCAATAATGCTTTTGATGGTTTCTAATTGCCGAGATGTTTCCGTTGTTATATGGCACGCCATGTAATTCTTCACGGTTTGAGAGATATTCATGTTTGAAGTTTGTAACCCCAGTTAGTGGGCTAAAACCCCATGGGGCTGGGAAATGGGTCATTGAAAAGTCATAATCAATATTTTTTTAAGCTCCTAATATCCCTCTCACGTTCACTTTTTGAAGCCCCTCTCAACTTAAGCATTCATATAAATTGTGATCTTCATTTCCTCCTTATGCAAGGGATTCGACCATCTAAAACAGGTCATCTTGGAATTTTTGCTCTAAATTTTTTTTCTACGAAGGCTCAGAAAAAAATGAAGAAAAAGTGACATGTGGCACGTCGTACAATTGCGCTCTGCTGAAAAAGTCCATAATTAGGGAATTGTGAGAGATTGGGTATAACTCTCTCTTCAAGAATCCAAATTGGGTCAGACCTGTGGCATTGGAAAGATGACTCAGAGGGCTACTACAGGACCGAAAATTAGATATTGAGAGTCTGAAATGAGAGATATACATGAGATTCAATATCAAGCTCCTAGAAGGCAAGAAAAAGCTAGATCATGTGTTGTCAAGGGTTGCAAAGGACCAGACTTTCTACAGAAGAAAAGTAAAGCAAGGGTAAAAAAAAAAGATGGATAAAAGATTCAAGCATACTAAAGAAGAATAAACGTTAAGGAAGTTTTCATATGACCATACAACCGACAGAAGCAGTATCATTATGTACTTAACAACAGAATACAATACGTTGTGCACAAATTGTACTAGTATCTATCTCGCTAAAGGTTGAAGAGGAAATTTTGGGAGTGTTCAGATCATCATTAGGTGGTTGCAAAATTGAAGTTATGTTTCAGTATATATTTTCTTCTACATCATTTGCCCTATATCATTGTAAAGTGGACCCTGCTCACTGCATTTTATATGCATTTCTTTTGTTCTTCATAAGTAGGGTGGTGCTAGGTAGCCAGATGATATCATGGTCAGTATCCATGAGATGACTACTGAAGAATATCAGGCGTTGGAGCATCCATCCAGTGGGAGCTGGAGAAGAATGCTTTTCTAGATTCTAGGAAGTTGGAGCTTTATTTTCAATTGGAGTTGAATATTAAAGAATTATTAGAAGAGCATTAGGTGGTTTTTGTCCAGGAGTGGGTTTCCACCTTAAAAACTGTGCACATTTGTGTTCCTCTTGTTTCTTTGCGTCAACCTTCTAGCTCCATGATAATAGTGAAGATTAACTAATGCTCTAATTAAAGAAGGAAAAGCTAAGTTCACCCCCCCCTCTGAGTATTTCCAACAGTGAGTAGCTGAGCTTGGTTCCTTCAATAGCAGTTTAACAGCTGGAAAGAGGTCATGGAGCATACCAAGAATGGTGTACCTCTATTCAATGAAAATAATTATGCACTCTGGAAAGGAAGAATGGAGGTCTATCTCTTGGCGCAAGGTTACGAAGTATGGGACACTGTTCAAAATGGATTTACATCAGCCGCGGATGAACAAGGTAAGAAGAATTTGGTAAATGATGCAAAAGAAAAGAATATTATTATTAGTGGACTTATTGAATCTGCTTATCATAAGGTGTTGGGTTGCAAAACTGCCAAAAATGTATGGGACAAGCTTGAGAATATATATGCAGGTGACTCAAATGTCAAAAGAAGAAAAACTTCAAATCTATAGAAAAATTTAAGTAACTTCAAGGAATGAAAGACTGCAACATTCTTGCCATACTTCCAATACGTTGATGAAGTAACCAATACTCACTACAAGAAAAAAGCACATTGGTGAGGGGCGAAAATGGTCACCATAAGCTCATTGGTGAGGGTCAAAAGAGCCTTCGTCACCAAAGCTGGACGTCACGTCACCAAAGGTGGCGTCGCCGAAAGTATAGGTGTTGTGGTGACATTCAAAGTCCGTCACCAATAATGATTTATAGTGACGAATAGTGACCGTCACCATTTCATATGAGCAATGGTGACGAACAATAGCTTCCGTCACCAAAAAACTGAACGTCACCAAAGGTGGCGTCGCCGAAAGTATAAGTGTTGTGGTGACATTCAAGGTCTGTCACCAATAATGATTTATAGTGACGGATAGTGACCATCACCATTTCATACGAGCAATGGTGACGGACAATAGCCTCTGTTACCAAAAAACTGAACGTCACCAAAGGTGGCGTCGCCGAAAGTATGTGTTGTGGTGACATTCAAGGTCCGTCACGAATATTGATTATAATGACGGACAGTGACCGTCACCATTTCATATGAATAGCAACGACTTTTTGTGATGGACCTTTCATGGCCGTCACTATTGGTGCATATATATGGTGACGTTCATCGACCGCCACCATAAACTCATTGGTGACATCAAGGTCCGTCACGAATAATGACTATAATGACAAACATTGACCCTCACCATTTCATATCAACAACAACGATTTATGGTGACGGACCTTTAATGGTCGTCACTATTGATGCATATATATGGTGGCATTTGTTGACTGTCACTATTTCATATTTTGGTGAGGGTCGAAAAATGTCACCATAAGCTCATTGGTGATGGTCAAAAGAGCATCTGTCACCAAAAACTAATCTTCGTCATTCCCTATATATGAATATCAGGGCACGATGGAATCGAACCACCAACCTCATGCTTGTAAAGCAGGTGCTCTTCCATTGAGCTAGCACCCTTTAAAGAATTAGACTTTAAACTAGCAATTGCCCCTAAAGGTGCAAAGATACACCAAAGGAATAAGAACCAGGAAGATTGAAAGAATTCAGTGTCCTTGCTCCTATTTTTATTCTACGAAACTCTATAAAATATGATCTTGATCTATGACGTATTTGTGCCGAGTGGTTCTAATTAAATAGTAAATGTTATATTCAAATAAAATAAATGAATAACTGAGAGGCCTTACGGGCTAATTTTTAATCCTTACACCAAAATCTCTTAATATTCAAGTTTATGGAACAACTCGTTCAAAGTTCAAACTGAAGTAGATTTTAAATGGAAAGCCTAAAACCATCTAAGTAGTTTACAAGTTAACATTTTGGATATAACTTCTGTTCAATTTATATGACAAGTTATGCCATAACCTTGAAACTAGTTTCTTAGCTAAAAGACTCTCTTAAGTCAACAATGACAAAGAAAGATAGTCATGGCAAGCAAAATTCTCTTGTTTTTTCTAATGAGGGTGCATGTAACTTGATAAAGGTTGTATGAGAGTATCAAACCATAAACAGTTTCACTAAAACATGGAAATTACAAAGTCTTGTTAAGCAACAAAAATTTAGTTGAATATATGAAAAGCATCGAGCTAAATGATATAATTAAACTGAAAGTAACTGTAAAAAAATGAAATTGCCATCATATACCATCTGGTTTGGTTAATTCTTCAGAAAGAGAAAGTGCAATTGCATGATCCGGCTCCTCATCTTGATTATGTAATGGACCATCCTGAACAAAAATGTCCACATACGACAATCAATGTTATTGTATTGGTAAGACTTTTGTTATAATCTATCAAAGCATGTACTAAGTAGGAGAATAACTGGTAGTTGAATTACTTCTCTACTCACATGTACTACCTTTGGTAGTTGAATTACTTGGAAATAAAAATCCTTATTAGAAGATAACGCAAAGAAAAGCAGAAGCCTTTGAATATGGATGGCCATCTTGATTTTATAGAGTTATAATTGAATACTAAAGGACTAGGAATGTTGCAACGAAATAGATGGATGGAGTGTAATAAAAAGAATTTGGATAATTTAGGTTGCCATATCTTTAAATGGAACCACTTTTTTCCTTTTGGATTCCCAGTCTTTCATATGCAAATAAAATTTTCGATTCAACCAAAGAGCACAATATTTTGAAGTCTTAGTTGCCTGAAACAGGGTAAGGACAACATTTGGAAACAGGGATGACTTTTGAAATGACCACTTTCAAAACCTTTGGAAACAGAGCAACGAGCACTTCCACACACGGGTCCAAAAGTCATGACTTAGGAGCATGAGCACACCTAATTCAGGGATGATTAAATATGAAACGAATCGGGTTGCAATTATACTCAATTAAACATAAAGCAATGATTAAAATCTATATAAATTACTTAGAAGTCAAAGATGACAACTTTGGAATATGGTAGAATGTTGGCATAAAAACTTTGTTCATTATACATTCTCTTTCGTTCAGTTTTGATGCTTTACTTCCAAATTAGGTGTTTTCTTTGTTGGAGATAGCAATCTGTACATCTAGGTCGAACCATTAATGATGCCCACAATGAAGGGGCATGTAGCTCAGTAGTACAGCAGCACACTGGCCAAGGGAAAATCTGGGGTAAATCTTAGTATGTATAATTTTCAAAACGAGGATAGAGCTAGTTTTGCTTGAGGTTAGCCAGGGGACCTTAGCCAAAGTGTGGCCTGACGAGGGTGTTGGAAATAGGAATACACACATCTATGTTGAACCCTTAAGGGCGTCCCTCATGAAGGGGCAAGTGGCTCAGTGTTAGAGCAATCCCACCAGCAAAGGACTTAAAAGTTTCATAAATGTTTCAAGTAACAGACATTGTTAATTAGCCTATTGTGCTAGACCAAACGGTGGACAACCTGCATTAGGAAGTGTTTGCATGGGCCAAGTGGCTTAGTGTTTGAGTAATCCAACCAACCAAGGACTTAAAAGTTTCGGAAATGTTTCAAGTAACAGAAAATTGTTAATTAGCTTATTGTGCTAGGCCAAACGGTGGACGACTTGCATTGGAAAGTGTTTGCTGACCAATATTGAAGCCCCGCCTAGGTTCGAAACTCAGTTAACCCACATCATGAAAGGGCAAGCAGCTCAGTGTTAGAGCAATCCAATCAGCCAGGGACTTTAAAGTTTTAGAAATGTTTCAAGTAATAGACATTAGTTAATTATACAATGATATGTGGTTTAACAGTAAGTTTCACTGGGTGAAACTAACGAGACCGCGGTTCAAATCTCATTGAGTATATGGCCTGCTATGATCTCACCTCAAGGAGTAGACTCCCCATTTCCTAGAGTCTCCGCTCTTGCTAAATCATAAGATCTGGTATATCTGGCTTATATCTGGCTTACAGGTTGCTGGATATACTCTTGGTGTGATAAGGCAACCACAAAGGTTGATCCTGGACCTCCCCCAGATTAGTCCAAGGAAGAAAGTTTTTGCTGAGCAATATCAAGGCCCCACCCAGGTTTGAAACTCAGTTAACACACCTAGCGTGTATGTGGGCAGTTGCATAATGCATTAGGTTCAGGAGTATAGGGTCAGTCCCTCAGACATGACCCTGGGCCTCCTTAGGGACAGGCAGTAAGTTTAGGAATTCTCCTAATACCCAAAAAATAAAAAATAAAAAATAAAGGAAAAAGAAAGAAATTCTCCTAATACTAAAAAAAAAAGGAAAAAGAAAGAAATAGAAAGAAAAATGACAGTAGTTAATTATTGATTCTCGTGATAAAAAAAAGAAACGAAAAGAAAACAGACAATAGTGAATTAGTAGTTTCCAACTTTTCACTAGCATGTCCTAACATTTTTTGATGTATATGCAGAAAGACTTTGACTTCAGGATGACTCAGGGTTGCTTTGTCAAAGTTTACTTGCATGCCAAAAACTGTTCTGATGTCAACCGACATGGATAAAACATGATCATAAAGAGATAAAATCTGATAAAACTTCAACAAAAAGCATTGATGAAGTTCACACTCGACAACAAGAATGACGTGGGAAGAAACATCTAAAGCAAACTTTTTAAGGTTCCATCTTTCCACTCCTTAATGATAGGTTTAATAAAATAATCAGTTCTTAATGAAGGTGCTACCTCCCTGTTAAGTTATAATCTTTTGTTCCCACATTTTAAGAGTAAAAGATAGCATCTCAAGGCACTGGGGCTGTTATAAGTGAAATTGTAAGTAGATAGATTGTGATGTTCGGAATTTCTAAGTGATTGGTGTGGACTTCTTAAGCCATGGGTGGTTATTAAGCATGGAGTTAAGCTTGAACCCTGGGGTTTTCCAGTTCATAATTAAGATAAAATCTATTCAATGGTCAGAAATTGAAAATTCAGAAGTTGCGTGAAGAGAAACACAGAAAAAGCACCTGGCAAATAGTCTTGGAGAAGAAAGTGTACCCGCAACAGAATGAGCATCGACTCATGCTCAATTTCCAAAGGCCAAAATTATAACCAGTATGTATGGTAGAAGTTGGGAGAACCTGATAAGACTGACCATCCTGGGCAGAAAATGGTTTAGGAGACACCTTGGAGAAGCCAATTGAAGAACCAATAGGAGAATGGGACGTCTTTATCTTATACAGGTTTGCAACAAGATATGTATTCCCTGATCCTTTCTCTGAATCATGGCTCTTCACCTGAGAACAACTTGTGGGTATTGACCTAGAGGTAGAATGAAATCGGTGTGTCAAGCTTATGGGAATAAATATATTCAGAAGAAACGGTTTAGTATTTTCTCCCTTACTCTTACTTGACCCATTTATATAGCTTCCACTTGTCTTCCTCTTGTCCTGCTTTCCTGAACTCCTCTCCTCTGCTTTATGTTTTTCTGTTTGCACTTCCTCATTTGATCTCTTCTGCATGGCAGCCTTCTGCTCCACCAGATCACTCAGGGACAATTCATAAGCTAATTTAGGCATTCCTTCAAACATTTTCACGACTAGCTAAGATAACACAAGTAACAAGAAGTCAACAAACATTCACAATTAATTATCAAGTTAAGAGAAATCTACCCTAATCTACAAGCATCTTGATTTCTCAACATGGTATCGGAGCTAGGTTGAAGGAAAGGCAGATTGAAGATAACAGTTTGTTGGCTTATTTGCTTATCCCTGTGGCACCTTAAGCAGAGTATCATACAAATTCCATGACATCCTTTCCTTAAAATACGAATTGAAAGAGGCACAGTACCTCTGTGATTCACGTTGAAGAAAGACATCAATATTCCTGTGAACCGAGCTCATCAATAAAGGAAGGACCGAAATACTTAATGGCTAGAAAAAGAGACCTATAATACATGCAAAGACTCTATGGCATTATCTCTGTAAATCAAGGATGAAATTCGTATCTCTGTTGTCGACAAAATATTTGGCATAGGTACACATATTTGAGTCTCTATGTTGATTTATGAAGTAAGTTTCCTGTACTAATGTGAATTTTAGAGGCACCTTCTCCTATGATAAGCATACAATTCATTATATTTATAATCTACAAAGTACTCAAAGAAAAAGAAAATGGCTTATATGAAATCAGTTAAAAGAAGACAACCTATTGTGACAATACTTTCAGTGGCAATCTGAGCATGACTGTGCGCTCCTTTCTGAATCAAAATGACCAAGTGTATTCATGATATTTTTATAGTTTGAGTAACCAAAACACTGTAGCTGACATCTATTACTGCTGAGTTCAAAGGCTAGTCTGAGAGTATGAACAAGTCCAAAATTGCCATAATGATTGAAGCAAGTTTGTTTGGGAAAAAACGAATATCTGAGGTACTATTCTTCGATCAATACAAAAAGGTTCTGTGACACTTCTATGAGGTATCTGAAGCTCACTATAGCAACAAATATTTGAAGATTCAAGGCATCAATGATGACACCAACATGAAACGATACAAGGTCTATCTAACACTATATAAGGCAGTTCGACTCATTTGGGAGACTATCCATCTTTGACATCTAAAAAGACCATCATCTTCGTAATCAATGCAAATCTGTGGCACTGTGAGACGAAGGATAGAAGTGTATTGTGATCTAAAGTTAAAAGAAACCAAAACCATGTGGATCGTCTCTGAGGCATTTAAATGTACAAATGATGAACTTAAAGACATGCAAAACAAGTCTTATCTGTGACATAAAGGACTGAGCATCTCTATACCTTTGTGCAAAATGAATCAAAAGTCTGAGATCTACTCTATGCTACAGGACCAAAAGACTAAGGTACATAGTCTATAGAAGGGACCAAAATCATCACTGTGAATAAAAGCCAAGATTCTGATCAATTCCAAGTCTGAAGCTGCACTTAATGACAGAATTTACATTTGTGGAAATTCTGAGCATCTCTATGACAAGTAGAACATGTATATTTGTGATCTAAACCATACAAAGACATACAAAACTTTTTGAATCATCAAGAATCAGAGTTTAGTGGCATCCTGTGCGAAAACCTGAGGGATGCTACTTCGTGACAGAATTTATTATGATGATATAAGGCCCATCTCTGTGACACTAGAATATGTAGCAGCATTATATCTCTTCATAAGGAGTGTGAGGGTATAGGGAATCCATGATTTATAATTTTATGGCAGGAGGAAAAAGGGCATATCCAATTAAGGTCAAGAAGAACCATCTCCTCCTCCTGAGAAAAGTCAAAGTGAAGTTCCTAAGAGAATTCAGAGTACTACAGAAACATCAACTTTGAAAAGTTCAGATTATGGTATTTCATGCTAGACAACAATTGTGAATGTTCCAATGCCTTTGGTTGAACTTGTGAAGTTTCCAACATGCAAGAAACAAATTGGATAGACATTATGATTTGAAGTTACAAAATCTCAAAGATCGAAATTATATGGGAAAGAGGATCCTCATACTATCCTCGCGTCAACCTATTGAAGATCAAATATGAACCCTTTGCATGAGCCCTCTTCATTTCATTGGTGGTAACAGTTTGGATTTTTCACAACTGTAAGCTAGACTCTGAAGACGCCATGAATGTAATGGCACTCGAAGTTCCAAAGAAAATGGATTTGAAGACTTCAAGTCCCTATCGAAATGTATGTGAATTTGATTCCCGAGAGATTCCTTCAGTGGGTTTGATCAAGAACCTCCAAGTCCATCCAATAGCTTAGCCTAATGTCTTCATCATTATAGACATAGTAGTATTGGACATTTGTGCAACAAGGGAATGTTGTTGTCACGCAAATGGACATCAAATATGGACACATACAAATGAATTTCTCATATACTACCATCCTAACTCCTTTTGTTGAGACAATTATATTGTACAAAGAACCTTTCAGTGAAAACCATGTTGAAGCCCAAGGAAACTTGAGAACTATTTCACTTGTTTGGAGGAAAGCATGGGATCATACACTGTACTTGCAGCAGAGCTAGCACCAAGGACAAAATTTACAGAATTTACATTTGTGAAAATTTTGAGCATCTCTATGACAAGTAGAGCATGTATATTTGTGATCTGAACTATACAAAGACATACAAAACTTTTTGAATCATCAAGAATAAGAGTTTAGTGACATCCTGTGCGAAAACCTGAGGGATGCTACTTCGTGACAGAATTTATTATGATGATATAAGGCCCATCTTTGTGACACTAGAATATGTAGCAGCATTATATCTCTTGATAAGGACTGTGAGGGTATAGGGAATCCGTGATTTATAATTTTATGGCAGGAGGAAAAAGGGCACGTCCAATTAAGATCAAGAAGAACCATCTCCTCCTCCTGAGAAAAGTCAAAGTGAAGTTCCTAAGAGAATTCAGAGTACTACAGAAACATCAACTTTGAAAAGTTCAGATTATGGTATTTGATGCTAGACAACAATTGTGAACGTTCCAATGCCTTTGGTTGAACTTGTGAAGTTTCCAACATGCAATAACAAATTGGATAGAAATTATGATTTGAAGTTACAAAATCTCAAAGATCGAAATTTTATGGGAAAGAGGATCCTCATATTATCCTCACGTCAACCTATTGAAGATCAAATATGAACCCTTTGCATGAGCCCTTCTTCATTTTCATTGGTGGTAACTCAGTGCTGCTAAGCAAGGAATTACAGAGCTAGAATTCCAGCAGCAAGGTGAACTAGACTCAGTTAAAGAGTTCAAATGGAAATCACTTGAGATCCAAGAGGAACTGAGTACGGTTCAGAAATAATTCTACAGGAGCATTCAGGGCATCAAAGATAAAACTCCTAAGTTTGATGATTATATAAAGAGGATGGTGCCTATCAAGGAAGAATTGGAGAATATTCTAAATATGCTAGATGACATCATTCAATGGCAAATACAGTATCCTGATGAGGGGGTAGGCATTCCTCAGCTCTGTGACTTGGAGAAAATAATCTGTTTTTCTGAAGCTTGTAAATGTCTCGACGGGGCTAGAGCCTTAGAGGAAAAGGCTGAGGAAGCTTTCAAAATTTGCTTCAAGTTTGGAGGAGAGGTTGATGCAGTCTTAAATAACTTCAAGTTGTTGATGTTCCAGTCAACCTTTGGTCCTGTACGTGTGGAGCAGTGCATATAATAAAAGGAGAGAGTGATAGACAGCTGCAAGCAGGAGATCCAGGCATTAAAATTTATCACCAGGGACAACACAATTTATATGAAGATTTTCAAAATACAATGCTGATCCAAATTAAAAGGAAAGTGTCTCTGTTTCTAACAAGGTTTGCATAGGTACAAGGCTATGGCAGTAAGCGAAGAATGTTGAGTAGTTAATCTAGGACCTGGGTTAATCTAACAATTTTTTTTTCCCTTTATCTCATATAATTTTATAAAAATAATTTCATATAATTTTATAAAAAAATTGGCCAGATGAGAAGTTTCTATTTCTCTCAAAGCCTAAAAGATATTAATTTTTTGGCACTGTGCTCAAATGGGTTTAAAATTCATAAGGTCGCAACTCCACTAACATTTACAAGCAACCTCATAACATAAATAAGCAAAGAGAGACGGAATCAAAGAAAACCATCATATACATACTTAAGTGTCTTGTCGCAGCTTCCAGTTGCAAGCAAGTTCATTGCCTGAATCCATGCCATTTCCTTAATAGGTGCATCATGCATAGCCAGTCACTGGCTGGCCCCTAGTCAGCAATGGCCACATTTTTGGGGTTGTATTACAGTAATCCTAACACAACTCTAGCTTCTTTGAAAGACGAATATAATCAAAATTGATAGTTTTTCCAGAATGCAGAAAAAGAGTTCATCCTGCAATGGATTTTATATTGAAAACTCAACAAGCTAGAAATTGAACACAGCCCTGCATTTGGCTAATGGGATGCTCTACCACCACGTATTCATAATATATATCATTAATGGTTCAGTTTGAAGTTGTGGATTGGTAATTCCCCTTAATGGTTTGGTTTGAAGTTGTGGATTGATAATTTTCTCTTAATGGTTTGGTTTGAAGTTGTGGAATTGTAATTTCCCCTTAAGCCACTCTTTGGCTCAATCATCCTGACCAGGGGTTGAACTCACAAGAAAACCCCAACTGACATGCTGTTTTTGATCAATGTGAAAGTGTAACTTGCTACCTCCAATATTTTCTAGCTAGCAGTTGCTATGTACAGGATTGAAATAAAATTGCTCAAAAAACTTTATGACTCACTTTAAGTGGGAACTTATGAATAGATGTCTCCTTAACCTGGGCATAGCTAGAAGCCAAAGTCATAAATAAACACAAAATAATGTTCATAGCTTCGCTCAGGAACTCTCTTTAACCTGGGCATAACTAGAATCCAAAGCCGTAAATAACACAGGAATTTTCGCAGCTTCACTGAGGAGCTGTCTTTTAGCAGAAAGTTTATCAAATTACTAAATCTATATGAGTAAATGGTCGTCTGAGTTGAAGATATTTATTGATTAATTAATTTGTATATATATTTTTTAATATTATACAGTGTGTTTTACCACCCCAATTTTTTTAATTTCATAAAGTTAATGAACTCTTTAATATCTTCCTATTTTGAAAATAGACACTATAAATTAATTTAGGTAAAAAAATCAACAAATACGTTTCATTAAAATTGGAATAAAAATAAAATAATATATTGCATAAGTAGCTCTTTGATAAGCACCAAAAGGTTCAATCAAAATGCATAGCATATAGATTAGGCACGCTCCCCTTTATACCCTAAATCATTCATGCATTTAATGTAAATTCAAATATATTTTCTCCTTTTTCACATGATTTATATTTAAAGTTTCACTTAAATTAAAATCTATAGAGAGAATTTGAAGGTCTTTTATTCGTGCACAGTTAAGACGGATGCATAAATTACAAATTCGTTCCCTTGTAATCAGTCACTGCTTGCAAAATAACACAGGAATTTTCGCAGCTTCACTGAGGAGCTGTCTTTTAGCAGGAAGTTTATCAAATTACTAAATCTATATGAGTAAATGGTCATTTGAGTTGAAGGTAGTTATTGATTGATACAATTATGGGAAAACTTGCAGGTTTGGAAAAATGCCGCATGAGATACTTGAAGATAGTTATTGATAGAGTTATGGGAAGACTTACATGTTTGGATAAATGCTGCATGGGAGGCTTGTTCTAAAGAAAAGTTTAGGTGTTGGAATCTGATTCAGGTGTTTCATTTGGGTACTGCAAATAGCAAGCATGAGGTCTCTGTGGGAACCTTAAAAAGACACTTTTTTGTGGCTCTCAAAGAAAATTATATGTTATCCTGATTGATTAATCGACTGAAAAGAAGCACTTCCAAAGATTAGGGCTTACCAGAATCTCTGCTGCTATTCCCTACAGAAGTCGAAATTAAAGGCTTGGTCATATCAGAACCTTAAGAACATGAGCCATATATAGAGGATATTACAGAAATCCCTGTCAATGCCTCAAGGGGGCACAATGGAGGAAATTTAAGGAAAACAACCACAATCAAGGTATTGAAAAAAAAGGAGAACATAGTAGATGAAAGGGGAAGGGAGGCAATAAATATTGATCATGGCAGACGGATCTTCTCAGTCTAACTTTGGTTGAAATTTTAAGATTTTTTCCTCTATAGTACCATTTTAGTGCAATTGCTAGTATATAAAATTTTAAAGGTAAATATAGTGACCTCATTAACCAAGACTAGATCTTGTGGACTTACAATAATTCACCTTTTTGTGCAAGAAGGAAATACTTCCAAACATCACCAACTACAATAAAGTATATAAAAATGTTGCTGCAGTTTTATGCAGTATAAAGGAAGCCCAGTTTCAATTAATAAAGCACACTATTCATAGGCAATGAGGGCATGGTGCTGGACAACTTCAGATTCCATTCCATTTTTTAATTTCCAAGATAACACCCCTATTTTTGTGTGCTGAAATGTTTAAGTAATCTCACAACCAGGCATGTCTTGAAAACTACCTAGTTAAATGAGTTTTAGTCCAAAATACAAATGCTTAGAAGGAAATACTCCCACATTTCACCAACTGAAATACAGTATACAAACCCAAAATAGCAACAATGCCTCCACTTAGAATTCAACTAGGAACAACGCACATATCATTCATGTTTTTGAAGTATGTTAGTTATGGGGAAATTAGCTTGTTAATGAGCTTGCTCCAATTCATCTAATACCAAGTGAATACGCTCAGGTTAGCCATAAAATGAAGTATTGTTTATTGTTGAAAGTGCAGGGTTTGCTATAAAACACATGCAAGATAATAAGAAGGGAAACTAAGTTCAACATTATGTTTTGCGGTTACTCTGTTAACGTTGGTTTAACCAATTTGTTTTACTGTTTCAGTCTCTTTTGTTGGCAAGCATGGTTGTGCTGCTTGGTATGCAAGTAACACTGCTATTCTCTGTTCTGGGCATCATAGAAAAATCAACATCTTGGTATTTTGGCTGGAAATCATAGAATAGGTCCCCTATTTGTTTCAGACTTGGCAATAACCTTGCTGGAGTTGAAGAACAGTGTTTGAGTTGTCCAGAGGAATCAATACACATATTGTGCAGTCTAACTTTCATGTCCAACAAAGCTCCAGCATACCCAATATATGATACAAAGTATTTTTTTTTTACAACATTCTATTTCATCGGCAAGGCCAGTTGTGATTGTTCTCCTAATTCGAACAAGCCCAAACCTCTGCACAGGCCAGAAACTACTTCGCCCAGATTCAAACCCGAACGTTTGTGCTTAGCTCCCATATCATAACTAAGCATCATGGACATACCTGCAGAACTGGCTATCTCCCTTTTCTTACCAGTTTCATTGCAGTTACGAAAAAGAATTAAATAACAATCTGGAATCGCTTATTTGATAAAATTTGTTGCAGGAGCCGCCGTTTTGAGGAGCAGAAAAATGGCGTGGCTGAAGAATTGTTTTGGTGAGGTGCGCTAAGCTAAAGAGTAATGTGATGGGGCTGCTAAGATTCGAGCTACGATTGCAAAGTTGAGGTGTAAGACTGGTGTGCAGGCTTGCAGAGCCTAAATCCTTCAGGTGGATATGACTCTTCATTGCTCAGGATACATTTCTCCACGCCCTGATCCATAATCTTCCTCCACCTCTCATTTTTCATGGCCATTCGGAATATTCACCGTTTTCCTTGGTGGATTCCCACTACTCTGGGTCTAGGGCTGCATCTTCTAGTATTTTATTCAGGAGGAGTGTTATTGAGCATATGATACATATTTTCAATTGATAATTCACCATTCCTACATAAATTAGGGCTGTAGATCAGCACTGTATCAAGAGATGCTTCCTTTAAATATGGCAGTTAACATTCTCCATCAATATCTAAATATATCTAAATGTGAACTCTTCTTGTTCTACCTGCATCTTCTCTCACTCTCACTACTGTTGTTGCTACTTCCACTTCTACTCGTGTTGTGCAGTGGATAATAAAAAGGATAATTTATCCCGAAATCGTCAGGAGGGTCCATTGCCATTCAAATTAAGTATGTTGTTCTGTGTGAGTATCTTATTCTATATGGCCAAGCTATTGATTTTCTCAGAGATCCATAAAAACAAGATATGTGACTTCTGATTCAATACATTCGACTCTTCCTATTAAATAATAAAAAACATGAATCCATAGAAAATTGGAACAAACAAAACACAATCCATAAAATACAAAACCCATATATTAACCCACAACAGAAACCCATCTCTGGATGGAAAATCTGTTTATCGAAAATTAGTCAGATTTTCTGCTATGTATTTTTTGCGGGTTTATGACCTGTGAGAACAACCAATAGAAAAAACTCTAGTTCAAGTTTCTATTATTAAATTTTATATCAGACCGTTTCCATTATGCATGTGCCTAGTTCATCAGCATGTTTTCTCAACCAACAGAAAAGGCCCTAGTTCAAGTTTCTCTTATTGAATTTTAAATCAGATAGTCTCCATTATGCGTGTGACTAGTTCATCAGCATGTGAGTGAAATTGGAGTGAGTATTACTTCATCTATTATGAGAACTCGCCTAACCTCACAAAAAACCAGAGATTTGGCGCGTGTTCACTCAAATCGTTGCTGTCTACCACAAGAATAGGACACACTCAAATCGTTTTTGTCTACCACGAGAATAGGACACACTCAAATCGTTGTTGTCTACCACGAGAATAAGAAGACTACCTTGTTGCACCCATTTGGATATGGGGTTATGAACATAGGGCAGTTCTCAGGATGATGAGCTGCCTTTAGTTAGGAGGTCACAATCACAATACTACCGATCCTGGTCAAAGAAGTCCCCATCAAAAGCGAGCACAAACAAGGAAGATTTCTCGGAAGAGTCCAACTGTTGGCTTAGATAGGTCATCCATGGACAATACAAAAAGTGTGCCAGAAAACAACCTTGAACTTCCAAGTGCTTCACCAAATGACATCACACATGATCCAGAGTTGGCCACATTCAATGGTAACACGGAACTCTTTGGAGGTGCAGAAGTCATGGAGCAGTCAAATATGGATGAGGTTGGAGAAGACATCCAGATTGTGAAAAGGAGGCATAATGATAACCAAAAAAGGCATTCTGGGATCCAAGTTGAGGACTTGATCAGCATGATAAAGGATGCAGAAAAAGATATTCTGCTACTCAACCAAGCACATGCCGCGCTTTGAAAGAGCTTGATCAGGTTCATGCTGAGAAAGAATCTTTACAAGGGGAAATTGATCTCTTATCGACACGCTTAGCAGAAACAGATGCAAAACTAAAGTATGCTGCACAGGAAAAGATAAAAACTGAGCTTCTTGCAGATGAAGTGAGATTTTGAAAAAAGAGATTGCTGAAAGAGAAAGCATTTGGAAAGATGGAAAAGATTTAAAGGTTAACAACACAACTATCAAGGAACATGTTAGTCAGTCCCCTATTATTGCTGGTGAGCTAAAGGCCTTAGAGGCTGAAAATGAGTCACTTAAGGAAGAGGTAAAAGTCTTAAAATCAAAACTAATTGAAATCAGCAAAAATGGTCAATATATTGCAGAGATGGAGAAAGACAGGTTAGCTCTGGAGGAAAGTACTAAACAATTACAGTCCAAGATTGTGATTGCTGAGGCAAATGCAAGTGACCTTGCAAAAGTGAAGTCTGAGTGCCAGGTCTTACAGAGAAAGGTCGAACACTTACAAGCAGAGCTAGAGAAATCGACTGAGAGAATGCTTTTTCCGGATGATATTACAAGAAAAAACCAAGCTCTTCAGGAGAAGATTGACAGACTAGAAGAAGCTCTGGCTCAAGCTCAAGTGGATAAAAGTTTATTAGAACAGACACAGGAAGAAAATTTACTTTTAAATGAGCAGATTAAAATTCTAGAGCAGCGGCTTCTTGAATCAGACAATGATATAAAAGCACAGCTTCAAATATATCAAGAAGAAGTACAGGCATTTCAAAGGAGTCTTGAACAGCTGAAGCATGAAAACAACAAACGATTTTTAGATGGACCTGTTCAAGACTTGCCTTGGGATTTTTGGAGAAATCTACTTCTTTCTCTAGATGGTTGGATGCTTGAGAAGAAGATGGCTTTTGATGATGCAAAAATATTAAGGGATATGGCTTGGCGCAGGGAATCACGCATTCGGGATGCTTATGCACAGTGCAAGGATAAGAATGAGAAGGATATAATTGCCGACCTTCTGAAACTCATAAAAGCAAGTACAAGGCCAGGATTGCACGTGGTGCATATTGCAGCAGAAATGGCTCCTGTTGCCAAGGTCGGAGGCTTAGGAGATGTTGTGACTGGCCTTGGCAAAGCACTACAGAAAAAGGGGCATCTTGTGGAAATCATACTTCCAAAATATGATTGCGTGGATTACAGCCGGGTAAAAAAATTAAAGGTTCTGGACATGCAGATTGATTCATATTTTGATGGTCAGTTGTTCAAAAGCAAAGTTTGGTTAGGGACAGTTGAAGGTCTTCCTGTGTACTTCATTGAGCCTCACCATCCAACAAAGTTCTTTTGGCGAGGACAGTTCTATGGAGAGGGTGACGATTTCAGACGTTTTACATTCTTTAGTCGAGCTGCATTGGAGTTTCTTCTACAATCTCGAAAGAAACCAGACATAATTCATTGCCACGATTGGAAAACTGCATTTGTTGCACCGATGTATTGGGATATCTATGCCCCTCAAGGTCTTAATTCAGCAAGGATTGCTTTTACATGCCACAATTTCGAGTATCAAGGAACAGAATCTGCCACAGCTCTGGCATCCTGTGGTCTGGATGTTCAACAACTAAACAGACCAGACAGAATGCAGGACAATTTCAGGCATGACAGAGTAAATGTTGTTAAGGGGGGTATCGTTTTCTCAAATATTGTAACAACTGTATCACCAACATTAAACCCAGGGTAAACTCTAATAACACATCAGGGAAGAAGAGAGTTTGACATTTCTCTGGAAAAAAATTGAAGAACAATAGCCTATCGGGCATCTCACCTAAGTATTACATTTTTTCAACAGACAGCAAGGGTTTAAGAGTGAAAAGGAATTTCTGTCAGCAGACTGAACCTTGAAAAGAATTATACCTCGGCCTCTTCGTTACCGGTGCCTTCCTTGAACTTCTTGGGAGACCCTCGATCAAATCTTTGGCCTCTGGTGAGCGAGTGGATAACCTTGATTACGGCAATTCAAGCGCTTGTCCAGAAGTATTATCAAGTTGCGAAGAGAGATGGAGGATTTACGGATGGGCCAGTGCCCCCAGGCTGGGGAGTATTGTTCAGATTCGTTCTGATGAAAGAAATCACCTCAATTGAGGCAGCCCTCCTCCTCTTTCCCTAGACAAAGCAGCGGGAAATGAAAAAAAATATGATATTTGAATTTTTTTTTTTATTTTGACTCTCCAATAAAAGGGAAATGAAAAAATTGGATATTTGAAATTTTTTGATATTTTGATATGGAATGCGTGTTTTTTTTTATTTTTTTTTTGGGTCACAACGAAGACATATATGAAGGATAGAATCCAACTTAGGGGTGAGTAGGAAGGCAGGATCATTTTTTACAAAGTTTTAGTACGGAGAAAAATTCAATTTAAAAAAAAAATATGAAATTATAGAAGTAAATATGTAAAAGGTTGAGTATATAAGGTTAAAGAGTCAGCGCATATGTTTTTTGCACCTAGTTTTCTAGATAATTTGCATATCTCTCTAAAGAAATAGACTTTGTGTAGTCTATTTGTGTGGTGAGTGGCTTATAGTTGGTAAATTCTCTATTATAATTTTGAGTTTTTGAGGTCACTCTAGTTTCCTATATATGCTAGGTCTATAACATACATAAATATATTCAATATTAGGGAGAAGTTGTAATGGGGTTGCATTTGTTATTAGTTTTTGGTGTTCACTCTACATTAGAGTTAGGTAATACTATGCATGTTATTAGTATAATGGATTACTATTCTACCTATGTGTTTGTATTTGTACTATATTTGGGTGATCTATGTTAGTTTTTATTCATAATGGTGTTTGTTATAGTGGTTTAAATGGATGCTAATAATATCATAATGAATGTGATCCCCACTCAAATATTTAACATTTTGCACGTTACTTATTGGGAATTATTATATGTGTCTCAAGTGAGACCTTATGGCCCCTATTAGGTGGAATATAATAGGACATTAGACAACAATAGGCCATATTTATAAGCATTCCATTAACCTTGAGTCTATGGTAAATCCAACACTCAGTAATGGGAAATAATTGTCTAAAATCTTTCAAATATGGTAGATGAGTTAAATTAGGGTTCAATTACCGAGGGTGTTCGGTTTAACCTACAAAATTTCTTCAAGCGACTTGATTTTTTTTAAACATGACCCTAAATTTCTCCTAAGCTTATTTAGGATGCAAGTTATCCTTGTAAATGCGTTGGGAAAGGTAGAAGGTGGCATTGGGAAGAGGTGCTTGAGGAAAAAAAGTCATTTTATTGGCTCTTGGGAAAAATGGAAAAGAAATATTGCTTTTAGGACTTTGTTTTTTATGTTAATGTATAATTTATATCTCGGGATAGATGAATTTGTGACTAAGGCATTATGGCAATTGGAGTAGTTAAATACTACTCAAGTATTATCTAAGTGGATAGAGGAGGATATGGTATATTTAGCAATATTCGGGTATTAAGCTCCCATTACTAAGCTTGACGTTTTATTTGGGATGAAGGTGGTGTTGTAAGCCAAAGAACTTACAATTACAAAAGTACTAGACTAAGTTTGATATTAGAACAATTGATGACATTGTTGGGTAGAGTATAGTTCTTGAGTGAATCTTCAATGAGTTTAAATCGTGTGTTCTAATTGAGATAAATCATTTCTTGGAGGGCAAATAATATTTGAAGGTGTACCTGGTAGGGATGAAACGCAGGTCTTTTGTGTGATTTTCCCCCGCAATATTCCATTTGTACAACAAAAACATTAATATGCCCTAGTCTTACATTGATCATTTCTTTAGGAGATGGAGATATGAACTAGATCCATCCTAATAGTGGATGGAAAAGGAATACACTAACAATTTTCCTTGTTGGCGCAAGGGATGTTGTTAAAATGTATGTTTCTATGATTTTGTGTGGATTTGATTAGACAAATTATGTGACAAGAAACAATCTAGAAAAAAGTGCTATGGAAACTATCTTTTTCTAGACAATAACCATAACCATTTGACATTCATTATTTTAAGCATAGAAAATATTGTTTCTACTTCTTAGATGATTACAAAAACAATTAATTTCCTCATACATAAGTCCTCACCATAACCATTGAAATATTCAAAGCAATGTCTTACAATTTTTGTTGTAGCTAGAGCAACTTCTTCAATAAGGGACCCACTAGGACCTCAATGTTTAGTTCCTATTGCATCCCAAACTTGGAAAACGAAAGAAAGAAATGACCACTTGTTATTTAAAGATGAACTTTACTTTCAAAAAAAATATTTAAAAAGAATGAACTTAAGAAAAAATAAATGCATTTCCTCCACAATAAAAAAAAATGTCATTTCGAGCACAATAATTTTAATTTAGTCTAGGTTTTAATGATGTCAAGCTAGTGTATGGTTGCAATTCAATATGTAGACAAGTGCAGAGACCATTTCATGAATATATTTTATATTTTTGGTGGTGATTTTTTAAAGCTCTATTAACATTCAACGTTTCTTGAACAATGAGATGAAAATTTGTATTTCCTTTATTTTCCAACTCTAATTGGATTAGAAAATTAACTATGGGCTACGTTACTATTTTGGTCACTGTTGAATCATCTAGGAAAGCATAGTTTGTTCTTAGAAGAACTACCTTGAAAGGTATGGCATCTGATCCTCGTAGAGGTATAGATATGCTCAATGTTAGAGTCATGTCTACATTATTTCGAAGGAATTTATCTTCTCTCGATTGGAGATGAGAAAAATAGATGAATTTCAAAAATGGTTTGTAGTCTTTTATTTTATTTTGTAATGCTTCTTTTTATATATGACCATTTTGCGCAATACAGGGTGCCTTGTGAATATTTCCTTCCACGTTAATGCGGGCTCAAGTACTTACTA
This sequence comes from Pinus albicaulis, assembly GCA_034641835.2. Classification (NCBI taxonomy): domain Eukaryota; kingdom Viridiplantae; phylum Streptophyta; class Pinopsida; order Pinales; family Pinaceae; genus Pinus; species Pinus albicaulis. The sequence continues at coordinate 893,878,930 of CM076579.1, forward strand.
GAGAAAGCTCCTTATTGAATACGAAAATGGAGATGCAACCTAAACTAGGTGGGTGCTTTACAAAGTTAATTAATTTCCCATTGTATAGACTACATTGATTACTGCAATTATATTATGCAAGGCTTACAAGTTTATATAACAGGTTTGTGTTTCACATCTCTTTAGGGAAACCTCAATACATGGAAACCAATGCAACAAACATGGGGTGCAAATTGGGCTTTGAATAGTGGCCCTTTATGTGTTGTGTTTTAAATTTGCCTCAGAACCCTCTTAGCAAGGAAAATTCTCATTATAGATAACGTTATTCTAGAGAATTGGCACTGAAATTCTACATACAACACCAATGCCAACAATCAAGCACTATAACTCTCTTTTCAAAGTCCTTTTCATCTTTTCCTCACAATACTTGTTCTTTATTAGTATCTTGTCCATATTTAGCCTTGGACTGAATTTACCACCCAATTAGGGTTACATTCCCAAACAACTTGACTCATCGACGGTGTCGCATGGTCTTGCTCTGATAGGTTAGTCACCCTATCAAGTTCCCCATTAATCAAAGAGACTTGGGCCTAGTATATTCAAAATAGGAGTTGATCACCCTACAAATGGCCCTTAGTCAATATTCAAATGGGTCTGAAAAACTAATCTTATACTGCATTACCCTTCACACAAACTAACAATTCCACCCATCCACCATGGATCCAACATCCTCGAAACCATACAAAGGCAAAGCCCCTACGAGGGAGCCGCATCGATCCCCAAAACAAGTTTTCGTTCAAATTTCCTCCCACTAAGGTGTTCTTGATCCAACATAATACTCGTGTGTTACCAGGTGTGAAAACCAAGAAAACTAACAATCGACCACCCTATAATTGACCCATGACCAATTTTGAGGTGAACCCAACTTCTAGCTCATTATAGAGTCACACTCTTTGCACACACAACCACATCACCATTAGAAAAATGTGGTTGTGACTCTTCACAACATTCCAACTAATTTCCAACTAACAAAACCGAACTAGCAAGAAACTCGGGTGAAAAATCATCAAAATTGCATAGAGAGGAAGCACCTGCAAGGGAGACACAACAATCCCCCAAAAGGGGGTTCCTATTCAAAGTGTCTCACACTAAAGTGGTGACCCAACATACCACGTCTCATGTGTTACCTTTTCCAAAATTTCATATTAGTGCTTATGTTAACTCCATCAAGTAAGATTTTTTTTGGATTTATGAGGCTTGGTCTATGTTATTCTTCCTTCAGTAGACAAAAAAAAACTCTAAAATTTATGCTTCTTCCTTGATTTTTCATCAAATATAACTTAGATCATCATCATGGAGAGTCAGGTTGTTATTAGCTTGTATCGTAATTCAGCTTACAATAACCTCAATCATATTGGCTTACATTCATATTTGTGCTCAGAATTGAGATTTTCCTAATCTCGACATGTTCTACGCTTGTAGTAATAAAACAAGACCCTTGGTCCTTCTATTATAATAGATATATTCCGACCCTAGTAGAATAGAGATAATTTTAGACGTGTTAGCAAAAATGCTAACGAATGCTAGAGTGTTAGGGAGGCATGCGGTCAGGATGTGCCAACGCGTGCAAGGAATGTTAACTAGGAGTTGCAAGGAAACACAAGGGATCACTACATCAAAATGCATGGAAATTAACAAATAAGAGTTTGTGATTGGAAGTGTCAGTGAGTTTTACATGTGCTAAGGAGGGAGTGACAAGGTATGCTAGGAAGTGTTAAGGCATGCTAGAGGCCAGGGCCACATGCCAAAATGTCTTAGGTGCTAGGGTGTACCAACACGTGCCAAGGAGTGTTAATGAATCTTATGGAAAGACAAGGGAGCACTATTTAAAAATGCATGGAAATGAATGAATAAGAGTTTTTTACTGGGAGTTTCAATGAGCTATAAGTGTGCTAAGGAGAGAGAGACAAGGTATGGTAGGTAGTTCCAAGGAATGATAGAGTGCTAGGGAGGCATGCCACGATGTTCCAAGTGTTAGGGTGTGCCAATGTGTGCTAGGGAGTGTTAGGGAGTGTCAAGTAAACACAAGGTAGCACTAGATCAAAATGCATGCAAATAAATGAATAAGAGTGGGTGATAGGGAGTTTCAATGAGTTCTAGGTGTGTTAAGGAGGGAGTGACAAGGTTATATGCTATGAAATGCCAAGGTATGTTAAACTACAAGGTGAGTCAAGAAGTGCTAGGCTATGTTATAGAGTGTAAAATCATGTCAAGAAATGTAGGGGATGCTAACACATGCCACATAATGCCAAGGAATTTAAGACATGTCAAGTGTTATGGCATGTCAAGATGTAAACCATGTTGCTTAATTGTTTTATGACCACAGTTGGATGTGATGAGCCTTGTCTTGGTAACTTGTTAAGTGGGACCAGTTAAGATTGGACATGAGTAGTCTAAGATGAGTTACATGTAGTTCTTAGGTGAACAACGCATATGTTGAATTTCCACGACACATGAGAATCTGGGTTTGGTCTTAGAATCTTTGATGAAAACACACTCATGTGCCACAACACATCTACTTTGCACAAAGAAATCTACAAACATGAGGGAATCAATTAGTTCAGATGAAATATTTTAAATTTTTCAAACCATTCTTCGTTAAATTACAAACTATAATAGAATAGGCTAGAGCTCTCGTACTAGGGATCATGGCCCTTTACAATCACACTGATACAAGGAATACAACTAGGGCTTGGTGTTACTCCTTTGACAACCAATCTACCTTGAACAAGACAACACTTAACCCACTTTTTGATGGTGGACACACATATCCCTTTCAATCCACATGTCTTGAACACATCTGGAAGGTCCTCCTGGCCTCCATTATGCAACTCCTCAATCTTCCTCTACTAATGAACTCAACTCCTTTATGTTACTGAACTCAATCTTCCTCTACCAATGGTGCGTTCATTTTTTTATTCTCTTAAAGGAACTATTTCTAGACATGCACCTCATCAAACATAAATCATCGAGTGAAAATGAATGAATAAGAGGGTGTGTTGGGGGTGTCAGCGAGTGTCAAGCGTGCCAAAGGGGGAGTGACAAGGCATGCTAGGGAATTCTATGGAATTTAAACAAGTTCCAGGGTGTGCTGATACGTGCCAGGTAGTGTCAATAAATGCCAGGCATGCCAAGACATGCCATGTGTTAAGGCATGACGAAATGTGCCATGTGTTAGGGTATGCGAACATGTGTCAAGAAGTTTCAGGTGACAAAAGGGAATACCAAGTTGAAATGAAAAGAAGTGAACACATATGAGGGTTAGTAATTCAAGACCTTACCTTTTCAAGAGGGGAATGCTAGGCATACCAACACTAGTGCCAATACATGCCAAGGGCCATATTTTAGCTTGTATTAAGTGCCAAATCATCCTCTATTACTTCTCTCTTAATTGTGAATAATTGATCTCAAATAAATTTTATCTTTAACCATGCCAAGGAATTCCAAGGCATCCAAACACATGCCAATAGTTTTTAAGTGCCAAGAGCCAATATGTGCCAGTGAGTTATAGGGAATTATATGGAGTTCCAAGTTTTCTAAGGAGGGACTGAAAAGATATGTTAGATATTTCCAAGGCATTCTAGAGTGCTAGGGAAGCATACCAAGATGTGCCAAGTGCCAATGTGTGTTGAGTGTTAGCTAGTTCCAGGGAAACACAAGGGAGCATTACGTAAAAATGCATGGAAATGAATGAATAAGAGTGTGTGACATGGAGTGTCAGCGAGTTCCAGGTATTCTGAGGAGGGAGTGACATTGTGTGCTAGGTAGCATTAATTCATGCTAGTGTGCCAGAGTGGCATGTGGCCAACATGTGCTAGGTGCCATGGTGTGCCAACACATGCTAGGAAGCGTTAGGTAGTCCTAGAGACACACAAGGGAGCACTAGGTGAAAATAATGCATTGAAATGAACAATTACGAGATTATGATAGGACGTGTGAGTGAGTTATAGGTGATCTAAGGAGCACACACCTGCCTTTCTACCAATCTTGTTGTCCTTCACAAGAACAAGAGTTAGGGCTCTTCTATGACAGTCACCTAACAACCCTCCAACTGTACTTGGACTACCATCAATCTGGCCAACCACAATAAATTCTTTTTACTGATCTAGGGCCCACAATATTGTCTTCATCCAAGGCTCTTCAAATCTGCCACTTAACAATGGTTTGAGTCCTCTCAAAGTCATTGTTCTTGTGTATCGATAATTTGATCTTTTTTGTCAAATCTATGAACAAATATGAACTACTCCTATTATCATCCTTCTAACAATCTATTGATGACTGAACTAGGGTCACAAATAAACCACTAACAATCCACTGAATACTTTTTTATAGGTTGCTTCAGATCTCTGTCTAAAAATCTATGGACAATCCACCAAAATCAAGTCCTCTGCATATCAATCCATTATTCATATAGCACATTTCTTCTGCATTCTTAGTCTTCTACTCAAGGTCCACCCTCCTTTGGATCTTTTTTCTCCACACATACTGAATTTGCAAACCATCTTCCATATTTGCGGTCTATATTGCAGAAATAAACCTTGCTCTAAGGGCATAACACGTCTTCTTCTACACAAATTTGTCACAACCTTAAGGGCATACCTTATGAACTAAACATGCTAGGAAACTGTCCTAACTAGGGCATTATACTTATGTACTTCTAATTGTTGTAGAAAAAACCATATCCAACCTTAGAAAAAACACGACTCTTTCCTCCATAAGGGACTCGACCTAACTCATATGGATCCATAGATTCTGGGCATTTCTTTGACTGAATCTTGACATGAACTTCAGATTTCAATGTCAACCCTCAAACTAGGGTTAACTTAGTTAATATTATGCCTACGTCGACTTCTGTTATGGCTCTAAATTACAGTGCAAGCCCTCCTCCATTTATGTTGGTCTTTATCACAGACCTTGTGGCCTACTAACCACCACAAGGCAAGATGGTATCAACCCTCTCTTCTATTTCATGTAGAAAATCTAACCAATGGGATTCAATCTGATCTTGTAATGTACTAAAACAAGATAATGAATCCTTCCTACAATTTGTGGAAACAAAACACGATCGCACATGAATCACATGTAAGTATGAGAAACAAGTTATCAATCGCACAACACAAGATGTATCTGGGGAAGCAACTACTCAAAACCCTCTGTCTCTATTTTTTATTAAGTCAAGGAATCACGAAACAATACAATGCTTAATCTCTCTTGAGATTCTCCAACACTCTGCCAATTGTCTCCTCCTAATCTAGGCAAAATCGGTCTAGTACTTAGCCAATTCTCAGCCTTCCTTCAGTCTGCCTTTCTCACAAAATTCCTATGGAATTATCTCCATATTAATTAGGAAAATCGACCTTCCTTGATTGCGCAATCCATCATGGCATCCTAATGACTTTATAATTTCACATGGGAAATTTTCTATAAATACAACTGATATTTATGTTCCTCTAAACTGCGTTACAATAAGGATCAGGGGCCTTTTTATTATTTAAAATAAGAGAAAACCCTAAACAACGAAAACCCTAACCCGAGGAGATGTAACACCAAGGGTTTATGGCCCCATTGGGGTTAGTTGGGCAGCCAACTTCCCGAGGTCGTAACTTGGTTATATGATCTTCATTTGATGCACATGATACCTCGTTAGAAAGATCTCTCCGAGGAATACAACTGCTAATGCGATTTCTATGAAATAGCTAAACCTTTCATGCCCAAAAAATGCCGTTTAGGGCCTCAAAATGGCTCTGAAAGTTTAGGACCCGAAAAATTGACAAAAATAGTAAATTGTGCTATAAATAAGGAAACTGAAAAACTGAAAGAGACAATGGCGGGGGCCCAAGTGGAATAGGTGGGTGGCCACCAATATCCACCTCGATCACCTTAAATTGAATTTCTTGAGCTAACTCAATCATCATGACTTGGTTAACTGACACAAGTTGTTATGAGATGAAATTACAATTTATTTAAGAGAAAAATAAATTAGATGCCTCACATTCCTCACTCCTGGTACATCAAAATTCCTCACCAGTGTGGGTGCATTTTCTTTTGTCCTTTCTAGTTTCCAATTTCACTATTTCTTGTTGCAAATTTCAACACTCCCTCTCAACAAGAAATGAATTCAATCTATCCCCATCTGGTACCTTTGGAATTTTCAGCATGCTACACTTCTCTAGTGTTGTTTGCACCTGCAAATCCTTAAACTGAATAGCCTCCGAACAACTGAATCAGTATAATGCATCTGTCATCAGATTCTTTTGACCGCTGCTAGCTACTGCACCTGTCTAGTATTGGATTCTCTGTGCTACTGCTGACATCTACATCCGTGCCCTTTGAACTATTGCTAACTCTGATTTCTGCTCCAGTATTTGACATCTTTCACTCTAATTTCTATCTTGCTGACATCTGACTACCTCAATCTAACTGATCCTTCCTACTACTGTTGTACTGTGGTCTCCTCATAGCCAGGTTTGATCCATGAGACACGCCATCTCAATGGACCTTGCCCAAATTTCTTATCTTGGGATTGTGTCTACAAATCACCCCACCTTACACCTCAAGGTATGGCTGCTCCCTCTTCCCATCTGGCTCGAAATTCCCCCCTCATAGAGGTCTCTTCTTGAGTGGACGCTTCCACTCGGTATCCTCTCTACTTCTCCAATTGTGGCAGCTACTCCACAACCTTCTGAGACTGCTTCTCATGAGGATGCATGTTGAGAGGTAATGTATGCTCCCTCTAAACCACCAAGTCTATAACTTCTGCCTTTCTCCTCAAATCTTTGCATGCATATAGGTTCTTGACTCGTGCACATTGTAATTGTCCTGACATTACAAAAAGTTTCTAAAAAAGATTTAATTTTAAATCAATGATATCTCCCTCATCCAAGCTCTGATTCGACCGGTTTCTTTTTCTTCCATTTGGGTAGATTTTCGCAAGGAATCCAAATATTCTATTTGGGTACATGTCAAGTGGCATTGTGTGCCAAGTGCTAATGTATGTCAATGCATTCAACCAAGGTGTTCCAGGGCATGCTAGGGACTATATGCAGCATGCCAACACATGCTAAGAGAGTTCCATGTTGTGCTAGTGCATGCCACCATGTGCTTGGGCGCCAGTGTCATCACAAGATTTTCTAGGTACAAAGATGTTCCAAGACATGTGGGGTGCTAAGAAATGTTAGTGTGTGCCAAAGCATTAATTTAAGGTGTGCCCAGATTGTTGAGGAGTGTTAGGTCTTTCTCATTAATAGAATTGTCAGAGCTTGATTATGTATTAAATAATATATTTCCTACACACAATAGTGGAAATTTATCTAAAGGGAATTTTCTAGATAATAAACATAATAGATATGAATCATGTGTTGACTCATAGGAAATCTCTATTTGACTAGTCATTACTTGAGGGAAATAATACACACTAATTACTTCTAAAAAAATTGACTAACCCTAACCACTATGGCCTTGGACATATTATAAAAAATACTCCACAATAATGGCATTGAATCGTTATCTTTTGACAAAAACTATATTAACAGGCATATAGCATCATCAAAATCTCATTGGAATGATCAATGATGACAAACATTTTTTGACCGTCACCAAAAGTAACAAAAAGAGCATTGGTGAGGGTCATTAAAAGTTCGTCACTAGAAGTTTCACCCAAGAGAGAATTAGTGATGAGACTTTAATGACCCTCACCAAAAGTGTCATTGAAAATGTCTTTGGTGACGGACCATAAAGGACCATCACTATATACACTTACAGTGACGATTTTTTAATTATCAATGATGACGGACATTTTTTGACCGTCACCAAAAGTAACAAAAAAAGCATTGGTGAGGGTCATTAAAAGTTTGTCACTAGAAGTGTCACCAAAGGGAGAATTAGTGATGGGCCTTTAACGACCCTCACCAAAAGTGTCATTGAAAATGTCTTTGGTGACGGACCATAAAGGACCATCACTATATACACTTACAGTGACGGTTTTTTAAGGACCGTCACCATATGTGACATTGGTGATGGACCTTAAAGGTCCGTCACAAGCATGACCCTCACCAATGTGGTTTTTTCTTGTAGTGACTCTGGAAGGATTGGGAGAGCCAGTTGACGAGAAGACTATTATACGAAAGATTCTTAGAACGTTACCAGGGAGATTCAACCCAAAGGTATCGGTCTTAGAATACAGTGCAAATCTGGACAAACTCGGAAAGGAAGAATTACATGGAGTTCTCATAGCATATGAAATGAGACTTGATGAAGAAAAGGGTACTACAAATCTAGAAACTGTGTTCGTTGCATCTAAGCAAACCAATAAGGACAAACAACCTTCGATTGAAATGACATGCACCTGCAAGTGTGAAGAAAAGGGAGATGATGGAGAAGGTCTTTCAGATGAAGAATATGCTTACTTTACGAGAAAACTAAAACCTGGTAAGGGAAAATTCAAAGGTAAACTTCCATTGATATGTTTCGTTGGTGGTGAGGTTGGGCATTTCGTAGCAAAATGTCCGAAAAAAAAGTGATGGAAACTCAAAAGGAAAGAAAGGCTTTAAGAAATTCAACAAGCAAGGCAAAAATAAAGGATCCAAAAGGAACTTTCTCTCTAAATAAGATAGCTCCTCATCCGATGAAGAAAGTGACAGCAAATAAGAAGCCAATGAGAAAGTATTTTTTATGGCCAAGCACAATAAACAAGAAGTATCAAACAATGAAGAAGAAGGGTTGACCATAGAAGAATTTTATGAGGCAATCAAGCTTATAAAAGAGCTCAATGCTAAGAAGATTCGTTCCAACACTCTTGAAGAACAAGTTCAAGGTCTCAAAATTAAGGTTGAAGAACAAAAATGTATTGAAGAGTCACTTCAAAAGAAGTTGGAAGAAAGCAAGCAAGAAAGGGAAGCATTAGAAGCTGAAGTAGTCTCGTTGCGTAAGGAAGTGAAGAAGGGAAAAACTATCCAAAACTATACCAACAGCTCAAGGGCATTGGAAGAAATCATCAACAATCAACGATCTTACAATGACAAAACTGGTCTCGGTTACAAAGAAGAAGAATCAGGACCTTCTACAACAAAATACAATGAACCTATGAGATCTGACATACATGAAGACTTCATTTGACAAGATTCGCAAGCACATCCTTGGAAGACGATTCCTCGATGAATATTTTCATCCAGGTACCAACATATTTTTCATGGCTATTGTTATTCATGTCGAAAATTTGGTCATAAAGCTATAGAATGTCGCATGTACCCTATGACCCAATACAATTCCAAGAGATTCTTCAAATATGAGCCTCCCAGGGCACAACGAAACATCAATAGATTTGAAAATTTAAGAAATAATTTGGAATGTTAAAAATTTTAGAACTTTGGACACATAGCCAGAGACTGCAGACTTGAAAATCCTCCAGAAGAATCTTCGAAGCCACAGAATGAACGAACATGGAAGAAGAAGAAGACTGATAATTGTGCTCTCTCTCTCAAGGCTCAAAAAAGGAAAGATGTGTGGTATGTTGACAGTGGTTGCTCAACGCATATGACTGGAGATAGAAGGAAATTCGTATCTCTGAAAGAGAAGAAGGATGGAACCATATCCTTTGGAAATGATGGATCTTCAAATGTTATAAGATCAAGTACCGTCACTCTCGGAAGCAAATATGTTATAGCCAAGAATGTTCTATTGGTCGAAAACATGAATCACAATCTGCTCAGTGTTGGACAAATGTGTGATCAAGGACACACAATGCTATTCAACTCCACAAAATGTGAAATTAGGAAAGGCAGGTATGGTAAAATTGTGGCTATAGAAAGTCGAGCTCCAAACGACATATATGTTTTGGATGAAGCAACTAAAGCATGTCTACTAGCTAAAGAAGATGAAAGTTGGTTATGGCACAAACGAATGGGTCACATAAACTTTGACAATCTTGTCAGGATAAGAAAAAAGGAAGCAATACGAGAAATGCCGAAAATCTTAAAACCTTCCAACACACTATGTCAGGCATGTCGGCATGGCAAGCAGACAAAAGTCCAATTTAAAACAAAAGAACACTTTTCATCACATCCATTTGAATTGATACATGCTGATCTATGTGGTCCTGTGAGAACAAAAGGCTTAGACGGATAATTACATTTCATGTTGATGATAGATGACTATACCAGGATAACAGCCGTCAGTTTCCTAAAGAAAAGATCTGAAGCATTTGAGTGCTTTAAGATGTACAAGGAGTTGGTTGAAAATGAAACTGATTTGAAAATAAAGTGTTTAAGATCAGATAATGGTGGAGAAATCACTTCCAAATTATTTCAGCAATACTGTGACGAAAATGGAATAAAAAGGCAATTTTCAACAGCACGAACACCTCAGCAAAATGGATTTGTTGAAAGAAAGAATAGAACTGTACAGGAAATGGGTAGAACAATGTTGAAGGACTCAAAATTGGATGAAAAATTCTGGGTTCAAGCAATTGATACAGCAGTCTTCATTATCAACCGAAGTCTTCTCAGAAATAATTGCAACAAGACTCCATATGAATTATGGAAAGGAAAACCAGCTAATGTAAAATATTTCAGAATCTTCGGAAGTAAATGTTATATCAAAAGAGAAGATCAAAATTTGGGTAAGTTTGAATCACGTGTTGATGAAGGTATCTTTGTTGGTTACTCGCACAAAAGAAAGGCCTATAAATGTTATAATCTAAGACGAAAAGAGATAGTGGAGAGCATAAATGTTACATTTGATGAAGATGGTGTTCTAGCAAGTAATGATGAAGATCTAGAATCTTTGAAACTTGAGACAGAGGCTGAAAAAGACACAGATAAATTTGTAGAACAAGAAGCAACTATCAACGAGGAAGAAGTAAACAATGATCATCAAGATATACCAGAACAACAACAAGAAGCTCCTCCAAGGAGAACAAAAGAGTGGATTCAAAAGAACCATCCATCAACTCAAATCATTGGTGACATAAATGAAGGTCGACAGCTTCGTTCATCACAACAAGCTCATGTTGCTTTTCTAGAAACCCTTGAGCCTAGTAGTTTTGAGGAAGCTAGCCAAAATGAACATTGGGTAGCAGCTATGAATGAAGAATTGGATCAAATTGAGAAGAATAACACCTGGGAATTAGTTCCACGGCCAAAATATAAAAATGTCAATGGGACTAAATGGGTGTTCAGGAACAAATTGAATGAAGATGGGCAGGTTACCAGAAACAAAGCAAGATTGGTTTGCAAAGGCTATGCACAAGTGGAAGGAACTGATTTCGACGAAACATTTTCACCAGTTACCAGAATGGAAGCCATCCAAATGTTTCTCACCTATGCATGTTCAAGAAAAATCAAAGTCTACCAAATGGATGTTAAGTCATCATTTCTGAATGGAGAATTAGAAGAAGAAGTTTACATCGAACAACCTGAAGGTTTTCTACTATCACAAAAAGAATACTATGTCTACAAGTTAAAGAAGGCTCTATATGGTCTCAAGCAGGCTCCCAGAGCATGGTATGCTCGTCTTGATGGATATCTACGTCAACAAGGGTTCAAGAAAGGTATTGTTGATAGCAAGCTTTATGTACAAATAGATAAAGATAATTTAACAATTGTTGAGGTATATGTGGATGATATAATATTTGGTAGCAATGATGATCGACTAAGTAAGAACTTTTCTACAAAGATGCAAAGTGAGTTTGATATGTCTTTACTTGGTGAGCTGACATACTTTTTAGGGCTTCAAATATCTCAGCAAGAGAAAGGAATATTTATATGTCAAGCCAAGTACATCAAGGAAATGCTTAAGAAATTCAAAATGGAGGATTGCAAACCCATCCTTACTCCAATGGTAACAGGTTGTAAATTGAGCATAGAAGACTCATCTAAGGATGTGGATCAGAAGTTGTACAGATCTATGATTGGTAGTCTTCTATATGTAACAGCCTATCGGCCATATGTTATGCAAGCAGTTGGACAAGTAGCAAGATTCCAAGCTGCACCAAAATAATCACATATTATTGTTGTTAAAAGAATTCTTCGATATCTAAAGGGCACAGAAGAATATGGCTTGTGGTATCCCAAGGGTAAAAATCTCATTATTCAAGCCTTTAAAGATGCAAATTGGGCAGGAAACGTTGATGATCTTAAGAGTACTAGTGGAGCAGCATTCTATCTAGGTGGTTATCTCGTATCATGGTTGAGAAAAAAGCAAACTTCAATCTCGTTATCTACAGCGGAAGCAGAATACATTGCAGCAGCATCATGTTGTACTCAATTTCTTTGGATGAAACAAACTTTTCAAGATCTTCAAGTACAATTCACTGAGCCTATTCCCATATTATGTGACAACACTAGTGCCATCAGCATCTTCAAGAATCATGTCATGCATTCAAAAAAAAAACACATTCCAATCAAATATCATTTTGTTAGAGAACAAGTCACTGAAAAGAATATCAAACTTGAGTATGTTTGTACAAAATAAAAAATTGCTGATATATTCACTAAACCTTTACCTCATGAAGCATTTGAATATCTTCGTCAAAAGCTTGGGATTCTCCCAAGTTCTCATTAGATTTTCCTTTTTCAAGAATATAAATCGGGAGTGGAAGTGTGTACAGGTCTGCAGGACGATTGTGCATCAGCGGGAGTGGAAGTGTGTACAGGTCCGCAGGATAGTTTTGTTTCAGGGGGAGTTACCCTTTGTCGTTGATGTCAAAGGGGGAGAGAATTTTGTAGGAAGAGGTGCCATGATTGCAGGGGGAGTACTTTTGTTTCCATCAATGCCAAAGGGGGAGATTGTTTATTAGCGGTTGTCATTGATGTCAACCCAAGCAGCACCAGGGGCTAACCCAATATTGCATGGGAATTTTGACCTACCAAATTAATATATTCTGGGTCAATAATTCTTTTGATGGTTTCTACTTGTCAATATGTTTTCGTTGATATATGGCACGCCATGTAATTCTTCACAGTTTGAGAGATATTCATGTTTGAAGTTTGTAACCCCAGTTAGTGGGCTAAAACCCCATGGGGTTGGGGCATGGGTCATTGAAAAGTCATAATTAATATTTTTTTAAGCTCCTAAGATCCCTCCCACGTTCACTTGTTGAAGCCCCTCTCAACTTAAGCATTCATATAAATTGTGATCTTCATTTCCTCTTTATGCAAGGGATTCGGCCATCTAAAACAGGTCATCTTGGAATTTTCGCTCTAAATTTTTTTCTACGAAGGATCAGAAGCTGAAATGTTTAGGAGGTGAAGCAAAAATCCCGAGGAAGCTGCAGTAAAAATTTCAGATCAAGTTGCGCAACATGTTTGGAGAAATTATCTGTGGAAGTAAGGGTTTTTGCAAGCTCCTGAAATTCATCTCAAAGAGGTGACCTTGGTAAAATCATCATAACTCTCTCTCTGAGTATCGGATTTGAATGCTATAAAAAGTGACAGATATTGAACAGTCCTTAATTTTCTCTCTATCAATTTCAGAAACAAATGAAGATACAGTGACACGTGGCACGCCGTACAATTGCGCTCTACTGAAACAGTCCATAATTAGGGCATTGTGAGAGATTGGGGATAACTCTCTCTTCAAGAATCCAAATTGGGTCAGACCTATGGCATTGGAAAGATGACTCAGAGGATTACTACAAGACTGAAAATCAGATATTGAGGATCTAAAATGATAGAGATACACCAGATTCAATATCGAGCTCCTAGAAGGCAAGAAAAAGCTAGATCATGTGTTGTCAAGGGTTGCAAAGGACCAGACTTTCTACGGCAGAAAAGTAAAGCAAGGTGCAGCAGAGGGTAGCATGACAAGAGAAGCATCCAAGGTGCATAACAGCAGCAAGAAGTTCATCATATGAAGTCTTCAAGTGGGCAGCACTGCATACAATCATTGTAAAGGTATCATTGTACTTAGTCATTGTAAATACAATATTGTACAAATTGTACTAGTGTCTATCTGCCAAGGGTTGAAGAGGCAGTGTTGGGAGGTCTAGGATCATCATTAGGTGGTTGTGTCAAAGTTGGGGTTATGTTCTAGTATATCTTCTTCTTCTACATCATTCTATATCATTGTAAAGTGGACCATTTTCCCTGGTACGGGAGTCCATTCTTCTTTTATTCTTCTATAGGGTGGTAGGGTGGTGCTAGGGTGAGTTGTAGCTCATTGGGTGTTGGGGCATCCGTTCGGTTGACTACTGAAGAATCTTGGGCATTGGAGCGTCCATCCAGTGGGAGCTGGAGAAGAATGCTTTTCTAGATTCTAGGAAGTTGGAGCTTTATTTTCAATTGGAGTTGAATATTAAAGAATTATTAGAAAAGCATTAGGTGGTTTTTGTCCCAAAGTGGGTTTCCACCTTAAAAACTGTGTACATTTGCGTTCCTCTTGTTTACTGCTATCAATATACAAACATTGATAATAATTGAAGATTAACTAATGCTCTAATTAAAAGGAATACTGATTCAACCCCCCCCCCCCTCTCAGTATTTCCAACAATTGGTATCAGAGCTTGGTTCCTTCAATAGCAGTTTAACAGCTGGAAGGAGGTCATGGAGCATACTAAGAATGGTGTACCTCTATTCAATGAAAATAATTATGCACTCTGGAAAGGAAGAATGGAGGTCTATCTCTTGGCGCAAGGTTACGAAGTATGGGACACTGTTCAAAATGGATTTACATCAACCGCGGATGAACAAGGTAAGAAGAATTTGGTAAATGATGCAAAAGCAAAGAATATTATTATGAGTGGAATTATTGAATCTTCTTATCATAAGGGTTTGGGTTGTAAAACCGCCAAAAATGTATGGGACAATCTTGAGAATATATATGCAGGTGACTCAAATGTCAAAGAAGCAAAGCTTCAAATCTATAGAGAAAAATTTGAGCAACTCAGAATGAAAGAAGATTGCAACATTGTTGCATACTTCCAATACGTTGATGAAGTAACCAATACGCTGGAAGGATTGGGAGAGCCAGTTGATGAGAATACTATTATACGGAAGATTCTTAGAACATTACCAGGGAGATTCAACCCAAAGGTATCAGTCTTAGAATACAGTGCAAATCTGGAAAAACTCAGCAAGGAAGAATCACATGGAGTTCTCATAGCATATGAAATGAGACTTGATGAAGAAAAGGGTACTACAAATCTAGAAACTGTGTTTGTTGCATCTAAGCAAACCAATAAGGACAAACAACCTTCAATTGAAATGAAAATCACCTGCAAGTGTGAAGAAAAGGGAGATGATGGAGAAGGTCTTTCAGATGAAGAATATGCTTACTTTACGAGAAAACTAAAACCTGGTAAGGGAAAATTCAAAGGTAAACTTCCATTGATATGTTTCGGTTGTGGTGAGGTTGGGCATTTCATAGCAAAATGTCCGAACAAAAGTGATGGAAACTCAAAAGGGAAGAAAGGCTTTAAGAAATTCAACAAGCAAGGAAAAAATAAAGGATCCAAAAGGAACTTTCTCTCTAAAGAAGATAGCTCCTCATCCGATGAAGAAAGTGACAGCAAAGAAGAAGCCAATGAAAAATTATTTTTTATGGCCAAGCACAATAAACAAGAAGTATCAAACAATGAAGAAGAAGGGTTGACCATAGAAGAATTTTATGAGGAGGCAATCAAGCTTATAAAAGAGCTCAATGATGAGAAGATCTGTTCCAACACTCTTGAAGAACAAGTTCAAGGTCTCAAAATTGAGGTTGAAGAACACAAATGTATCGAAGAGTCACTTCAAAAGAAGTTGGAAGAAAGCAAGCAAGAAAGGGAAGCATTAGAAGCCGAAGTAGACTCGCTGCGTAAGGAAGTGAAGAAGGGAAAAACTATCCAAAACTATGCCAACAACTCAAGGGCATTGGAAGAACTCATCAACAATCAACGATCTTACAACGACAGAACTAGTCTCGGTTACAAAGAAGAAGAAGCAGGACCTTCTACAACAAAATACAATGAACCTATGAGATCTAACATACATGAAGACTTCATTGGACAAGATTCGCAAGCACATCCTTGGAAGATGATTCCTCGACGAATATTTTCATCCAAGTACCAACATATTTTTCATGGCTATTGCTATTCATGTGGAAAATTTGGTCATAAAGTTGTAGAATGTCGCACGTACCCTATGAACCAATACAATTCCAAGAGATTCTTCAAATATGAACCTCCCAAGGCTCAATGAAACATCAATAGATTTGAAAATTTAAGAAATAATTTGGAATGTTACAAATGTCAGAACTTTGGACACATAGCGAGAGACTACAGACTTGAAAATCCTCCAGAAGAATCTTTGAAGCCACAGAATGAACGAACATGGAAGAAGAAGAAGATTGATAATTGTGCTCTCGCTCTCAAGGCTCAAAAATGGAAAGATGTGTGGTATTGTGACAGCGGTTGCTCAACGCATATGACTGGAGATAGAAGGAAATTCGTATCTCTGAAAGAGAAGAAGGATGGAACCATATCCTTTTGAAATGATGGATCTTCAAATGTTATAGGATCAGGTACCGTCACTCTCGGAAGCAAAGATGTTATAGCCAAGAATGTTCTATTGGTCGAAAACATGAATCACAATCTGCTCAGTGTTGGACAATGGTGTGATCAAGGACTCACAATGCTATTCAACTCCTAGAATGTAGAGGAGATAAAGGAAAGCAGTGTAAATAAAATTGCTTGAAACACAACAAATTACGAGCTCCAAATGACATATATATTTTGGATGCAACAACTAAAAATAGCATCACCAGCTAAAAGAAGATGAAAAGGTCTCCTAAGATGTTACAAGGGTTGAATTCACTTTGCTCAGGCAGTTTGAAAATAAAGTGTTTAAGATCAGATAATGGTGGAGAATTCACTTCCAAATTATTTCAGCAATACTGTGACGAAAATGGAATAAAAAGGCAATTTTCAACAGCACGAACACCTCAGCAAAATGGAGTTGATGAAAGAAAGAATAGAACTGTACAGGAAATGGGCAGAACAATTTTGAAGGACTCAAAATTGGATGAAAAATTTTGGGTTCAAGAAATTGATGCGGAAGTCTTCATTATCAACCGAAGTCTTCTCAAAAATAATTGCAACAAGACTCCATATGAATTATGGAAAGGAAAACCAGCTAATGTAAAATATTTCAGAATCTTCGGAAGCAAATGTTATATCAAAAGAGAATATCAAAATCTGGGTAAGTTTGAATCACGTGTTGATGAAGGTATCTTTGTTGGTTACTCACGCAAAAGAAAAGCCTATAAATGCTATAATCTAAGACGAAAAAAGATAGTGGAGAGCATAAATGTTACATTTGATGAAGATGGTGTTCTAGCGAGTAATGATGAAGATCTAGAATCTTTGAAACTTGAGACAGAGGCTGAAAAAGACACAGATAAATTTGTAGAACAAGAAGCAACTATCAACGAGGAAGAAGTAAAAAATGATCATCAAGATATACCAGAACAACAACAAGAATCTCCTCCAAGGAGAACAAAAGAGTGTATTCAAAATAACCATCCATCAAATCAAATCATTGGTGACATAAATGAAGGTCAACAGCTTCGTTCATCACAACAAGCTCACGTTGCTTTTCTAGCAACCCTTGAGCCTAGTAGTTTTGAGGAAGCTAGCCAAAATGAACATTGGGTAGTGGCTATGAATGAAGAATTGGATCAAATTGAGAAGAATAACACCTGAAAATTAGTTCCACGTCCAAAAGATAAAAATGTCATTGGGACTAAATGGGTGTTCAGGAACAAATTGAATGAAGATGGGAAAGTTACCAGAAACAAAGCAAGATTGGTTTGCAAAGGCTATGCACAAGTGGAAGGAATTGATTTTGAAGAAACATTTGCACCAGTTGCTAGAATGGAAGCCATCTGAATTTTTCTCGCCTATGCATGTTCAAGAAAAATCAAAGTCTACCAAGTGGATGTTAAGTCATCATTTCTGAATGGAGAATTAGAAGAAGAAGTTTACATCGAACAACCTGAAGGTTTTCTACTATCACAAAAAGAATACTATGTCTGCAGGTTAAAGAAGGCTCTATATGGTCTCAAGCAGGCTCCCAGGGCATGGTATGCTCGTCTTGATGGATATCTACGTCAACAAGGGTTCAATAAAGGTACTGTTGATAGCAATCTTTATGTACAAATAGATAAAGATAATTTAACAATTATTGAGGTATATGTGGATGATATAATATTTGGTAGCAATGATGATCGACTAAGTAAGAACTTTTCTACAAAGATGCAAAGTGAGTTTGAGATGTCTTTACTTGGTGAGCTGACATACTTCTTAGGGCTTCAAATATCTCAGCAATAGAAAGGAATATTTATATGTCAAGCCAAGTACATCAAGGAAATGCTCAAGAAATTCAAAATGGAGGATTGCAAACCCGTCCTTACTCCAATGGTAACAGGTTGTAAATTGAGCATAGAAGACTCATCTAAGGATGTGGATCAGAAGTTGTACCGATCTATGATTGGTAGTCTTCTATATGTAACAGCCTATCGGCCATATGTTATGCAAGTTGTTGGACAAGTAGCAAGATTCCAAGCAACACCAAAAGAATCACATATTATTTTTGTCAAAAGAATTCTTCGATATCTAAAGGGCAGAGAAGAATATGGCTTGTGGTATCCCAAGGGTAACAATCTCATTATTCAAGCCTTTACAGATGCAGATTCGGCAGGAAGCGTTGATGATCTTAAGAGTACTAGTGGAGTAGCATTCTATCTAGGTGGTTATCTCGTATCATGGTTGAGCAAAAAGCAAACTTCAATCTCGTTATCTACAGCGGAAGCATAATACATTGTAATAGCATCATGTTGTACTCAAGTTCTTTGGATGAAACAAACTTTTCAAGATCTTCAAGTACAATTCAGTGAGCCTATTCTCATATTATGTGACAACACTAGTGCCATTAGCATCTCCAAGAATCATGTCATGCATTCAAAAACAAAACACATTCCAATCAAATATCATTTTGTTAGAGAACAAGTTGCTAAAAAGAATATCAAACTTGAGTATGTTTGTACAAAAGAACAAATTGTTGATATCTTCACTAAACCTTTACCTCATGAAGCATTTGAATATCTTCGTCAAAAGCTTGGGATTCTCCCAAGTTCTCATTAGATTTTCCTTTTTCAAGAATATAAAGCGGGAGTGGAAGTGTGTACAGGTCTGCAGGATGATTGTGTATCAGCGGAAGTGGAAGTGTGTACAGGTCCGCAGGATGGTTGTGTTTCAGCGGGAGTTACCCTTTGTCGTTGATGTCAAAGGGGGAGAGAATTTTTTAGGAAGAGATGCCATGATCACAGGGGGAGTACTTTTGTTTCCATCAATGCCAAAGGGGGAGATTGTTGATCAGCGGTTGTCATTGACGTCAACCCAAGCAGCACCAGGGGCTAACCCAATATTGCATGGGAATTTTGACCTACCAAATTAATATATTCTGGGTCAATAATTATTTTTATGGTTTCTACTTGTCGATATGTTTCCGTTGATATATGGCACGCCATGTAATTCTTCACGGTTTGAGAGATATTCATGTTTGAAGTTTGTACCCCAGTTAGTGGGCTAAAACCCCATGGGGTTGGGGCATGGGTCATTGAAAAGTCATAATTAATAAAAAAATTTCTCCTAAAATCCCTCCCACGTTCACTTGTTGAAGCCCCTCTCAACTTAAGCATTCATATATATTGTGATCTTCATTTCCTCCTTAGGTAAGGGATTCGGCCATCTAAAACAGGTCATCATGGAATTTTCTCTCTAAATTTTTTTCTACGAAGGCTCAGAAGCTGAAATGTTTATGAGACAAAGCCGAAATCCTAAGGAAGCTGCAGTAAACATTTCAGATCAAGTTGCACAATATTTTTTGAGATATGATTTGTGGAAGTAAGGGTTTTTGCAGGCTCCTGAAATTCATCTCAAAGAAGTGACATTGGTAAAATCATCATAACTCTCTCTCTAAGTATCGGATTGGAATTCTGTAAAAAGTTATGGATAGTGCACAGTCTTTAATTTTTTCTCTATCAATTTCAGAAACGAATGAAGAAACAATGACACATGGAACTCCATACAAGTGCGCTCTTCTGAAACAGTCCATAATTAGGGCATTGTGAGAGATTGGGTATAACTCTCTCTTCAAGAATCCAAATTGGGTCAGACCCTATGGCATTGGAAATATGACTTAGAGGACTAATACAGGACCAAAAATAAGATATTGAGGATCTGAAATGATAGAGATACACCAGATTCAATATCGAGCTCCTAGAAGGCAATAAAAAGCTAGATCATGTGTTGTCAAGGGTTGCAAAGGACTAGAATTTCTACGGCAGAAAAGCAAAGCAAGGTCCAGAAGAGGGTATCATGACAAGAGAAGCAACCAAGGTGCATAACAGCAGCAATAATTTCATCATATGAAGTCTTCAAGTGGGCAGCACTGCATACAATCATTGTAAAGGTATCATTGTACTTAGTCATTGTAAATACATTATTGTACAAATTGTACTAGTATCTATCGTCCAAGGGTTGAAGAGGCAATGTTGGGAGGTCTAGGATCATCATTAGGTGGTTGTGTCAAAATTGGGGTTATGGTCTAGTATATCTTCTTCTTCTACATCATTCAATATCATTGTAAAGTGGACCATTTTCCTTGGTACGGGAGTCCATTCTTCTTTTATTCTTCTATAGGGTGGTAGGGTGAGTTGTAGCTCATTGGGTGTTGGGGAATCTGTTCAGTTGACTACTGAAGAATCTCGGGCGTTGGAGCATCCATCCAGTGGGAGCTGGAGAAGAATGCTTTTCTAGATTCTAGGAAGTTGGAGCTTTATTTTCAATTGGAGTATAATATTAAATAATTATTAGAAAATCATTAGGTGGTTTTTGTCCTGGAGTAGGTTTCCACCTTAAAAACTGTGTACATTTGTGTTCCTCTTGTTTACTTCTATCATTATACAAACACTGATAATAATTGAAGATTAACTAATTCTCTAATTGAAAGGAATACTGATTCACCCCTCCCTCTCAGTATTTCCAACATATAAAGGGACTAATTGCATTACATATGTAGGTAGCCCCATTCAAGGTTGCTTTGCAAAGCACTTCCCGACACTCATAGGTGCGTTGGTCACATTGGGAGCGAAATTTTCATTGTTCCGGAATCTCCACTTGGCCAGTGCCTTCTAAAATATTTCACATGTGTCAAACTTCAAATCCATGTGTCCATTTGACATCTACAAGATTGGGAACATGTCTTGCCTATTATTGGAAAGTTATTGATTGTAAAACTACCTTTAGATCCTCTATAAATTGAGCACAGATCTTAGTATTTGATAAGGAAGAATTTGAGTAGAGAAATGATGGTGGAATTTTAATTGAGGAATTGATTTGTGTAACATGCTGCTGGAGAGATCTGCATTGTGATAAGGTTGGGATGCTGTTGGAGATGGTCACTTCAAGTCAATCACTAGGTTGTAACCTCCCCTTCTATCAATTAATAAAGATTGCAGCTTACTTTCCCACATATGTATCTGTATAAGCTCATGTTTTCCATATTATGAATTCTTATTTGATGCATATGGTTTATATTTCATTGATTTAACTAAATAACTTGAATAGACATCTGTATTATTGCTATCTTTTGTTGTTTAGTGTTCATCTTTGCAGGAAATATTTTCAGACATCTAGCTTGGATTTGAAGCTACAGCAAGAGAGACGGAAGGAGAATGGGAAGCACTTGGACTCCAATTAAGTTATTTGATCTGTTATGTGTGTCTATTTACAGTTAGGAAAAGTAGTCACAAAGTCTTTAATCTGTTGTTCTAGATAAGCACCTGCCTAGGGAAGAATGATTTATCCATAATTCATAATTCTGCATAACAATTGTTACAAGAATAGGCCATTGAACCACAAAAATTTAGTGGTGGATATGGAAATTATACTTGGTAACCATCACATGTCAATTCTATTTAACCCTAGCTCTAACCTAATCTATATTGCATTGAAATTTTTCAAGGCACGTGTTTTACAAAGAAACAACATAGAAAGTCGTGGTTTGTTCAACTGGATAGAGGGACCAAAAGGAAAGCAACCAATGTTGTTGAATCATGTCAATTCGAAATGAGTAGCTTGCTCATACGAGCCAACTTGATTGTGTTGTTTTGGGGGTCATATGACATGTTATTTAGCATGGATTGGCTAGCAACACACAGAGAAAAATTGGATTACTAAAATAGAATTTGGAATGCACAAACAATGAAGGACAACAAAGGGTATGTTAAGGAGTGGGAAATGTTGTATCCATGTGGTATATTTCAACTTTGTAAATGAAGAAATGTTGCAGAAAATGATGTCCATTGTATGTCATACATGTTACAAATTCAACTGAAGGTATCGAGTTGGAAGTGGAAGACCATTTGATACTATGAGAGTACAAATATTTATTTCATGATGAGATTCCCATATTACCTCCCACAAGGGACATTTATTTTTCAACATAAATCATTCCTGGAGTAGTGCCTATGTTTAAAGTATCATTTAGAATGAGCACATATGAACTGTTAGAGTTGAAGTTACAACTAAAGGAAATTTTGGGACAGGTATCCAACATTTATAAGAGGATCAGTAGTGTATCCATGGGGAGCAGTAGTGTTATTTGTTAAAAGGAAGAATGGTACCTGTTATCACTCTGCCAGATTCCCAAGGCTGAGGAAGGAATCCCAACAGAGGTAACCACAAACCAAGAATTTGACTTGATAGCTAGCCTAATCAAGCCGAAGAGGGATCTCTCCAAAAGGGTCACAGCCAGGAGATCAAGAAAAATTAGGGTTTTTAGGCTAGATGTAGAGTACATGGGGTTGTTTTGGATTGATTTGGTTGGGAAAATCACTGGATGAAGAAATTATATCAAGGAAAGCTAGGTCAGGGCAAATGAGTTAGGGTTGCATGGATCAATGGGGCAGGGTAAGTGTAATGATTCGCTTGAAGATAATTGTTATGGAATGGTGTTGAAGTTGTAATAAGGCTAAGAAAAGCATAGGAGATGTATTTTTCTCATACAGAAGAAGATGAACAAAATATGATGAGTTACCCAAAGCAGAGCATGTGCAAACATGTATTCTGATTAACTAACTTGTAAAAGATAATAACATAGAAATTAAGTGAAAATGGATACAATACATTCAAACATATGATACTGAAGAAAATACAATGATAGGCATCAAAACCACAAGTATCCCAAAAAGTAGTTGCAACTCCTCTTTATTAGCTGGCCAAAGCTGAGTACAAAGTTTCCTTGATTAACTAGCAAAGATCAAATTTATTCCAACCCTTGTATATTGTGAAGAAAGGGACTAAATAGACATAAAAACAACATTCACTCATCCTCAGGATTCTAATCCATGAGGTGAGGAAGATATTACACAAAAATCTGAACTCGTAGCTAAAGTATAGGATGGTCCAAGTGACTCATTCCTAACTTAAGTGAATTGATTCATTACACCTCATTTGTTTGATTTACCTAATGTATTTACCCTAGGTAATAGTAAAAACATGATAATTACATTTGTTTTCATCGTTTACATAGGCAAAATCATCATTTCCCAAGATAAAAATCAAAATAGGAGTGAAACTCAGAAAATTTCAGAAGACTGCCAAATGCGTCATCTCCTTGTCAAACACGCCCTCTCTGTTCAAGGTTGCTTTTGGGTGCCTTCCTGGTGTCTAAATTTGATCCAATAAGGCTTTTTGGAAATCCCTTCAAGTCTACTTTCTAAGCATGCCTTCAATTTTTAAAATGAAGCTCATTTTCCCTGTCAAAAACTAATTTTCCCAAGACTGGTAAACGCGCTGCGCCAAGGCCAAAAATGAGGCAAAAACATGGTTTTTTGGTGTTTTTTTGCCCTTTTCACTGACTTTTTTTCCTCCAAATGCTTATAAAATGTACAAGGTGCATGTCCTCATCATTCTGAATTCAATTGTGGTGACCATTTTCTCATTGGGTGCCCCAAGAAAGAGCCCATCACCCTAGGTGTTGCGCGTTTGACATTTTTACTGTGCTAAAAATGTCCCTAAGAATGCAGAAATTTAAAAACTTGAAAATTTTGTCAAAAAATTGTCAACATTGGTGGGATGATTGTTGATCATGTTTTTGAGGCATGGACTGTTACCTGGTCAAGTATGTGTAGCCTCCTTTTCTCCTCTTACTTGGTCAAGGCTTCAATTTTTGCATTGGCTCTTTTGAGCTTAGCCCTTGCAATTTTGTTCCTCATGGCATAATGTTTTGCCATCCTTCTTTGAATATCATTGTCCTTTTGAGCCTTGGCCAAGAGATTCTCCAAGTGCTGATTTAACTTCTCAAACCATGGTTCCCTGTTCTCATTGATTTCTATGGCAAGCTTTTCATTTAGGGTTAGTTGGTCAACTAGCACAGCTTCCCTTTGTCTCTCTAGGGCTAGAGATCTTTTCAGCCCTCTAGTCCTAGGTCTCTGTCTTGGAGGCTGGTCCTCCTCATCATCAAGTTAACCATACCTCTATATTGTCTCTTCAAGCAAGGCTTTAGCCTTCTCTTCCTCTCTTTTTGCTTTGTTGCATTTCACTTCATCAATGAAGTGTTTGGTCTTCAATTGCTGGTTCTCTTGCTTGAGAAAGGTAATGACAAACTTAGACCTTTCAAGATTAGCTTGGAGGTCTCTAATCTCGACTTCCTTCTCTTGGATGATCAAGGAAGGATCATCATCATCAATTATGTCCAAGTTTACAAGTTCAAAATCCTCCTCTTTCTCATGGAGGCCCTTCTCTTCATGTATGTCCACCTCTGCCATCTTTTCCTTGCCTTTGTGTACCTGCTTTGTTGGTGAAGAAGGCAGGACCCCTCCCACAATTTATGGGGAAAACACCTGCCTGTGAACTCTCTAACAGGTATGTGCCAATGTGCCCAAATCAGCCTTCTTAGGCTTGTTAATTTCACCTCTGTTAGGTGACCCTGTTTCAATGTGAAATCGAGATGAAGGTGATGAGGTGGGTGAAGGAGAATGATCTGGTGATGATGTATGAACTGTAGGCTAAGATGGAGGAATGGATGCATAAGGATGAGATGATGAAGGTGCATCTTGTTCATGCTGAATAGGTGGGACAGTGAAAATCTCATTGGATATGAAGGTGTTCTATGCAATTTTTAACTGATCAAGGTGATGGAGGACCATTATCTTGATGAGGGAGTGGTGAAATACACTTTTAATTTGATGATCATAATCTCTCTTTTGGGAAATAAATTCCATCTTTTCAATGCTACAGTAGACATAGAAAGTTATATTGAGCATTCTCACCCTTGTGAAGTGCATGAGTAGTTGGACATGATAAGAGTAGAATCTAGAAAACCTACCCTCACAAGTAAAGTGCCTCATGATTTTCATCATGGAGACATATCTGTCCAGGAGGTAAGAGAAAGGAAAAATCCTCTTTCTCTCATTCTTGTACCTTGGTTTAATATATGGCTCATAATATAACTGATTCAAATCTCCTTGCTTAAACCATTTTTCCCCAAAATTTGGGATCCCAGTGGTAGCTGATATGATGACAGGGGACACAGTGAAAGTAACACCAACAAGGGTTACCTGGTTGTCATGGAGGTTGGAAATGAATAATCTAGTCAACATAGGATGGTTTTGGACCATTTGTAATTCTCACATAACTCAAAACAGCATACATGCTTAAAGCATTTCACAGTAATGGGAGGTGCCATGAGTTCTCTGGTATTTATTGGCTCATGTCTAATGGTTCTCCCTCCTTTTTTAGATGGCCTTCTCTCCTCTATTTCTTCCTCCTCGCTATGACTTTTTTTCTCTTCTTCTGTCGTGATGTATTTGGTTTCAAAACTCTAGGGAGATGATGGAATGAAATGTGGGTGCAAGAAGTGTGAGTTGGTGTAAGGAAATTTGAGGAGATGGGAATAGGGATTTGTGATATGAGGGATATGACAGGGGGTAGTGATGATAAGGGGTTTTAGAATAGGGGATTTAATTATGGGTAGGGTATAGGTAGCCTAAGCAAATGAATACCTAGGGCTTAGGGTTTTGAAGGAGATGAAATTTTAGGAAAGGAAATAATTATGTAGGGGTTAAGGGAAAGTGTTTTATGATATGGGAGGTTGAAATAGGGTAAATTTAAATGGGGGAAGGGTTATGAAGGTTTAGAGAGTGAAATTGAAGTTTTTATTAGGTTTTAAGGAAAAGTAGGGTTTTGCATTAGAAGAAAACACCAAATTTCTTTTAAACAAATTTACACATCCAAAATGACTTTGATGAAGAAGAGTGAAGCAATGGTCACTTACTAGATTGTTTGAGGCATGAAGAATCACTGTTGAAGTCTGGAGGGTGATTTTGTGAATTCTGGAGGCCGTGCAAGCAATAGTTGAGGAATACGGGAAAACGTGTAGCACCCAGGTTAAACGATCCCTCCTCTTGACAGGCGCGCAGCGCCTTTAGCAAATTCACAGCATTTTCAGGAAAATGCGCATCGCCTATGGTAAACACGCAACGCCAGTGCAAAACACGCCGTCTACCCCTGTTTTGCACAATTTCACCTAAAAACTC
This sequence comes from Pinus albicaulis, assembly GCA_034641835.2. Taxonomy (NCBI): domain Eukaryota; kingdom Viridiplantae; phylum Streptophyta; class Pinopsida; order Pinales; family Pinaceae; genus Pinus; species Pinus albicaulis. Next base: position 893,905,543 of record CM076579.1, read on the forward strand.
GAAAACTTCTCCTTTTCTGAGGATGCTTGAGGGTATAGGAAGCAAATGAACTTTGAATTGACACCTTTGAGGGTTTTTATACTTGAGTGGGTTTAATTTATGTTTTGAAAACCCACTTTTCCAATGTTTCATTTCACCTTTCAAATTTTCATACTAATACTCTTTGACTTCTGACTTTTTGTTTTGCAGGTTGATCTGTTGATGGATTTTGTCATTTCTCTTCATTTTGGCATGAGTATTTTGAGTTGGAAGCTAGGAAGTGAAAATATTACATATAGAAAACATAAAATTACATAGGAAATTAAAAATAAATTACTTCTTTGTTTTCATATCAAAATGACATTTTGATAATGAAAACCATATAAAATCAAAATTACAAATTTAAAAATATGATATTTACATGTTGATGATCTTCTGCAGGTGAAAATAAAATGTTTATTGAGTCACTTTCACACATTTTTCTTACTTTTTGAGATGTCATGGTGCATTTTTGGACCTTGAACAATGAAACCTAATGACCTAATGGGACCTTGAATGACCTAACCTCCATGATTGACTTTGATTGAGATAGGACATGGTGAAATGATCTTTTCAAAAGTGTTATTATGCTCAGCAAGACATGAAGATGAGCCAAAAAATGTGATTTTATGAGGGAGAGTGAAGTTTTATTAAGTAGGGCTACCATTAGTGAAACAATTTTTAGTATGGCCTAATGGAATGATATAAAAATTTCAGAGTGGGACACCTAAAATGAGAATGAAAAGAGTGATTTTGATCACTGATGGCAGAATGCATATTCTGACACTAACATTAGCCTTATTGGGGATGGAAGCTCTGAAATATGTGTCAAGAACCACATATCTCTAAATTTTGCAGATCAATGCCTCTTCTATTGGTCCAATACGGTCAAAAAATAACTAAAAAAGAAATGCAGGAATAACTATTGACAACTCAATGATACTAACTGACTGAAACTGATTCAAATTTGACTAAACTTGGCTGAAATATTGACTCAAATTTGAACTTACTCTTGTGCGAACTTAACTTGAAATAGTATGATCCGGATTTATGCAGGAACACAACAGAATAAACATATAACCATAAATATAGAGATGCAGCTGAAATAACACTTCATTTCATTAATATCAAAGAACTGAAATTTGCATACAGACAGAATGGAAATAAAACTAGCTAGGGCACTGGTAGCTATCTCTAAGAAGAGATGTGGCGGCTACAGGCCTCTAAACTGAGTTAAAATGAGGCTCAAGGGCCTATTTATTATTTAGAAATAATGGGAAATCCTAAACATCCAAAACCCTAACCCTAGGAGATGAAGCACCAAAACTATGGGCCCCGTTTGGGTGAATTGGTGTTTCAACTTCCCGGGGACGTAACTTTGGCATACGATCTTCGTTTTGACGCGTACCATACCTCATTAGAAAGATCTATCTAAGGACTACAAATTTCAAGTGAGAAACATTAGTCCAAGGACCCATGTTGCTCCCTGTTTTCCTAAAAAACGCCGTTTAGGGCCTCAAAATGGCTCCGGAAGTTCAGGACCCGAAAAACTACTAAAAATAGTAAGTTGTGCCAAAACTGAAAAAACTGAAAGAGACAATGGTGGGGCCCCAAGTGGAATATTCAGGTGACCACCAATATCCACTTGGATCATTCCACCCCCCTTAGGAAGCAATGGTCCCCATTGCGTTAAGTTCCTCCATGAGATGAGGAAATTTCTGCTGAACTTGGTCCCTGGTGAACCACTTTCCTTGGTGCAGGAGTTGGCCAGCTTTGACAACCCGATACAATTGAATCTTCTGTTGGCGAGTGTTCTTGATTTGCATGTCCATGATACAATCTGTGGTGACCTGTTCCATGCATTCTGGGTTTAACTCTGTTGGTGTGAGTTGTTTTGCAATGTCAAAGGTGTCCAGTAGAGGTGGGAACTAAGGAAGAAGGAGATCCACATTGAATACTGGGTGCAGACCAAGGAATGGTGGAATACTGAGCTCGAAGGCATTGTTCCCTACAGCCTTGGTGATGGTGTACGGCCCGTATCGAAGCAAGCGAAGCTTGCGGTGGGATCTAGTTAGGTGCTCCTTCTGCAAATGTAGCCATACTTTGTCACCCACTTGGAAGTTGTGTGGCACCCGGTGTTGATCATGGCGTTGCTTGTACTTAGCATTGGCTCTGTCCAATATATCATGAGCCTGTTGGCGGATGTGTTGAATGTGCTCGATGAAGCTATTTGCTTTGTCAACTTCAGACTGGACATGACCCGAATCGACCTGAGTAGCCGCAAATGGCATGGCTACATCAATGGGACATAGTGGTAGAAATCCCAAGCCCACCTGAAGGGGATATGGCCGATTGAACTATGGAAATCCCAATTATAACTATGTTGTACATAAGGGAGGCTCTCGTCCCATGTGCGTGGATGCTTTGAATTGTACATGCGCAAAATGTGTACAATCATTTTGTTGACGACCTCTGTCTGGCCATCTGTTTGGGGATGAAAAGTTGTGGACTTGGTGAGCTTGGTATCCAACATTGACCAGAGGCTGGACCAAAATTTTCTGAGGAACCTGCTATCCCGATCTGATATGATAGACTGTGGGATTCCAAAGTGCACCCACACTCGTTCAAAGAAGAGTTTAGCAATGGCTTCTGTTGTGATATTCTTCTTGAAGGCCGCCATAATGGCCATCTTCGAGAATCTGTCGACGACCATGAAAAACACAGTCATTTCCATGCTTAGTAGAAGGTAGGCCCAACATGTAATCTATGGATATGGATTCCCAAGGTTGACTAGGGGTAGGTAGCAGAGTATATAGGCCTTGCTTCTTGATGGTCGGTTTGGCAATGGAACAAGCAGTGTAGGATCTGATGTGCTTCCCAACATCCTTTCGAAGGTTCGGCCAATAGAAATACTTCTGCAGTACTGCTACTGTTTTCTCGACCCCGAAATTCCCAGCGACTCGACTGTAGTGTGCTTCCCATATCATCTTGGCCCGCTCGCTTGAAGGAACACAAAGGTTTCCCAGGTGACATAAAAGTGCATCTTGGAGGTGAAAATTTGGAACTTGCGTACCCCCCGAGAGTGCCTTGTAAGTGTGGCTGAATTCTGGGTCACTCTCGTAGAGAAGTGGCCAATCAGAAGTCTCGTTCCCACAAGAGTTGAGAATGGTGGTGAGCGCCATGATCGGTGGTCGGCTGAGGCAGTCTACAACATTATTGGTGCTACCCTTCTTGTACTTGATGTTCAATTGAAACTGTTGCAGATATGTGGACCACTTCTGATGGCGATCATTCTGCAACTTCCCTTATGTCTATATGAACTGTAGGGGTCGATGGTCTATGTGGATGATTGTTTCCTTTCCCAAAATGTAATGCTTCCATTGTCCACAAGCTTGCACAATGGAATACATTTCTTTGTCATAAGTGGGATACTTGCGAACTGTGTCAGACAATGTCTCACTGTGATATGCCACTGAATGTCCTTGTTGAGTAAGAACTGCCCCAATAGCATAGTCAGAGGCATCTATCTCGATCTCAAATGGTTGTTCCAAGTCTAGTAACGTGAGCACTGGGGCAGAACAGAGGCGATTTTTCAATTCTGTGAACGCCTTCTGTTGAGGTTCCGACCAAAATAATTTTTCTCTCGCTCCTCCCTTGGTGACTTGACTTAAGGGCCAAGTGATATGAGAGAATCCCAACACGAACCTACGGTAGAAATTAACAAGACCCAGAAAGCTGTGAAGCTCTATTATAGTGGTTGGGGCTGGCCAATCTCGAATGACTTGGATCTTGGTTGGATCCACATGCACCCCCCTTTCATCAATAATGTATCCCATATATTGAACCTGGGTCATGCCAAAAGTGCACTTCTCCAAATTGGCACACAACTTGTGTTGCCGCAGTGTTTGGAGGACTTGTCAGATGTGGTGAAGGTTCTCTTCCCAAGTCTAGCTGAAGATCAGAATGTCATCCAAGTACACCACTGCAAATGAGTTGGTGAATGGCCGCAAGATGTCGTCCATCATCCTCATGAAGGTTGCGGGAGCATTTGTCAACCCGAAAGGCATGACCAGCCATTCGAAAAGGCCTTCCTTGGCTTTGAAGGCAGTATTCCACACATCGGAGGGTTCAATTGGTACCTGGTGATACCCAGACTTCAAGTCGAACTTGCTGAAATATTTTGCACCTTTGAGTTGGTCTATAAGGTCATCAATCCGTGGGATCGGGTACCTATTCCGGACAATGATCTTGTTCAGCGCCCGATAGTGATCCTGGTCACCCACCTATTCTACTTGGGGCCCCACCATTGTCTCTATCAGTTTTTCAGTTTCGGCACAACTTACTATTTTTAGCAGTTTTTCTAGTCGTGACGGACGCCCATGGGGGACGAAAAGAAAGATGAGGGAGCAGGAGATCCTATCAAAATACTGCTAAAGGAGGCCCTCGAAAAACAAAGGAACGCAAAAGAATAAACATATAACCATAAATACATAGATGTAGCAGAAATAACACTTCATTTCATTAATATCAAAGAACTAAAATTTTCTTACAGACATAATGGAAATAAAACTAGCTAGGGCACTGGTAGCTATCTCTGAGAAGAGATGTGGTGGCTACAGGCCTCTGAACTGAGTTACAATGAGGCTCGAGGGCCTATTTATTATTTAGAAACAATGGGAAATCCTAAACATCCAAAACTCTAACCCTAGGAGATGAAGCGCCAAAACTATGGGCCCCGTTTGGGTAAATTGGTGTTTCAACTTCACGGGGCGTAACTTTTGCATACGATATCCATTTGACGCGTACCATACCTCGTTAGAAATATCTATCCGAGGACTACAAATTTTGAGTGAGTAATATTTTTTCATGGACCCATGTTGCTCCCCGTTTTCCCAAAAAACATTGTTTAGGGCCTCAAAACGGCTCCGGAAGTTCAGGACCCGAAAAACTACTAAAAATAGTAAGTTGTGTTGAAACTGAAAAAATAAAAGAGAAAATGGTGGGGCCCCAAGTGGAATAGGTGGGTGACCACCAATATACACTTGGATCATAGTAGAAACTCAATGAAGCTCCATGGCCTTCACTTCGGGCTCCAAAATCCAATGATTTTCCACTTCACACTTGCAGGAATATCAAAATTATATATACAATGAGGATGAAAAAATTTCATAATTTTCATATCAAAAGAGATAGTGCATCAGGAACCTACCATTAACTGGCCCTCCTAAGCAACTTTTCCCATCCATTTCTCCCAAAAGATATGCATTTTGTCCATGAGAAGCTGCAACCTTAAAAGGACCTTTCCATAAATTATCGAACTTCCCGTGCTTACCTTTTTCTTCATTCCTGGCATCCCGGCGAAGTACCACATTATCGATCTTGAAATCATATTGCTTAGTTTTCCTATCATAAATCCGCTTGATCTTATCATGGAGCTTGGAAGTGTTCTGGAACAAACACTTCTTCCCTTGTTTGCTGCAAGTGAATCATTTGGTTTATTTTGTGTTGAATATCATTTTCTTCACTTCCGGCCTCTTGTAGAAGTTTCATGACTGGAACAGCCAATGAAGTAGGGAAAAATTTATCCACACCATAAACTACCTGAAATGGAGACATGCCAATGGATCTCTTGCTGCTTACTCGATCTGCCCATAGTGCATTTATAAGCTTCTTGTGCCAATTATTTTTGTTAGCTTCCAACATCTTTTTTATTGTGCTGATCAAAGACTTGTTGGAGGACTCCGCCAATTTGTTGCCATGTGAATAATATGTTGTATAATGACCCAATTTAATGTTATACTTATCACATAATTATGTCATCTTCTTTGATTTGAAGGCTGCAACGTTATTCATGATGATCTTTCTAAGACAACCAAACCAGGACAAGAAGTTAGCTTCTAGAAACTGAACTATGACTGATTCAGTAGCTTGCTTGGTTGGGATCGCTTCAATCCACTTTTTGAAATATTATCCCCACTTTTTGAAATAAAATCTAATCCCCACTATTGGAAGGGAGCTTCAACTGAGTACTTTGTTGGCCGTAGTCTTCCAGTACAAATGACCTCCATAATCTCCCTTGCGGAAATCCTTCATCACTTCTATGGATTCATCTTCTACCAAGTTGTTAGTGTCAGTCTGGTCATACTGACATCAGTGATCAAACTTACTCTTTTTCATTTGCATATTAGGATTCCCATACCATAAATTTTCATCATTCCATTAGGAAATGGATTCATTGATGGTAGTGGTCTTTCATCAGTTTTCCCTCATGTAAAACTTGATGATTTTCCTATCTATGGTCTTCAGTCATTATTCACTTTCACTCCCAATTCATATTATTAGGTCATAGGGTTGGTCTCATTAGCTTCTATTGTCTCATCATGATTAAATTAATGAGTCAAGTGTCAATAAATATCAGCAAGATCATGAGGAGGTCAAACAAACTCAGAGGAACAGTATCTGGAAAGATCAAAGAATTGTTTTATTGACTTTGATGTAATTTTCACCTCAGAACCATGTTTTAAGGTGAAAAGCATGGTACTTTTCTTTTATTATCATTCCTTATGTAATTTTATGTCTTCATGTGTAATAAGTTGCACTTCAGAAGCTGTTATCTCCACCCTGCCTTTTAGAGGTGTTTTTCACCGCATTTTCAATACACAATCAGGTTCTAATTGTGTTCATCAGAAAGAGTCTGGAAAGAGCTTTCCAATGGTATATTATACTTTCAAAACTGACTTCTGGATGGGAAAATATGCCTAAGTGAATAAAAGTCCCTAAAGCCTAACCTTACCCCCCCTTTTCTCATTTGGTCCCTTAAACTTTATAATATAATCTTAAAGTTTTTCAATCGCAAGTTCCCTCCCCTGATCCGATCACACTATTTAAATCACAATTCTCGATTGAGTCACCCCTGATTGAGTTACTCCCGATTGAGCCAACTCCCGATTGAGTCACCTTCGATTGACCCACCTCCGATGCGATCGCATTGCATCGCTGATACAATCACCCGATCACCACATAACCCTGCTTTCCCTCTTCTGATTTTCCCGATGCGATGAATCGCATATCGCCAATCGCATATTTCATTTCCAAGCTCTTAAACCTGCTCCCCTTCCCGATTACGATTGCAATTTACCCCTGGGTCCCACCATAAAGTCTTCCGCCTTTTTTTAAAAGGAAAAGGGTCTTTTCCTGTGTAAAGCGGAAATTTCATTCTATATGAGTTTTTTTAAAAGGACTTCTCCCACTCCTCATTTCATCGGCCTTTGCTCCATCGCATCGCAAGTTCTTATGACATGCTCCCGCTTCTCTTCCATCCATATTTGTGATTGCAATTTCCCTTTTCCTCCTATACACTATCACAGCGCAAGTTTCCAATCGAATTACTCCGCTATGTGATAAACCCGCTTCCCTTTCCAATTGCGATTGCGGTTTCTTGGTCCCATTAAAGCTTTCCCGATCGCATCGCAAATTTCCATTTCCCTATTATATGATACACCCTCCCCCTTCCGATTGTGATTTGCGATCTGCAATTGCAACTCGGGGCCAACATCCCTTTCCCTTTTCTCTTTTTCATTCAAAAGGGGAATTTCTTCATTAAAAGGAAAAATTCATTTTTATTGGTTCCAGAAGGCATTTCTCAGCATATATGGAATTTTCAACAAAGAAAAAGAAATAGTCAAGGTCGAGAACTAATTATGAACCAGAGACATCTACAGCAACGATGAAAAATGGATCTGTTATTCAGATTCCCTATTTTCATTCTTTGGATGTAACAGCAAATCCTAAAGATGTTCAAAATGTATTGTTGCTCCTTCTTTTCAGGGGCAGATTTTTGGTTTTCTTTCTATGTTCGGATTTAAGTTCCTGAGTTGGTGAAACATCTCCTCCTTTTGTGGATCTAACCCCCTCGAAATCTGTATATTTAATGTAATTCTTCATCATTTGTAGAGGGGGAATAAAGTGTGGGATAAGTTGGGAATCACTGAGGACGCTCTGCGCTCCATTTGTAACAGTTTGGCAGGTAATTAATAAATAAATGTAGCTCTGATTTGTGGGATCCCTGTGGTATGGATTTTAGCATTGTTTTTTCCTTTGTGTTCATCTATTAATTGTTATGTTCACCATTCATTCATTCACATTTCTGGTTGAATGCTTTCAAGATAGATAGGTAGAATCCATTGTATAATGCTCTGCCTTGGGAAATTATTCAACACTCTATGTTTTCTGCTATTTGAAAAGGATCCATCTCTTATTCCCTTTTCAGCTCCTCACTAGTCTTAATCATCTCATCATTATTTAAACTTAGTTGTTAAAATCCCTGCCTACCTTGCCCCATGAAATGCCCTGTATCTCTGATTTAATTCCACAGATTCAAACTGCCCCATCTGTTCCATACAACCCTTAAATTTACAAAAACATTTTCAATTATTATACCTAGCCTACAATCAGTTTACTCTTATATTTCATTGAATATTTTTCCCGGAGAGAGCCCTCTCTTGACCTTGTAGGGCTAGCTACAAGGCTGAGCGTGGTTTGAGGCTACCCTTATTTGCCTTCTTTCAGCCTAAGGTTCAAATTAGGTGCTAACATTTCTGGCGACCATATTGGGGAACTATTTAGCATAAAGGACTGATCACCCCAATAATATTTTCCATATAAATTCTTGGACTCTAGATGATGAGGTTCAGAGTTTGATATGCTGAAATAAAATATTGTAAAGTAGAAATCTAACCACACTGGCTTCAAGGAGATACACAAGGGCCAATCCAAATCCAAATCCTCCCCCTGTGTTTGTAAATCCCAATCTTATTCCAAGGATAATCAGAAGACAAAAAGGATCACTAAGTCCTAGACCTATTTTTAGATCCCATACCTGGCCGAGTGAGTGGTTGTTTGTAGAAGACCTTTCTTTTGATGAGTGTTTTGAGCTTTCTTTGTTTAGAAATAAATCTGAGACTGTGTAGAAATTTGATAACTGATATGTTATACACCGATATTCTCCTGATCACACACTATTTTAACTTCATGCACAATACAGAATCTCTTCTACCATTGATCATTAATTGCGGAAATAAAAACAATCGCATGCACACATTAAAACCATAAACAATCACACATATGAACACATTATTTTATGGGAAAGCTTAAAGCTGAAAACCCCCAACTATATGTATATTATATGTCATAGATATCATGTAACAATCATTATACAAAGCTCCTCACAAGCTCTAAGTATAATCTCCAATTGCTACACACTAAACAGGTCCGATCTAGCAAAACACATTCTCCAATCTCTGCCACCCGTTAGCCTGCCTCTACTGCGCAATCACTGTTGAAGAATGGCTCTGAATGAACTCAAATTGGTCTAGCCTTGCTCACGCAATTGTCATTGGCATCTCCAATCACTGGTTGTTGCAAATCATGCAACACTATAGTCACAACTGATAGTTACACTGCTCTTTCACCCACCTCTTCACTAGTCTCCACTGAAACTGTCCATGCACTGTAGTTAACTGATGTATTCTTTAGTTGATTAATGAGTTAATAATTAGTGAATTAATTAATAATTAATTCACACCACTCTCACTAGTGTATCAATCAGTTAGACTAGATACAACTAGCTCAACTATCTTTAACTCATTTAAACTGAACACAACTCCATCAACTACCTCAATAACTCCACCAAACTCTGTCACATGAGTTATAACTGAAGTATCCATGCAATAGCTCCACTTAACCATCAGGAATAGTGTAATTCCTTCTATCAGCTCCTGTGCCACATCTGTGCACTTAACTGAAGTGCTCCAAGAGAATAATATAATGTTTATAGTCCAAATATTATTAAGAGCTAATAATATTCGACATATCTATTTTTAGACTGGAAATCTAAAAATAGATTCCACCCAATATGTCTAAAAATAGAAGTCCATCTATTTTTCCAACTTGACCAACCATCCACAAATAGCATCCTACAACTCATAGAATATGATCAACATGTATAAAAATAGACATAGTCTAAAAATAGACTTGCACCAAAAATAGCCTGTGGGCCCACTTAGTGAAGGTGACTTCTTTCCACTAAGCTCATCATCTTGTTGCAATCTCAACACTCCATCTCAACAAGATAAGGATTATCTTCCACCCCTATCCTGCCCCTGTGGTATTCGAATTTTCTCCTGGTGAGCGCCTTCGTCAAGATATCAGCATCTTGATCCTCTGTGGGAATGTATGAAAGTAACATGATCTTCCACTGCACACAATCTCTGATATGATGATATTGGATGTCAATGTGTTTAGATCTATCACGAAATACTAGATTAACCAAGAGTTTGATGCAACTCTGATTATCACAATATATCACAGTAGGATCTAAGTGTGAACCGAACAACCCGACAAGGATCTTCCTCATCCATATAGCCTCGCATCCAGCCAAACTCGATGCCATATACTAGGCCTCTGCTGAACTGAGTGCCACAAATATATGCTTCCTGCTATACCAAGAAGCTATTGTCGACCTGATACTTAAAATCCCTCCAGATGTGCTCTTTCTGTCCGTTGGGCTCCCTGCCCAATCTGCATCCGTGAAGCCACATAGCTTCACCTCATTCGACTGTTTGTACCATAATCCATATCCCGATGTGCCTCTGAGATATCTCAATACATGCTTGCCTACCTTCCAGAAGAGCTTGGTAGGCTTAACCATAGCTTGTGAAAGTTGGTTAACGACATAGCATATGTCGGGTCGTGTATTGACCGAATCTGTAGCGGCCCTGGTATCGATAAGCGGTCAGCATCCACTACCTCTGTTGATGTAGCATCCTCTTTCCTCCAACCACCAGGAAGAGGAGTGTCGATAGGCTTGCAGTCATGCATGTTGAACTTCTCCAGTATCTCCCGGGCATACTTGCCTTGAGACACAAACATTCCATCACTACGCTGCCAAATTTCCAATCCCAGGAAATAACGAAGGAGGCCCAAGTCCTTCATCTCAAACTCTTCTGCAAGATTAGCCTTGCATGAGAGTATCAAAAATTCATCACCCGTCAAAATAAAATCATCTACATAAAGTACAATGATTAGCAACTTACCCTCCACCACAATCTGGTATAGGTTCGGATCAGCCTCACTCTTGGAGAATCCAAGTCTGGTGAAATAATTGTCTATCCATGTGTACCAAGCACGAGGTGCTTGTTTCAACCCATACAACGCTCTCTTGAGCCTACACACATGCGACTCACTACTGAAGATCTCAAAACCTTTGGGTTGCTCTATGTACACCTCCTCCTCAATCACTCTGTTGAGGAATGCAATCTTCACATCCATCTGATGAATGTGCCACCCCATCTGCGCTGAGAGAGCAAGAATCGTCCGTATGGAAGAATACCTTGTGATAGGTGCAAAGTTTTCCTCATAATCGATCCCCTCAATCTGTGAGAAGCCTCGGGCAACAAATATTGCCTTGTACTTCTCCACACTCTCGTCAGCTGCTTGCTTCACTTTGTAGATCCATCTCCAACCCACCACTGATTTCCCTTCCGGCCTTGGGACAATCTCCAATGCATTTTTTTGACCATCGAATCATACTCTTCCACCATGGCATCTACCCATGCGGGATCCTCCACAGCTTCCTCGAAAGAGGATGGCTCTATCATGATACACTTTCTCATAAGATCCATGTATCTAGTGTACCGGTCAAGTGACTGTCTCTGTCTACGCTGTGATGTAGGTGCTCCTACAACCTTCTCTACATCTTGAGCCATTCGCTCAGCTTCTGTAGTGCGCTTCTGCCCTCTGATGGTTGGCACTGCATGAGTGGTATCTTCCACTCCATGAACCTCCTCTTGTGGTTGATCCACATCCTTAAGCTCATCCTTCGGAACTAATAGCTCTTCATCTGCATGCAAGTGTGGCTCCCTCTCAAGCGAACATTTCATGGTTTTCTCCTCATGAAATTTCATATCCTGTCGCACAACAGTCTTGCGAATGTCTGGCAAATACACACGATAGTTGTGGGGTGCGTCAATGTGCCCCACAAATATCCCAACCTCTGTAGTCGGCTCCAGCTTCTTCATGGCATCCTTTTTCACATGAATGTAAACAGGTGAACCAAAAATCCTCAAATGGGAAATATCAGGCTTCTTACCAGAAAATTCTTCCTTGGGTGTTCTCATGCCAAGTATCCTGTGAGGACAACGGTTTTGCACATAAACCGAAATATTGCATGCCTCAGCCCACAAGTGTATGGGAAGGCCCTGATCATGCAACATCGCCCATGCAGCACCCATGACCGTTATGTTCTTCCGCTCAGCAACCCCATTCTGCTGTGGGTTATGAGGTGCTATGAGCTCTCTTCGAATTCCTTCTGTGCTGCAAAAGTCCTTGAATTCACCAGAGATGAATTCACCACCATTGTCGCTCCTAAGATCCTTCCTTCGATTCTTTCTCAACCAGTGCCTTGAACTCACAGAACTTTGAGTATGTCTCGCTCTTCTTCTGCATGAAGAAGATCCAGCACTTCTAAGAAAAATCATCAACAAATATCACATAGTACCTGTGCTTTGCTGTCGAAGCTACTGAGAAAGGTCCACACACGTCTGTGTGAATTCTCTCAAGGATCGTCGTGGCACGACTCTCCTTCTCGTGAAAGGTGGCTTTCACAAATTTTCCCAAGGTACATCCCTTGCACTGATCTGACTGCGCAAGAGTACCCTTAGGAAGCCCAGTAGAAATCTGTTGCAGTATCTTTAAAGCTCCATGGTGAAGGTGGCCCAATCTCCGGTGCCACAACTCGCCATCATCCCGGCTCACCACTCCTTCTGCCTTGCCTGCCATTGCTGCATAGCCATCTACCTGCAATTGATAAAGGTTCTTAGCTCCGGACCCCTATCCTCCAAGTTTCACCGGTTGCCTTCTGCCGCGAGAAATTCTTTCCTAGCTAAAAGGGCATCATATCCCTTGTCTTCTAACGCCATACAGAGATATCCTTCTTCAATCCTGGAACACCATCCTTCCTTCAATATGAAGGGTTTACCAGACTCCCTCTCAAAGGAAATGGTACCGATACTGGTCGCACTGTATCTACCATCATCACCCATCTCGATGTGCACTCCAAGATCTTTCTCATCCAGATCAGTAAACAAATCTTTGTCTCCTGTCATGTGAAAAGAAGCACCACTGTCAAGAAACCACACTAAACCTATCATACTTGAGACCAAGCATGTGATCAACAAAAAATCCAGCTCAAACTGCGAGGCTAAGGCCTCTCTAGCTGCAAATCCAGCAGCCTGCTTATTTTTCTTCTTCTGTCGACAATGAGTGGCGTAATGTCCGTGTTGGTGACAGTGAAAGCATTTCACCTTAGACATGTCCTGCTTCTTGCCTTTCACACCGGATTGAGAGGAATTATTCTTACTCTTCACCTTCCTTGCTTTGGCAGCCAAAGCGCAATTTTCTTCATCTGAGTTATTTGATGAAGATCTGTCCCTAGTACTTTGCCTTATCTCCTCTTGCACAAGATCTTACCAAAGTCGCTTCCATCCTGGCAATTTCTCCCGACCATTGACAGAGTCCTGATAGGAATGCCAACTCTTCAGAAGCCCAAGGAGAGCCAAGCTCACCAATTCCTCGTCGTCTATAGTCACCCCCACACTTCCCAGCTCATCCCTGCATTGGATGAACTTCGTGAGGTACTTGGGCATACTGTCGCCTTTCTCCATTTTTATGTTCCTGAGTTTATCCTTGAGCGCCAACTTCCTCTGGTCGCTCTTGCTTTGGAATAAGTCTGTCAACGCTTTCCACATCAAGAATGGAGAAGCCTTACCATGAAGGCTGGACACTATGTGATCCTTTACACCTTCCAACAGAATTATTTGACACTTTGTTGTCTTCTTTTTCCATGTGTCAAGTGCGGAAGCATCGCTAGAAGCAGGTTTTGGAATTTCTGCATCTATGAACTCCTTCAACCCATTTTCATCCAAAACCGCCTCCATCCTGTCCTTCCATGAAATATAATTTGAGCTGCCCTCAAGGGAATACTCCAATTGCAATCCGTTGAAAGACATCTCAACTTCGACACCAAGAAAACACTGTTGCAAATTCAAATTCCACTAGCACAAAACTCAACCGCTTCAATGTTTTGCAATTGCTCCAATGATCAAAATTTGCTCTGATGCCATGTAGAAATTTGATAAATGATATGTTATACACCGAGATTCTCCTGATCACACACTATTTTAACTTCATGCACAATACATAATCTCTTCTACCATTGATCATTAATTGCGGAAATAAAAACAATCGCATGCGCACATTAAAACCATAAACAATCACACATATGAACACAGTATTTTATAGGAAAGCTTAAAGCTAAAAACCCCCAACTATCTGTATATTATATGTCATATATATCATGTAACAATCATTATACAAAGCTCCTCACAAGCTCTCAATATAATCTCCAATTGCTACACACTAAACAGATCTGATCTAGCAAAACACATGCTCCAATCTCTGCCACCTGATAGCCTGCATCTACTGCGTAATCACTGCTGAAGAATGGCTCGGAATGAACTCAAATTGGTCCAACCTTTCTCACGCAATCCTCATTGGCATCTCCAATCATTGGTTTTTGCAAATCATGAAACACTATAGTCACAACTGATAGTCACACTTCTCTTTCACCCACCTCTTCACTGGTCTCCACTGAAACTGTCCATGCACTGTAGTTAACTGATGTATTCTTTAGTTGATTAATGAGTTAATAATTAGTGAATTAATTAATAATTAATTCACACCACTCTCACTAGTGTATCAATCAGTTAGACTAGATACAACTAGCTCAACTATCTTTAACTCAGTTAAACTGAACACAACTCCATCAACTACCTCAATAACTCCACCAAACTCTATCACATGAGTTCTAACTGAAGTATCCATGCAATAGCTCCACTTAACCCTCAGGAATAGCGTAATTCCTTATATCATATCCTTTGCCACATCTGTGCACTTAATTGAAGTGCTCCAAGAGAATAAGATAATGTTTATAGTCCAACTATTATTAAGAGATAATAATATTCGACATATCTATTTTTAGAATGGCAATCTAAAAATAGATTATGCCCAATATGTCTAAAAATATAAGTCCATCAATTTTTCCAACTTGACCAACCATCCACAAATAGCATCCTACAACTCATAGAATATGATCGACATGTCTAAAAATAGACTTGCGGCAAAAATAGCCTGCGAGCCCACTTAGTGAAGGCGACTTCTTTCCACTAAGCTCATCATCTTGTTGCAATCTCAACAGACTGCACTTGATGACACAGTTTTAGATCCAGAATTTATTGTAGATATCGAAGTTCAAAGGGAAAACACATCAATTGATGATTATATTTTGAATTCCCCTCAGACATCTATCACTGTAACCAATATCCCTGAGCCTTTAGAATTATCTAAAACAGCATTTCCTGCCCTTAATTCATCAGCATTCCCATCAGTTTCAGAACTCATTTCTCAGCTTTCATCTCTTCCATCAACACCTCCCTTGCATCCTAGTATCACAAACACTATTGTAAATCCACCTCGAATCATGGCTGCCCGGTATGCACCCCTTGTTTTACCTCAAAACCTGAATGATATGCCTGCTGATTACCAAAGTAAGATACTTATCTTTGATGCCACTCAAAGCATCACAGCCCAGCAGCATGTTGATAAGATGAATGACTTTTTTGATCTTCATGAGGTAGAGGTAGAAAATGTAACCACGAGATTATTTGTCCAAAGCTTTGAAGGTGAAGTTCAAAAATGGTGTAGAGCATTACTAACAGGCTCTATCCACACTTTGCAAGAGTTACATAAACAATTCTTAGACCGGTGGGAGGTAAAGAAAAACCCACTTCAAATCTTGTCTGAATATGAAAATATTAAAATAAATGTGGGTGAAACTGTACAGGATTATTGTGTGAGATTTAATGTTGTATATAATGCTATTCCGGCCAATCTGAAGCCCCCCATGGGGTTAGCTTGCTCAATTTTCCAGATGGTTTCGATGCTGATATGGTGTATCAGCTACGAGAAAGAGATCCTACCACACTTGAAGACATGTAGAAGATAGTTGTGAGCGTTGAAGCAAATTTTTTGGCCAGAAGAGCGTGGACAAAGGTTGAAAAGAGAGTGACTGTGAAAGAAGAAGCCTCTCCTTTAGACAGTAAGATGGATACTTTGATCCGAATAGTGGAGAAGATGGTTGATCGATTAACTATTTCAGATAGACCTGAAGCACAAATCAGGAATCTGAACTTCAGAGGACATCAACAGCCACAATTCTGAATTAAGCATAGAGAACAGAGAACGCAAGACCAAGCTACGCCACAACAGCAGATCAGAACTCCATTACAGCAAAATTATGTTCAGGGAATGGAGACAAACGATGATGATGATCTAGTAGTTGAAGCCAACCATTTCTTCACAGTCGATGGTGCGCCCATCTTTCTCATAGAAGATGAGGAATATACAGTGACTACAGATATCCGAAAGGATGAAGATTTCATATTGGCCAATGATGTAGTGTTAGAAGAAGAGTCTGATGATTATCAAAGAGGATACATGAACGCTTTGTCAGTGCAACAAAAACAGTATTCTTTGAGGATCAGAGATGTGTCGATCAATCCTATTCAGAAGAGAAAAGAGCTGCAATCGAAAAATGACTCCTCAAATACTCAAAGAAAAGGGAAAGAGCATATTGATCCTTATCACAACAAGGCATCCTCAGTGAATAACGTTGCAAATGAAAAGAACCAGCATAGCGCAACAAAGGAGCAAGTAGAGAAGAAATATCCTCCCATCAAAGAGGTAGAAAAAGACCCATCTTTTAATTTGGAAAATGAAATTTATAAGCTGAAAGTGTCCATGCCCTTGACTAAGTTGGTGAAAAATAACACTTATAAACATCAGGTGTCTAGAATTTTGCAAATAGACTCTGTATCAGATTAAATGCTGAAGATGATTATCCTGAACTCATTTTTGGTCCAGCCATAGAAGGTCAGTCAGAAGAAAGTGAAGTCCCTCCCTTCTACCTGAGTCTTAGATTGCATGAGTTCATTCTACATAATGCTATGTTGGACTCTGGAGCCTCACATAACTTGATGCCTAAAGCCATTATGGAGAATTTGGGTCTTGATATTACCCGAAAATACCATGATTTGTATTCCTTTGACTTCGGTAGGGTCCATTGTATTGGTCTTATCAAAGACTTGGTAGTATCTCTAGACCAAATCCCAGCCAAAAATGTTTTGATGGATGTAGTTGTTGCCGACGTTCCACCACGGTTTGGAATGCTTTTGTCCAGGTCATGGGGTGAAAAATTGAAAGGGACCATTCAGCTTGATTTCTCTTATGCCACCATTCCCGTGTTCAGTCAATTGAGAAAATTATATAGGGAGAAGAAAATGAAATACATGATCACCAGCAAAGAGAAGCCAGTTAATCATCCCATTAATGCAGTCCACACAGATCTAGATTCATTTGTATTATATTCAGATGGTGGTTTGAATGACGAAAATGTTCAATTGGTAGAAGTAGATGAGATACTTGCAATTTCAAAAAAATTTAGAGAAGTCCTTAAACAGGAAAAAGATAAAGCAGCAAGCATTTCTGAGCTTCCTGCCTGCCAGCAGAAAAAGGACAAAGAACAGCAGGAAAAGGCAGAAATCAGTCAAGATAAAGTGGAGAAAGAAGCAAAATTTCAGCATCTAGCAGAAGAATAAGAAGGCCTTTGGAGCATGGATTTTGATGGAGATGTTGGTAAGGACGGTGCTGGTATTGGAATATGGATTTGGAGCCCTATTTTCCAGCCTGAAAAGGTTCCTAGTAATGTTAGAGTATGTGCTTACAAGTTGGCTTTTGACTGCTCTAACAATGAAGCAGAGTATAAAGCTTTGATTTAAGGTTTGAAAATTTTGAAGAAACTAAATGCAAAGAAGATTTCTATCTATGGAGATTCCGAGTTGATAATCAAACAGGTAAAAGGAGAGAACCAAGCAAAGCATCCGCGATTGAGGGCCTATATAAATGCAGTCCTAGACATCTTGAGGATGTTTTCTGAGTACACTTTGACAGCAGTACCCCGAATGCAGAATCTTATTGCGGATTCCCTTGCCACTACTGCAATCAATTTGAAGATTCCGATGAATTCCAGTAACAATTTTGAAATTTATGTCAAACATCGCCCTGTTGTTCCGGATAATTTAAGGTATTGGAAAGTGTTTTGGGATGAAAATGAAATCAATGCTTTTTTGCAGAGTGAAGGAAAATTCAAGGATACTCCTATAGAAGGTGATTATGAGGTTGATGATCAAGAAATCGAAGCAAATCAGATGGACATATTGCAGCTGAAAGATAATGTGATTCCTAGAGGTCTCATACCTTTGGAGGAGCTTTTTGATCAAGATGATGTTGCGAAGAAACCGAGCTTGGTGCCTACCGATAAAGGAGTTGAAGATGTGAATCTGGGAACAGCTGACAAGCCTAAGCTTGTGAAGTTATCAAAAGCATTGTCCCCTGAGGTAAAGGAACAGTATGTTAAATTACTTTCTGAATTTTCTGATGTGTTTGCATGGGATTATTCAGATTTGAAGGTGTATGACAAGAGCATAATTTAGTATACTATTCCCATCAAGCTGGATCAGAAGCCATTTAGACAGAAGCTGAGAAGGATCAACCCAAAGCTGCTGCCATCCATTGAAAAAGAGGTAAACAAGTTGTATAAAGCTGGTATCATTGTCCCAATTAGATTTTCTGATTAGATTTCGAATTTGGTCCTGGTACGTAAAAAGACAGGAGAGATAAGGTTGTGCATAGATTTTTGAAATCTGAATAAAGCATCTTTAAAGGATAACTATCCAGTTCCGAAGATGGACCATATTCTGCAGAGAGTAGTTAGAGCCACAAGGATGTCACTAATCGATGGCTACTCAGGCTATAATAAGATCTTGGTGCATGAAAAAGACCAAGACAAAACTGCTTCAACAACACCCTGGGGAACTTTCCAGTATGCCAAATTTCCATTTGGTCTAAAGAACGTTTGAGCCACTTTCCAGCGAGCAGTGGACATTGCTTTTGCCAATGAAAAGGATGTTTTTCTTGTTGTTTATTTGGATGATATTAAATTTTTTTTTTGTTCTGATGATGAACATTTGCACCACTTGAGGATTGTATTTCAGTGATGCAGGAAGTTTGGGATTTCTCTCAATCCGAAGAAAAGTTTGTTTGCTATGGATGAAGGCAAGTTGCTAGGGCATATCATCTCTAAATATGGTATCTGCATTGATCCTGCAAGAGTGAAGGCCATTCAGCACATAGACCTTCCACTTAACAAAAAGGAGATTCAGGCATTTAATGGTAAGATGAACTTCTTGCGCAGATTTATACCCAACTTGGCTGAACATTTAAGAGAAATGACTAACATGTTGAAGAAGGATAGCACTGTCAAATGGAGTGAGGAGGCTATCAATTCATTTAATCTGGTAAATTTTGCTCTGTCCAATGCCCCAGTTTTGATTAGTCCTGACTATACTCAATATTTCATTATATTTTCATTTGCATCGAAGCATACTATGGCTACAGTATTGATGAAAAAGAGAGATCAGATAGAATATCCCATTGCATTTTTCAGTAGAACCATTCGAGATGTTGCTTTGCGGTATAATATCATTGAGAAACAAGCATTAGCCCTTATAAATGCATTCAAGGATTTTAGAGTATACATTTTTCATTCACATACCCTAGCATATGTTCCTAATGCAGCAGTGAAGGATGTGTTGACGCAAACTGATCCAGAGGGAAGAAGAGGTAAGTGGATAGCAGCAATGTTGGAATATGATTTGGAGATCAAACCCACAAATTTGATCAAAGGACAAGGCCTGGAAAAGCTAATGGCCCAATCAAACCTGCGTGCCCTAGATATAAATCTCATAACAGCAATATCAGAGGATGAGGATGAAGGTTTGCTTGTTCCGGTTTCAGAAATTTTCCTCCAATCCCCATGGTATTCAGACATTTTTTATGTTCTTCAGCACCTTTTACCACCTCCAAGGATGTCTAGAAGCAAAGGTAGATCACTGAAACTTAAGTCTACTAAATTTTGTATTTTAAACAGTGCTCTTTATTAGAAAGATCCAGGAGGTATTCTGCTTAAATGTTTGGTTGAAGATGAGGCTTAGCAAGTGATGCATGACTTTCACAAAGGTGATTGTGGCGGTCATTTTTTTTTGAAAACTACAGCTAACAAAGTGTTGAGAGTAGGATATTATTGGCCCACCTTATTTTCAGATCTCTAAAAAACAGTGATGAGCTACCATGAGTGTCAGGTTTTCCAAGGAAAAAGAAAATTGCTTCCTCTTCCTTTGAAACCAGTTTCAGTAAATGCTCCTTTCCACAGTGGGGACTTGATTTCATAGGGGAAATCCATCCCGCATCATCAGCACAACACCGATGGATCTTGACAGGTACCGATTACTTCACCAAATGGATCGAGACCATTCCAGAAAGGCAGGCCACTGACACGGTAATCATTCAATTCTTAGAATCAAATATCTTGTCTCGTTTTGGTTGCCCTCACAAAATCATAACAGATAACGCAACATTGTTTAGATCTAAAAAGATGGTGGAGTTCTGCGACAAATACAACATTGTGTTGGGCCATTCAACGGCATATTACCCACAAGGCAACGGCCTGGCAGAATCATCGAATAAATCTCTGATAAACATAATGAAGAAAATGTTGGAAGAGAACAAGAGGAATTGGCATCGAAATCTCATCAACGCATTATGGGCAGATAGAGTCAGCAGCAAGAAATCCATAGGTATGTCACCGTTTGAGTTGGTTTATGGTACTGATGTTATTTTTCCCACGTCACTTACAGTTCCGATCATGAGATTATTGCAAGAGGATGGCAGTGAGGAAGATGATAATCAACGAAGGATCAATCAAATGATCCACATTCAGCAAACAAGAGAGGAAGTGTCTCAGAAAGCTATTCAGTTGCAGGAGAAGATAAAGAAAATCTATGATCGTAAGACCAAAGCAGAAAATTTTCAGTTGGAGGATGTGGTGTTGAGATGGGATGCATGAAATGAAGAAAAAGGGAAGCATGGTAAGTTAGAGAACCTGTGGAAAGGACCATACAATATTTCAGCATATAAGGGACAGAATGCTTTCTTGCTCTCAGAGATGGATGGCCAAGATTTCCCTGGAGGACCAGTGAATGGTAGGTTGTTGAAGCACTACCACTGTTGAAGATAATGGATCCAAATTTATGTCACAATCATTGTATATACCATGCCATTTTTGGTCAGATTTCAGTTACACAGTCATTGAAGTTTGGGGCCCGAGGTGAAGGCTATAAAACTTCAATGATATGTGTAAGGTTTGCTGGTTTTATTTTAGTTTTCAGTCATAGTTTGAGTCAGAGTCAGTCTCCATTGTGTCAATTTTCAGTATTTGACCATATTTTCCCAATGAATAAGGCTACTTGCTCTACGGTGTTCTTGGCACATCCAAGGAGCTACCATCCCCATTGGAGCCAATATTAGTGTCAGTCTGGTCATACTGCCATCAGTGATCAAACTTACTCTTTTGCATTTTCATATTAGGAGTCCCATACCATAAATTTTCATCATTCCATTAGGACATGGATTCATTAATGGTAGTGGTCTTTCATCAGTTTTCCCTCATGTAAAACTTGTTGATTTTCCTCTCTATGGTCTTCAGTCATGATTCACTTTCACTCCCAATTCATATTATTAGGTCATAGGGTTGGTCTCATTAGGTTATATGGTCTCATCATGATTAAAAAAATGAGTCAAGTGTCAATAAATATCAGCAAGATCATGAGGAGGTCAAACAAACTCAAAGGCACAGTATCTGGAAAGATCAAAGAATTTTTCTATTGACTTTGATGTAATTTTCACCTCAAAACCATGTTTTGAGGTGAAAATCATGGTACTTTTCTTTTATTATTATTCCTTATGTAATTTTATGTCTTCATGTGTAATAAGTTGCACTTCAGAAGTTGTTATCTCCACCCTGCCTTTCAAAGGTCTTTTACACCGCATTTTCTTTACACAATCAGGTTCTAAGTGTGTTCATCAGAAAGATTCTGAAAAGATCTTTCCAACAATATATTATACTTTCAAAACTGACTTCTGGATTGGAAAATATGCCTAAGTGAATAAAAGTCCCTAAAGCCTAACCTTACCCCCTTTTCTCATTTGGTCCCTTAAACTTTATAATATAATCTTAAAGTTTTTCAATCGCAAGTCCCCTCTCCTGATCCAATCGCACCATTTAAATCGCAACTCTCGATTGAGTCAACCCCGATTGAGTTACTCCCGATTGAGCCAACTCTTGATTGAGTCACCTCCGATTGACCCACCTCCGATGCGATCGCATTGCATCACCAATCCGATCACCCGATTGCCACATAACCCCGCTTTCCCTCTTCGAATTTCTCCGATGCGATGAGTCGCATATCGCCAATTGCATATTTCATTTCCAAGCACTTAAACCCGCTCCCCTTCCCGTTTTCGATTGCGATTTACCCTCGAGTCCCACCATAAAGTCTTCTGCCTTTTTTTAAAAGGAAAAGGGTCTTTTCCTATGTAAAGCGGAAATTTCATTCCATATGAGTTTTTTTAAAAGGACTTCTCCCACTCCTCATTTCATCGTCCTTTGCTCCATCGCATCGCAATTTTTTATGACATGCTCCCGCTTCTCTTCCGTCTCGATTTGCGATTGCAATTTCCCTTTTCCTCCTATACACTATCGCATCGCAAGTTTCCAATCGCATTACTCCGCTATGTGATAAACCCGCTCCCCTTTCCAATTGTGATTGTGATTTCCCGATCCCATTAAAGCTTTCTCGATCACATCTCAAATTTCCATTGCCCTATTATATGATACACCCTCTCCCTTCCAATTGCGATTTGCGATCTGCGATCGCAACTCGGGCCCAACAGCCCTTTCCCTTTGCCCTTTTTCATTCAAAAGGTGACTTTCTTCATCAAAAGTCAAATTTCATTTTTATTAGTTCTAGAAGGCATTTCTTAGCATATATGGAATTTTCAACAAAGAAAAAGAAACAGTCAAGGCCGAGAACTAATTATGAACCAGAGACATCTACAGCAGCGATGAAAAAGGGATCTGTTCTTCAGATTCCCTATTTTCATTCTTTGGATGTAACAGCAAATCCTAAAGATGTTTAAAATGTATTGTTGCTCCTTCTTTTCAGGGGCAGATTGTTGGTCTTCTTTCTATGTTCGGATTTCAGTTCCTGAGCTAGTGAAACAGCTCCTCCTTCTGTGGATCTACCCCCCTCGAAATCTGTATATTTAATGTAATTCTTCATCATTTGTAGAGGGGGGGAAAAGTGTGGGATAAGTTGGGAATCATTGAGGATGCTCTGCGCTCCATTTGTAATAGTTTGGCAAGGAATTAATAAAGAAATGCAACTCTGATTTGTGGGATCCCTGTGGTATGGATTTTAGCATTGTTTTTTCCTTTGTGTTCATCTGTTAATTGTTATGTTCACCATTCATTCATTCACATTTCTGGTTGAATGCTTTCAAGATAGATAGGTAGAATCCATTGTGTAATGCTCTACCTTGGGAAATTATTCAACACTCTATGTTTTCCGCTGTTTAAAAAGAATCCATCTCTTATGCCCTTTTCAGCTCCTCACCAGTCTTAATCATCTCATCATTATTTAAACTTAGTTGTCAAAATCCCTGCCTACCTTGCCCCATGAAATACCCTGTATCTCTGATTTAATTCCCCAGATTCAAACTGCCCCATCTGTTCCATACAACCCTTTAATTTATAAAAACATTTTCAATTATTATACCTAGCCTAAAATCATTTTACTCTTATATTTCATTGAGTATTTTTCCTGGAGAGAGCCCTCTCCTGACCTTGTAGGGCTAGCTACAAGGCTGAGCGTGGTTTGAGGTTACCCTGATTTTCCTTCTTTCAACCAAAGGTTCAAATTAGGTTCTAACACAAGAAATTGAGTAATACTCCTCCACGATCCTTCCAGTAGAGTGCACTATCTAGTATGCAATATTTTGAAGCCTTAAGCTTCAAAGACCTACTCCTACTCTTTGACATGCCCAGAGGAGGATTCAAATGTTTTAAAACATAAATGATATCAGCACATCGTGGAGATGATGAAAATAGATCTGATACATGAACAAGACTTACACTTTCTTCATCATCGGACAGTGTTGATATGAGATTGATGTCAAGCGCATGTAGATTGGACTCACCCATGAGCTTGGCTAAGCCTTGCCCTTTGATCAACTTGGTCGGCTTGATCTCAAGGTCATACTCTAAAAGTGTTGCTATCCACCTACCTCTTCTTCCTTCTAGATCTGTTTGCATAACTACTTCTTTAACCGCTGCATTTGGAACATATGCCAAAATATGTGAGGGTAGAATATAAACACGGAAATCTTTAAGTGCTTTGACCAAGGCGAAGGCCTATTTCTAAATTATGTTGTATCATAGGGCTACATCTCTTATTGTGCGACTGAAGAATGTTATCGGTACCTCTGTCCCATCTTTTTTTTGCATAAGCATTGCTGCCAAAGTATGCTCGGAAGCAAAAGAAAATATAATGAAATCTAATGAATAATCGGGACTTGTCAACACTGGAGAAGTGGTCAAAGAAAATTTCACTGAGTTGAATGACTTACGAGTATTTTCATACCATCTAACATCATTTTCCTTCTTCAGCATGTTACTTAACTCTCTAAGATGTTCTGCTAGTTTGGGAATGAACCTACGTGGGAAATTTATCCTATTGTTGAAGGCTTGAATTTCGTTCTTGTTTCTAGGGAAATCTATTTGTTGTATCACTACAACTCTAGCAAGATCTATCTGGATCCCATCTTTTGAGATGATGTGACCCAACAACTTACCTTCTTCCATAACAAATAGGCACTTTTTAGGATTTAAGAAAATCCCAAACTTTCTACATCGCTAGAACACAACTCTCAAATGATGTAAATGCTCATCATCTGAATTTGAATAAATAGTCAGATCATCTAAATAAACAACAAGGAAGACATCTTTTTCATTACCAAAATTTATGTCCATGGCACGTTGGAAATTTGCCCCGACATTATTCAAACTGAACGGCATCTTGGCATATTTAAAGGTACCCCATGGTGTAGTGAATGTTGTCTTATCGTGATCATATTCATGCACAAGGATATGATTATAGCCTGAGTAACCATCCAACAATGATATCTTGTTGGCTCCTACAACTTTCTAAAGTATGTGGTCCATCTTGGGCAACGTTTAATTTCCTTTCAACGACACTTTATTTATATTTTTGAAATCTATACATAGTCGAATTTCACCGGTCTTCTTCCGCACTGGAACAAAATTGGAAATCCAATATGAAAATATGACTCGAACAATGATGCCTACCTTATAGAGCTTGTTTACCTCCTTCTCAATGGACGGCAACAACTTTGGGTTTATTCTCCTGAGATTTTTTCTAAAAGTATTTTGATTTGGCTTCATCGGGATTGTGTGTTGAATCATATATTGATTGTACACCTTTATATCTAAGTAATCCCATGCAAACACGTCAAAAAACTCAATAACCAAATCAATATATTTAGGATTTACCTCTTATGGCAAAGACTTTGCAAGCTTAATGAACTTTGGTTGCTCAGTTGTTCCAATATTAACATCTTCTACGCCCTTTTCTGTAGGGACCAAAGTAGGTTTTCTTGCCACATCATCTTGATCAAACAACTCTTCCAAAGGTATGAGACCTTTTGGAATGTTATTGTCCTTGAGCTGAATTATGTCATTCTGATATGCCTCAATAACATGGTCATCCTTGTCGTAGACTTCGTCCATATAATAGTTCTCAAACTCACCTTCACTTTGAAGGAAATTATTCACTTGTTTATCGTCACAGAAAACTTTCCAAAATTTCAAGCTATCCAGAATGGCGAGCCTATGCTTTATATGAATCTCAAACTTTTTATTTGAAAACATTGTAGATCTGAAATTACTCGTAGTGGTAGCTAATCAATTAGCCATCAAGTTTTGCAATCTCGGCACTACCTTAAGTGTATATTCTGAAAACATTCTTAAAATTTCAAGTGTTGCATTCCTATATTGCCTCATCCTTGGGTTATTAGCTTGATACTCACCTTTTATTTGTTTAATCACCATCTCTGAATCACCGTAGACTGCATTTCTCCTAGCTCCAAATTTTTTCAGAATTTTCAAATCGGTAATGAGTGCTTCATATTCAACCTCATTATTCGTATAATCAAATTCTAGTTTGTAGGAACGCAACCTTACATTATTTGGGACCTTATTTTTATTTTGAAATGGGTTGCGGTGTAGAAATTATATACAAGATGCATGTATATATCCAGATTCTCCTTATCTAACAATATTTATCTTCTTGCTAAATACAGAATCCTTCCACTGTTAATCTTTTGCAGAAATTAAAATCAAATGCAAACACATGAAGCAAATAAAAAACAATCGCACATAACATATTTCTTTAACGGGAAAGCCTGAAGATCAAAACCCCAACTATCATATATTATGTATCATGGATATCATGTAACAATCTCATACAAACCTTAGTACATCAAGCTCTCAGTACAATCAATTGTCACACACTAATCAGAAGAAATCTGCAAATCCATGCACCGATTTCTTGCCACCTGATAGCCTGCCTCCACTGTGTAATCCTTGTTGAAGAATAGCTCTAAATGAATTCGAATTCTACCTTGCTTGCACTGTGCAATCCTCATTGGAAACTCCAATGTGTGTATGGTGCAATCAATGCATCACTATAGTCACAACAGATAGTCCATCTCACCTTTTCACCTATCTCTCCACTGGATCTCCACTGGAACTGACATGCACTGTATTTAACTACTGTATTTTTTAGTTGATTAATGAGTTATTATTTGTGAATTAATTCACTCCACTCTCACTAGTGTATTCAGTTAGACTAGATACAACTAGCTCAATTGAGTTTAACTTCATTAGCTGAGTTAAACTGAATAACAACTCCATGAACTACTCTTCCAACTCTGTCATAACTTTGCCACTTCAGTTCTAACTGAGTTCTCCATGTATGAACCACCAGTAAACCCTAGGAATTGCGTAATTCCTTCAGCCCACTGATTTTCCAAATCTGTACACTGAAATTAAGTGCTCTAAGGGAATAAGTTGTTGTTTATTGTCGGATTATTATTAAGAGCTAATAATAATCGACACTTCTATTTTTATATCGATAATCTATAAATAGACTTCACCCAATATTATAAAAATATAATTTCATTTGTTTTTCCAACTTGACCAACCATCCACAAATAACATCCCGCAACTTCTGAAATACGATCACCATGTCTAAAAATAGACATAGTCTAAAAATAGACTTGCACCTAAAAATAGCCTACGAGCCCACTTAGTGAAGCTGACTCATTTTCACTAAGCTCATCATCTTATTGAATCTCAACACTCCCTCTCAAAAAGATAGGGATTATCCTTCACCCCGATCCTACCTCTATGGTATTTGAATTTTCTCCTGGTGAGCACCTTCGTCGGAATATCTGCATATTGATCTTCCGTAGGAATGTACTGAAGCAACATGATCTTCCGCTGCACACAATCTCTGATATGATGATACCGGATATTAATATGTTTAGATATATCATGAAACATAGGATTAATAGAGATTTTAATGCAACTCTGATTATCACAATGTATCACTGTAGGATCTAAATGTGAACTGAACAAACCAACCAGGATCTTCCTCATCCAGATAGCCTCACATGCAGCTTAGACTTGCTGCCATGTATTCTGCTTCCGTTGAACTGAGTGCCATGGATCTTTGTTTCCTATTGTACCAAGAAACTGTTGTAGATCCGATACTGAAAATCCCTCCCAATGTGCTCTTTCTGTCTGTTGGGATGCCTGCCCAATCTGCATCCGTGAAGTCATGCAACGTCACCTCATCCGTCTGTCTGTACCATAAGCCACACTCAGATGTGCCCCTTAGATACCTCAGGACATGCTTGCCTGCCTTCCAAAAGAGCTTGGTAGGCTTAACCATCGCTTGTGAAGGTTGGTTTACCGCATAGCATATGTCCAATCTTGTATTAACTAAATACATGAGTGAACCCACCAATTGTCAATAAACAGTGGCATCCACTACCTCTGTCGATGTAGCATCCTCTTTCCTCCAATTTCCTGGAAGAGGAGTATCGATAGGCTTGCAACCTTGCATGTGAAACTTCTCCAGTATCTCCCGGGCATACTTTCCTTAAGACACAAACAGTTCACCTTCCCGCTGCCATATTTCCAATCCAAGGAAATAATGAAGGAGGCCCAAATCCCTCAT
Source organism: Pinus albicaulis (assembly GCA_034641835.2). Lineage (NCBI taxonomy): Eukaryota > Viridiplantae > Streptophyta > Pinopsida > Pinales > Pinaceae > Pinus > Pinus albicaulis. The sequence continues at coordinate 893,934,012 of CM076579.1, forward strand.
CTCAAACTCCTTTGCAAGATCTACCTTGCATGAGTGTATCAAATTCTCATCACCCGTTAGTATTAAATCATCAACATAAAGAACAATGATTAAAATCTTACCCTCCACCACAATTTGGTACAGGTTTTCATCTGCCTCACTCTTGGTAAAGCCAAGTCTAGTGAAATAGTTGTCGATCCAAGTGTACCAAGCATGAGGTACTTGCTTCAGCCCATACAGTGCTCTTTTGAGCCTGCACACATGCGACTCGCTACTGAAGATCTCAAATCCTTCAAGCTGCTCAATGTACAACTCTTCCTCAATGATCCCATTAAGGAACATAGTCTTCACATCCATCTGATGAATGTGCCAACCCATCTGTGCTGAGAGAGAAAGGATGGTCCTTATGGAAGAATATTGTGCGACAGGTGCAAAGGTTTCTTCATAATCAATCCCCTCGATCTGTGAGAAGCCCCGGGCAACAAATCTTGCCTTATACTTCTCGACACTCCCATCAACAGCTTGCTTTACCTTGTAGATCCATCTTGATCCTACAATTGATTTACCCACCGGCCTTGGAACAATCTCCCAAGCACTGTTTCTGACAATGGAGTCATACTCCTCCACCATGGCATCTACCCATGTGGGCTCCTACACTACTTCTTCAAAATAAGATGGCTTTGTCACGACATACTTGCTCATAACATCCATGTATCTAGTAAAATGGTCAGGTGACTGTCTCTGTCTGCACTGTGATGTAGGGACTCCTACATTCTGTGTCGCATTAAGATATAGTCTCTTAGCTTCTGTGGTACGCTTTCTACCTTGTCTGATGTTTGGTTCTACGTGAGTGGACTCCTCCACTCCATGATCCAGGTGGATATTGGTGGTCACCTGCATATTCCACTTGCGACCCCACCATTGTCTCTTTCAGTTTTTCAGTTTCGGCACGACTTACAATTTTTAGCAGTTTTTCGGGTCATGAACTTCCGAAGACATTTTGAGGCCCTAAATGACGTTTTTTGGTCATCGTTTGTCCAGAAAATATGATTCCGTTCCGAAATTAATATTCATGGCGACATTTTTAGTCCTCAGATAGATCTTTATAATGATGTATCATGTGCATCAAATGGAGATAGTATGCCAAAGTCACATCCCTGGGAAGTTGAAACACTAATTTACCCAAACGGGGCCCATATTTTTGGCGCTTCATCTCCTAGGGTTAGGTTTTTGGACGCTTAGAGTTCTCCATTGTTTCTCCATAATAAATAGGCCCTCGAGCCTCATTATAACACAGTTCAGAGGTCTGTAGCCGCCACATCTCTTATCAGAGATTCGCTACCAGCACCCTAGCTATTTTATTTCCATTATGTTTGTAAGCATATTTCTGTTATTTGATATTAATGAAATGAAGCCTTATTTCCACTGCATCTCTATGTTTATGGTTATTTCTTTATTCTATTGCGTTCTTGCATAAATCTGGATCAGTGGTATCAGAGAGGTCTACTTTTTCTCGATCCTTCTTTGCATGTCCCCAACGAGGTCGACGTATAAGGAGTTAGGGCTCGATCTGGTGAAACCTTTACAAGATCAGCCTCGTAAACCCCGACAGACGCCCATGGGGGACGAAAAGAAAGATAAGGGAGCAGGAGATCCTATCAAAATATTGCTCGAGGAGGCCCTCGAAAATCAAAGGAACGCGATGATGGATAACTTTGCCCAAATCCTTCAACAGCGGCACATATGCATCCAGCAGCGACTCTGGAGGTGTGACTCCCTTTAAGGTACAAGTAAATTTTACATCCCCATATTTGAGGGCCAAATAGATGCAGATGCCATAGATACATGGTTGAATCTATTAGAAGGATATTTCTCGGTTTATGATTTTTACGACCGGGAGAAGATTATTTTTGCACTCCTCAAAGCTACCCCCCATGTCAAGGATTGGTGGGAAACCTACTGTGAGAAAAAGGACGATACAGAACCCTCTCTGTTCTCGGCCGTACCCACATGGAATTATTTCCTAGATGCCATCAAGGAACAATGCTATCATGTGGGGAGATATGAGGACAAGTACATACAATGGACTATGCTGCGACAACAAAGGGATCAAGATGTGCATGAGCTGACGAATCCATTCCATAACCAGCGCACAAAGTTGGGTATCAAAGATTCAAAGAAACCTCTGGTGCTAAAGTATTGCAGTTGCCTGCACAGATACATTCAGGAGGAAATGGAGTTCCTCGACATCTCCTCGCTTGGTACAGCATACCGGTATGCTGCCAAGATTGAGCAGAAATTCAAACAGAAGAAACGAGACTTTGGATATGTGAATCAAAATCAAGGGAAAGGTGCTCCCAAACCACAGAACAAAGGACAGAGCCAAGGCATGGCGGCTCAATACTTTTCAAAGCCACAAGCAAAGAAAAACATTGTAAATCCAAAGAAGGACACAGGGAAGTGGTGTGAGTTCCATAAGAGCTCCACTCACAACACAAGTGAGTGTCGGGCCAAGCAGTCGTTGGTGGCCAAGATGAGGGCTTCTGAGTTAGATGCATGCTCTAACTCTGAATTATAACCTGACAAGGGGAATGACAAAGGGAAACAGATTATTGATGCGGATCCCAACGCCACTGTTGCCACTACAAAGATCCATAAGGAGGAACCGGAAGATCCAAAGGAGGAGGAACATCTCTTCCAGTCCCAGATGTGGGTAAAGGGCTCCCTGGTATAGTTCATTGTTGATAATGGGAGCCAAAAGAACCTCATTTCAATAGATGTCGTGAAGCGGTTGGGCTTCCTAAACACATCTCACCCACATCCATACACCATCTGGTGGCTTCACTAAGGACGAGATCTCCGCGTCATCCAGCAGTGCCGCCTTCCATATAGCATGAAGCCCTTCCGGATGAGGTATTATGTGACATTGCTCCTATTGATGTTTCTGATGTATTATTAGGAAAACCATACTTGTGGAAGCATCATGCTGTGTATGAGTCTCGACCTCGTGCTATTATTGTTACTTTGGGAAATAAGTTGTACAGGATACTAGAGGTACCACCTCCTACCGCTATCTCTTTGGTTACTGCAAAACAATGCAGTAAGCTCATTTCCCAAACCAGGAAATTCGTTTTCCTGATTATCCAGCCCCAGGGAAAGAATAATATTGTGGCCACGACCTCCAGACAAGGCTCCTCTGCATGACAACAAAAAATGGACAAGGTTGTGGAGGAGTACGAGGACATATTCACCTCACCCACAGGGGTTCCTCTGCACTGTTAGGTCAAGCACCCGATTGATATAACCCCAGGTGCGTCGCTACCCAATAGATCGATCTATCAGCCCTCTGTTCTGGAGAACGATGAAATCAAGAGGTAGATTCAGGCACTGCTGCAGAAAGGTCACATCCGACCAAGTTCATCGCCCTGTGGCAGCTCGATCATGTTGGTACAGAAGAAGGATGGGACGTGGAGACTCTGTATTAACTATCAGGCACTGAACAAGATCACTGTCTGGAACAAGTACTCGATCCCACAGATCGATGACCTTCTGGACCAACTCAAAGGGGTGAAATATTTCAGCAAGATCAACTTGAAGTCTGGGTATCACTAGGTACCAATCAAACCCTCCGATGTGTGGAAGACTGCTTTCAAAGCCAAGGAAGGCCTTTTTGAATGGCTGGTCATGCCTTTCGGGTTGAAGAATGTTCCCACAACCTTCATGAGGTTGATGGATGACATCTTGCGACCATTCACCAACTCATTTGTAGTGGTGTGATTATATGACATTCTAATCTTCAGCCAGACTTGGGAAGAGCACCTTCACCACATCTGACAAGTCCTCCAAACACTGAGGAAACACAAGTTGTGTGCCAATTTGGAGAAGTGCACTTTCGGCATGACCCAGGTTCAATATCTGGGATACATTATTGATGAAAGGGGGGTGCATGTGGATCCAACCAAGATCCAAGTCATTCGGGATTGGCCAGCCCCAACCACTATAACAGATCTTTGCAACTTTCTGGGTCTTGCTAATTTCTACCGTAGGTTCGTGTTGGGATTCTCTCATATCACTTGGCCCTTGAGTCAAGTCACCAAGGTAGGAGCGAGAGCAAAATTCTTTTGGTCGGAATCTCAATAGAAGGTGTTCACAGAATTGAAAAATCGCCTCTATTATGCCCCAGTGCTCACATTACCAGACTTGCAACAACCATTTGAGATTGAGAAAGATGCCTCTGACTATGCTATTGGGGTAGTTCTTACTCAACAGGGACATCCAGTGGCATATCACAGTGAGACATTGTCTGACACAGATCGCAAGTATCCCACTTATGACAAAGAAATGTATTCCAATGTGCAAGCTTGTCAACAATGGAAGCATTACATTTTTGGAAAGGAAACAATCATCCACACAAACCACCGGCCCCTGCATTTCATACAGACACAAGGGAAGTTGTAGAATGATCGCCATCAAAAATGGTCCACATATCTGCAACAGTTTCATTTGAACATCAAGTACAAGAAGGGTAGCACCAATAATGTTGCAAACTGCCTCAGCCGTCCACCGATCATGGTGCTCGCCACCTTTCTCAACTCTTATGGGCATGAGACTTCTGATTGGCCGCTTCTCTACAAGAGCGACCCAGACTTTGGCCACACATACAAGGCACTCTTAGGGGGTACGCAAGTTCCAAATTTTCACCTCCAAGATGCACTTCTATGTCACCTGGGACACCTTTGTGTTCCTTCAAGCGAGCGTGCCAAGATGATATGGGAAGCACACTTCAGTCGAGTCACTGGGCATTTTGGGGTCGAGAAAATAGTAGCAATACTGCAGAAGTATTTCTATTGGTCTAAACTTCGAAAGGAAGTCGGGAAGCACATCAGACCCTGCACTGCTTATGCCATTGCCAAACCGACCACCAAGAAGCAAGGCCTATATACTCCGCTACCTACCCCTAGTCGACCTTGGGAATCCATCTCCATGGATTACATGTCACGCCTGCCTTCTACTAAGCATGGAAATTACTGTGTTTTCGTGGTCGTCGACAGATTCTCAAAGATGGCCATTAGGGCGGCCTGCAAGAAGAATATCACAGCAGAAGCCACTGTTAAACTCTTCTTTGAACGAGTGTGGGTGCACTTTGGGATCCCACAATCTATCATATCAGATTAGGATAGCAGGTTCCTCAGCACATTTTGGTCCAACCTCTGGTCTATGCTGGACACCAAGCTCACCAAGTCCACAACTTTCCATCCCCAAACAGATGGCCAGACAGAGGTTGTCAACAGAATGATTGTACACATTCTACGCATGTACAATTCAAAGCATCCACACACATGGGATGAGAGGCTCCCTTATGTACAACATAGTTATAACCAGGCTCTCCATAGCTCAATCATCCACAGCCCCTTTCAAGTGGGCTTGGGATTCTAGCCACTATGTCCCATTGACATAGCCATGCCATTTGCGGCTACTCGGGCCGATTCGGCTCATGTCCAGTCTGAAGTTTACAAAGCAAATAGCTTCATCGAGCATATTTAGCACATTCGCCAATAGGTTCATGACATATTGGACAGAGACATTGCTAAGTACAAGCAACACCATGATCAACATCGGGTGCCACACAACTTCCAGGTGGGCGACAAAGTGTGGCTACATTTGCAAAAGGAGCGCCTCAATGGACCTCATCGCAAGCTTCACCTGCTCCGATACGGGCCGTACACCATCACCAAGGCTGTAGGGAACAATGCCTTCGAGATCATTATTCCACCATTCCTTGGTTTTCACCCAGTATTCAATGCGGACTGCCTTCGTCCTTACTTCCCACCTCTACTGGACACCTCTGACATTGCAGAACAACTCACACCAATAGAGTTAAACCTATATTGCATGGAACAGGCCACCACAGATTGTATCATGGACATGCAAATCAAGAACACTTGCCAACAAAAGATCCAACTGTATCGGGTTGTCAAAGCTGGCCAACTCCTGCACGAACGAAAGTGGTTCATCAGGGACCAAGTTTAGCAAAAGTTTCCTCATCTCATGGAGGAGCTCAATGCAATGGGTACCATTGCTTCCTAAGGGGGGAAGAATGATCCAGGTGGATATTGGTGGTCACCCGCCTATTCCACTTGGGACCCCACCATTATCTCTTTCATTTTTTCAGTTTCAGCACAACTTACTATTTTTAGCAGTTTTTTGGGTCCTGAACTTCCAAAGCCGTTTTGAGGCCCTAAATGACGTTTTTTGGGCATCGTTTGTCCAGAAAATATGATTTTTTTCCAAAATTTATATTCGTGGCAACATTTGTAGTCCTCAGATAGATCTTCTAATGATGTATCATGTGTGTCAAACAGAGATAGTATGCTGAATTTACGTCCCCGGGAAGTTCAAACACCAATTTACCCAAACGGGGCCCATAGTTTTGACGCTTCATCTCCTAGGGTTAGGTTTTTGGAAGTTTAGAGTTCTCCATTATTTCTCCATAATAAATAGGCCCTTGAGCCTCATTGTAACATAGTTCAGAGGTTTTTAGCCGCCACATCTCTTATCAAAGATTCGCTACCAGCACCCTAGCTATTTTATTTCCATTATTTTTGTAAGCATATTTCTGTTATTTGATATTAATGTAATGAAGCCTTATTTCCACTGCATCTCTATGTTTATGGTTATTTCTATATTCTATTGCATTCCTGCATAAACCTGGATCACTCCATGAACTTCCTCCTGTGGCCGATCCACATTTGGAGGTTCATCTTTTGGAACAGGCAGTTCCTCCTCTGCATGCAAGTCTAGCTCCCTCTCAAGCATAGCTCGTGCAACACCCACAATCGTTCCGTTCTTACTCTCCGCGACCCCATTCTGCTATGGGTTCTAAGGCACTATGAGTTCTCTTTGAATTCCTTCTTTGCTACAGAAGTCTTTGAATTTTCTCGAGATGTATTCACTACCATTATCACTCCGTAGAGCTTTCACTTGCTTCCCTGAATCCTTCTCCACCAATGCTTTAAACTCATAGAACTTTGAGAATGTTTCGATATTATTCTACATGAAGAAGATCCAGCATCTACCAGAATATTCATCAACAAATATAACATAATACCTGTGTTTTTTTGTTGAAGAAACCGAGAAAGGTCCACATGTCTGTGTGAATTCTCTCCGGGATCACCGAAGCATGGTTCTCCTTCTCATGAAAGGTGGTCTTCACAAACTTAACCATAGTACATCCCTTGCACTGATCTGACTGTGCAAGAGTACCCTTGGGAAGTCTAGTAGAAATCTACTGCAAAATCTTCAAAGCGCCATGGTGAAGATGGCCCAATCTCCTATGCCATAATTCGCCCTCATCCCGGCTCACCACTTCTTGTTATTTTCCCATCATTGCAGCGTAGCCATCTACCTACAGATTGTAGAGATTCTTAACTCGAATCCCTATCCTCTTATTTTGACTCGTTGTTTTATGTCGCAGGAAATATTTTCCCTCGCTGAAAACAATGTCATAACCTCTGTCTTCCAACATTGCGACCGAGACCAAGTCCTTCTTCAGACTTGAAACATGCATAACACCTTTCAACAAAAATGGATTACCTGACTCCCTCTCAAAGGTAATGGTCCCAATTCTGGTCACACTGTATCAACCATCGTCACCCATATCTATAGGCATTTGAAGGTCCTTCTCCTCCAAGTCACTAAACAACTCCTTGTCTCCCGTCATATGGAAAGACGCACCACTATCAAGATACCACACTGATTCCATATCGCTTGAAACCAAGCATGCTATCAAAGAGAAATCAATTTCAAATTGTGATGCTAAGGCCTCTCCAGCTGTAGCTCCAACAGCCTTCTTATTCTTATTCTTCTATGGGTAGTCAGTGGCAAAATGCCCATGTTCGTGATAGTGAAAACAATTCACCTTGGACAAATCCTACTTCTTGCCTTTTGCTTCAGATTTTGAAGGAAAATTATTCCCCTTCCCTTTCCTTGCTTTGGCAGCCAAAGCACAATTTTCTTCATCTTCATTCTTCGATGAAGAGCCATCCCTGGTACTTCACCTTATCTCCTCTTGCACAAGATCTGACCAAAGTCGCTCCCATCCCGGCAGTTTCTCCTGTCCATTGACAGAGTCTTTGTAGCTATGCCAACTCTTTGGAAGCCCAAGGAGAGCCAAGCTCACCAATTCTTCATCATCAACAGTAATTCCCACACTTCCCAGTTCATCCCTATAGTGGACAAACTTTGTGAGATATTTTGGAATACTGTCGCCCTTCTCCATTTTTATTTTTCTGAGCTTATCTTTCAGCGCCAACTTCCTCTGGTCGCTGCTGCTTTGGAAAAAATCTGTCAAAGCCTTCCACATTGCAAATGGAGTGGCCTTCCCATGAAGGCTGGACACAATATGGTCCTTCACACCTTCCAACAGAATTCTTCTTGTCTTTTCTATCTTCTTTTTCCATGCGTCAAGTAATGCAGCATCGCTAGATCCTGACTTAGGAACATCGCTATTGATGAACTGCTTCAGTCCATTATCCTCCAGCACCGCCTCCATCCTATCCTTCCAGGCTATGTAATTCGAGCTCCCATCAAGGGCATACTCCAATCGCATCCCATTGAAATACATTTCAATGTATACTCAACTGTCGCACCAAGAATTTTATGAAGCAAATTCGAATTGTCCACCAGCACAAACTCAACAATTCTTCACAATTGCAATCTTCATGAATTAACACTGCTTCGATACCATGTATAAATTATATACAAGATGCATGTATATATCCAGATTCTCCTGATCTAACAATATTTATCTTCTTGCTAAATATAGAATCCTTCCACTGTTAATATTTTGCGGAAATTAAAATCAATTGCAAACACATGAAGCAAATAAAAAATGATCGCACATAACACAGTTGTTTAATGGGAAATCCTGAAGCTCAAAACCCAAAATATCATATATTATGTATCATGGAGATCATGTAACAATCTCAGACAAAGCTTAGTACATCAAGCTCTCAGTACAATCAATCATCACACACTAATCAGAAGAAATCTGCAAATCCATGCACCGATTTCTTGCCATCTGAGAGCCTACTTCCACTGTGCAATCCCTGTTGAAGAATAGCTCTGAATGAATTCAAATTATACCTTTCTTGCACTGTGTAATCCTCATTGACAACTCCAATGTGTGTGTGGTGCAATCAATGCATCACTATAGTCACAACAGATATTCCATCTCACCCTTTCACCTATCTCTCCACTAGGTCTCCACTGGAACTGATATGCACTGTATTTAACTACTGTATTGTTTAGTTGATTAATGAGTTATTATTTGTGAATTAATTAACTAATTAATTCACTCCACTCTCACCAGTGTATCATTCAGTTAGACTAGATACAACTAGCTCAACTGAGTTTAACTCCATTAACTGAGTTAAACTGAATAACAACTCCATGAACTACTCTTCCAACTCTATCATAACTTTTCCACTTCAATTCTAATTGAGTCCTCCATGCATGAACCACCAGTAAACCCTAGGAATTGTGTAATTCCTTCATCCCACTGATTTTCCAAATATGTACACTAAAATTAAGTGCTCCAAGAGAATAAGTTGTTGTTTATTGTCGAATTATTATTAAGAACTAATAATAATCGACACTTCTATTTTTAGATCGACGATCTATAAATAGACTTCACCCAATATTCTAAAAATAGAATTTCATCTATTTTTCCAACTTGACCAACCATCCACAAATAGCATCCTGCAACTTCTGAAATACGATCACCATGTCTAATAATAGACATAGTCTAAAAATAGACTTGCACCTAAAAATAGCCTGTGGGCCCACTTAGTGAAGGCGACTCATTTTCACTAAGCTCATCATCTTGTTGAATCTCAACGTGCGGATCCATAAACCAATGCCAGCCTCATCTTTTCCAACGGAACCATCAAATTCCATCCTCCAAAGACCATCTTCTTCTTCGAGGTGCTGAAAATATTGATTCTTATTTGACAGAATTTTCTAATTTGATTCTTTATGCTGCTTTGAGCTTTCATCTGCCTTCTCTGATGGTTGTTGGGATATAGTAGGCAGATTCTCTTTCTCATTTTCTAACACTGTTCTAATGAAATTTGAAACTTAGGAACATCCTCTATTTCTACCAATTGACAATCAACATCATTTAATCTAGAATCATTGTACAATATAAAGGACTCTAAGTCTGTATGTACAACGTCGATAAGATGATTACTAGGCCTTTCCTTATTTGTGATCATGTATTTCATTTTAGTCTCATGGTATAGTTTTCTCATTTGACCAAAGATAGGAATAGTGTCATAGGAAAAGTCCAACTGCAATCTACATCTCAATTTCACCCCCCAAGATCTTGACAATAGCATACCGAAACATGGTGGATTATCAGAAACTACCACGTCCATAAGGACATTTTTGGTTGGGATCTACTCTAGGGAGACAACTAGATCTTTGATTAGACCCAAACAACAGACACGACCAGAATCGAAAGAATATAGATCATGATATGGGCGGGTTATGTCGAGGCCAAGATTCTCCATGATGGCTTTGGGCATGAGGTTGTGGGAGGCCCCAGAGTCTAGCCTGGTGTTATGAAGAATGCACTGATGGACTTTAAGACTCAGATAAAATGGTGGGACCTCACTATCTTCAGACCGACCATCGATGGCAGGACCAAATATTAAGTCGGGTTGATCATCCTCTATATTAACCATGTCAAATAAGTGGTCAAATGTCAAATTTTTGACTACATGAGTTTTGTATTTATCAATTTTGACCAATTCAGTAAGAGGAATAGACACCTCTAACTTAGAAATTTCTAACACTAAATTGAAAGGTATAGTTCTATCTACCTCTTTTATGATAACATCCCTTTTCTCAACATGATCTCTCAGCGCAACTTCTTTTCTTGGAATATCTCTTTCTTTGATAGGTGCATTTGTAGAAGGTTGATTTCTTTTGTTTTGATTTGGAGCTATAATCTCTTTACCCTTATTTTGAACTTGTTTCAGTGGTGCTTCTTTCTGTTGAACTCTCTTCTTCCGAGGTGGATTTATTGGAACATATCGACTCCTCAAGGAGTATTTCCTTTGCTGGGAACTCAATGCATTCAGGTATCCTCTCTGATAGTCATCAAATTCTACTTCTAACTCATGATCATTCGCCATTATGAAATTTTTGTCATTAGGTGAACTTGTTTTTTCCACATATTCTTCATCCTCTATGAGAAATATGGGTTGACCATTAGCTATAAAAAGAAGGTTATCCTCTATTGTTGGTTCTTCCTCTTCATCACTTTGAGCATAGTTCTGTTGAAGTGGTGTTTTGATTTGTTGTTGGTGTTGTGTTTCAAGAGCTCTTTTCTCTCTCTACTTTATCTGTAAGTGAGGTTGTTGCTGATGGCCTCGAAATTTTGGATTTCTGATTTGTGGCTCCATATTTCTATCTGAAATAGACATCCTATTGACCATTCTCTCCATGGTTTTAAGCAAGGCATCAAATTTAGTATCGAATGAAGTGGAAGGTTCCTCTTTGATAGTCACTTTGCGTTCATTTTTAAGTTTGGACTTTTTAATCAAAAGAATAGCCTCAACACTTATTGAAGTTTTTATCATTTCTTCAAGGGTATTGGGTTTCTTTCTCTCAATGATTAGGCCATATATGGGTCAAAAGCATCGGGATAACGCAGAAGGGCTAAACCAGGAGATGGTTTCATTTCATTTGGGATGGAATTATAGATTCTGAGGTATCAGGAATTGTAACGAGGCACTGATTCATTGGGATTGTGTTTCAAGGAATCATATTCTGCAACAATTTGTAAAGGGTTTTTATTCTCATCCCACCTAGCTAAGATCAGTTAATTCAACAGGAGTCCTAACAGAATTGGCTACTAGGGCACGGAACCAAACTTTAACTTCGCCAAAAAAACTTTGTGCAATGATTCACATCTTGGCATTATCTACATATAACTCCTCAAGATCTATAAAGGTTGTGATTTTATTCATGTGTTGACGGGCAGTGATTTCAGAGTTTTAATTGAAGAGGGGAAGCCTTTGACCATATCCTTGAGGTATATCAGAAAGATTACCAAGGAGAACTAAAGGTCCAAAACGAGCCATAATTCTTGTTGAATGTGGTGGAGGGGGCGGAACAAAGGATGGATTGGTCTGAGGAGGTCCTTGAGGGAGTATTTGAGATGATGATGGGATGGATGATGAAAGAGTAGCTGTTTGGGAACTTCAGGGATATGAAGGGTTTCTTGTTGGTATTGAATATAGGCTTTTTCAGCAATGTAACTTAGGGTATTGGCTTTATAGCTTGTAATATTGTCTACAGATTTTAACATCAGTCTCATTTGCAGCTTCAACCAATGATGGATTTAACTCTAATCTCCAAGGTTCAGGGACTATTGTATTCAAATCAGTCTCAGATTTGGTTCTGAACAATGATAACTCAAATTTGGTATCAAATACTATTTTTTTATGGATACCAAATCATAAGGTTATGAGAAAGACCTTACCAAATTTTGAGGACGAGATTCCGAAAATATTGAAACTGGTTAAGATCTTTTCCTCCTTAGTGTTACACAATAATTTGTCACCATCCCTGCAATTCCCCGTCCCGCACATTGGAGGGCTTATTTCGTGACCTGTGAGAAGGGGCATGACCTGAAACCACTTTCATGGCATCCCCCTTGACAAGGACAATCATTCCCCTAAAGACAATTTCCTATGAAAATCCCTAAAAATAGCCTTTTTAGCCTTGGCACGACTAGCCAGTTCAGCCCTCGTGCCAATGGGGGAAATCCACCAAAGAGGGCGCGCCAACTGGCGCTCTGTCCCAATGTATCACCCACGCCAAGCTTAATAAGGAGTATTTTCTAAAAATAAATGGTGAAAGTTTGATTCCAACTAACTCCTGAACGAGTATCTAAAATGAGTTGGGAGGTTTGGCTCTGGATCTCCATGTAGGGGAAGTGGTTTTCCACCTATCATGGAAGCTTCCTTGAGGATACGGCCAATCCCACCATTGTAGGGATCCCAACTCCGCTTCCACCATCTATATAAGCTTGTCATTTTCCCTTTGCAAGCTAGACTGATTAGAGTTGAATCAATTGTAAGGAGATTATCGTCAGACAGCCGAAGAGAAAGAGACTTGTCCTTCTCCTGACGAGCTTTACCGAGATGTACTCCTCTGTCAACCCGTCGAAGGAAGATCCAGCGTCAGAGCTCAGGTTGTATCTTTCTTTGTTCTGATTAATAATAAATGACTTCGATTATAGTTCCACTCAGATGTTCATGTTTTATGTTATGAGTTGTATCTTCTCTGACTGATACATAATTGCATGTATTAGGTTTTATGCTTGTTTGTTTGTTGTTTCCTCTTGTATGTGCAGGTGTTCGATCGCATCGAGCGGAAGAATTGTGATCTGCCAAAGCAAGGGATGGAAGTGCCATCTTCTCCACAAACGAAAGCAGCGTAGGACTTAAGGTAGGCCTCTTGTCGCATCTTGGTCTTTTGCAATTAGGAACTTGCGTCTTAGCGTGACTCGGTTGTTGCTAGACTCGATCTGGGCTAGTAGGGATCGCCTCTATCCACAGAGGGGTTTTACCTCTCCAAAAATTAGGATTCTTTCATGATATTCAATGGGAGATAATGGATCTGGATCAGGATTAGACCTTGTATACCTTATTCGAGAAGCCAGATCTACTTTTGAGGAACTGCAATTATGAAATCAACCTTATGAAACTTGATCCCATCGTCCAAGGGATCAGTTTCTAATGGATCTTTGTCGTACACCCAGGGAAAATATTGTCTCTTCGTTCCTTGGCAACGGCACCAGGATTTTATCACTCTGCCAAATTCCCAAGGCTGAGGAAGGAATCCCAAAGGAGGTAACCACAAACCAAGATTTTGAATTGATAGCTAGCCCTATCAAGCCGGAGATGGCTCTCTCCAAAAGGGTCACAGCTAGGAGGGCTATAGAAATTAGGGTTTTTAGGCTAGATATCGAGTACAGGGGGTTGTTTTGGATTTATTTTGTTGGGGAAATCACTGGATGAAGAAATTAGATCAAGGAAAGCTCGGTTAGGGCAAATGAGTTAGGGTTGCAGGGATCAATGGGGCAGGGTAGGTATAATGATTATCACTTAAAGAGAATTGTTATGGAATGGTGTTGAAGTTGTAAGAAGGCTAAGAAAAGCATAGGAGATGTATTTTTCTTAGACAGAAGAAGATGAAAAAAATATGATCAGTTACCCAAAGTGGAGCATGTGAAAACATGTATTCTAATTAACTAATATGTAAAATATCATAACATATAAATTAAGTGAACATGGATACAATACATATAAACGTATTATAATGAAGAAAATAAAATGATAGGCATCAATACCACAAGTATCCCAAAAAGTAGCTGCAACTCCTCTTTATTAACTAGCCAAAATTGAGTACAAAGTTTCCTTGATTAACTAGCAAACATAAAATTGATTCCAATCCTTGTCTATTGTGAAGAAAGGGACTAAATAGACATGAAAACAAAACTCACTCATCCTTGGGGGTTGAATCCATGAGGTGAGGAAGATATTACACAAAAATATGAACTGATAGCTGAAGTATAGGATGGTCCAAGTGACTCAATTCTAACTTAAGTAAACTGATTCATTACACCTCATTTGTTTGATTTACCTAATGTATTTACCCTAGGTAATAGTAAAAACATGATAATTACATTTTTTTCAACATTTACATGGGTAAAATCGTCATTTCCCAAGATAAAAATCAAAACAAGAGTGAAACTCAGAAAATTTTAGAAGACTGTCAAATACGCCATCTCCTTGTCAAATGTACCCTCTCATTGTCAAACGTGCCCTCTTTGTTCAAGGCTTCTTTTGGGTGCCTTCCCGGTGTCTAAATTTTCTCCAAGATGGCTTGTTTTTAATCCCTTCAAGTCTACTTTCTATATATGCCTTTAGTTTTAAAAATGAATCTCATTTTCCCAGTCAAAAACTCATTTTCCCAAGACTGGTAAATGCGCAGCGCCAAGGCCAAAAATGAGGCAGAAACATGGTTTTTTGGTGGCTTTTTTCCCTTTTCAATGATCAATTTGCCTCCAAATTCTTAGAAAATGTACAATTTGCATGTCCTCATCATTCTGATTTCAATGATGGTGACGATTTTCTCATTGGGTGCCCCAAAAAAGATCGCAACATCGTAGGTGTTGCACATTTGACATTTTTACTGTGCTAAAAATGTCCCTAAAGACGCAAAAATTTACAAACTTGCAAAATTTGCCAAAAACTTGTCAACATTGGTGGGATGATTTTTGATCATGTGTTTGAGGCATGGAGTGTTGCCTCGGCAAGTATGTCTAGCCTCCTTTTTCCTCTTGCTTGGTCAAGGCTTCAATTTTTGCATTAGCTCTTTTGAGCTTGCCCCTTGCAATTTTTCTTTTCATGGCATAATGCTTTGCCATCCTTATTTGAATATCATTGTCCTTTTGAGCCTTGGCCAAGAGCTTGTCCAAGTGTTGGTTTACCTTCTCAATGCATGGTTCATTGTTCTCATTGATTTCTATGTTAAGCTTATCGTTTAGGGTTAGCTGGTCAACTAGCTTAGCTTCCCTTTGTCTCTTTAGGGCTAGAGCTCTTTTCAGCCCTCTAGTCCTATGTATCTATCTTGGAGTCTGGTCCTTCTCATCATCACGTTCACCATACTTCTCTAGTGTCTCTTCAAGCAAGGATTTAGCTTTGATATATTTCACTTCATTAATGAAGTGTTTGGTCTTCAGTTGTTGGTTCTCTTGCTTGATAAAGGTAATGACAAACTTGGACCTTTCAATATTATCTTGGAGGTCTCTAATCTTGGCTTCCTTCTCTTGGATGATCAAGGAAGGATCATCATCATCAATTATGTCCAAGTTTACAAGTTCAAAATCTGCCTCTTTCTCATGGAGGCCCTTCTCTTCATGTATTTCCACCTCTACCATCTTTTCCTTACCTTTGTGTACCTACTTTGTTGGTGAATAAGGTAGGGCCCCTCCCACAATCTATGGGGAGAACACGTACCTATGACCTCTACGATAGGTATGTGCCAATGTGCCCAAATAAGCCCTCTTAGTCTTGCTAATTTCACCTCTTCTAGGTGACCCTGTTTCAATGTGAAATGGAGATGAAGCTGGTGAGGTGGGTGAAGGAGACTAATCTGGTGATGATGTATGAACTGTAGGTTGAGATGGAGGAATGGATGCGGAAGGATGAGATGATGAAGGTGCATCTTGGGCATGCTAAATAGGTGGGACAGTGAAAATCTCATTGGATATGAAGGTGTCCCATGTAATGTTTAACTGATCAAGGTGATGGAGGACCATTATCTTGATGAAGGAGTGGTGAAAGACACTTTGCATTTGATGATCATAATCTCTCTTTTAGGTAATAAATTCCATATTTTCAATGCTCCAGTAGAGATAATAAAGTATATTTAGCATTCTCACCCTTGTGAAGTGCATGAGTAGCTGAACATGATAAGAGTAGACTCTAAAAAACCTACCCTCACAAGTAAAGTACCTCATAATGGTTTTCATCATGGGGACATATCTGTCTAGAAGGTAAGAGAAGGGAAAAATCCTCTTTCTCTCATTCTTGTACCTTGGTTTAATATATGGCTCATAATAGAAATAATTCAAATCTCCTTGCTCGAACTATTTTTCCCCAATATTTAGGATCCAAATGGCAGCTGACATGATGGTAGGGGACACAATTAAAGTAACACCAGCAAGGGTTACCTGGTTGTCATGGAGTTTGGAAATTAATAATCTAGCCAACATAGGATGGTATTGGACCCTTTGTACTTTCTCAAAGAACTCAAAACAGCCTACATGCTTAAAGCATGTCACAGTGATGGGAGATGCCATGAGTTCTTTGGTATTTGTTGGCTCATGTCTAATGATTCTCTCTCCTTTTTTAGATGGCCTTCTATCCTCTCTTTCTTCCTCCTCACTATGAATTTTGTTCACTTCTTCTGCCGTGATGTATTTGGTGTCAAAACCCTAGGGAGATGATGGAATGGAATGTGAGTGTAAGAAGTGTGAGTTGGTGTGAGGAAATTTGAGGATATGGGAATAGGGATTTGTGATATGAGGGAGATGACATGGGGTAGTGATTATAATGGTTTTAGAATATGGGATTTAATTGTGGGTAGGGTATAGGGAGCCTAGGCAAATGAATATCTAGGGCTTAGGGTTTTGAAGGAGATAAAGTTTTATAAAAGAAAATAGTTATGTAGGGGTTATGGGAAACTTTTTTATGATATGGGAGGTTGAAATAGGGTAAATTTAAAAAGGGGAAGTGTTATAGGTCAATTTGGGCATCGTCCCCCATGACCTAGTCAAACTAGACATCATCCCCAAGACCAATGAAATAGGGTCTATCATCCCCTATCATTTCAGTTGCTATATGTCGTAAGAGAAGAACAAATCATTCATCGCTTCTATCAAGAGATTTCCAAGGCTTGAAGTAAATGTTATATCACTTATGAGCTCACCAATGCTGCCTCTCAAGGTACTAACTTAGTTGCATATGCAGCTCCCTCCATTCAAGGGTGCATTGAAATGCACTTCCCGACATTCAATAGTGCATTGGTCAAATGGGAGCGAAATTCTCATTGTTCTGGAATCTCCACATGGGCAGTGGCTTCTAGAAGAGTCCATATGTGTCAAAATTCGAATCCAAGTGTCCATCTAACACCTATGAACTTGGAAACATGTCTTGCCTATTATCAGAAAGTCATTGATTGAGAAACTACCTTCAGTTACCCTATAAATTGAGCACAGATCCTAGTGCTAGGGAAGGAAGAATTTTGGTAAAGAAATGTTGTTGGATTCTCAATTACGAGAGTAAAAGAAGTGATATGCTTCTGGTGAGATGTTGATTGTGATGAGGCTAGGATGAAGTTGGAGCTCCTGACATCAAATCGATCATTGGTTTTAACCTCCCCCTTCTACTCTTTAATAAATATTGATGTTCATTTTCCCATAGATGTATATGTTTATGTTTCTATTTCTCATGCAATGGACTCTTGAATGATATATATGTTTCGTGTTTAATCGATTTAACTGATTAAGATAAATAGGCATCTATATATTGCAATCTCTTTTATGTTCTCAGTTTATACTTGCAGGAATCAATGTAGCGATCTAAGTTGGATTAGAGGCTACAACAAAAGCGACATAAGAGAATAGGAAGTGCTTGGATCACAAGTAGGTTAATTTATCTTTCTGTGTGTCTATTTACTCTTAGAGAAAGTGATAGCAAAGTCTTTAATCTTTTTTTCTAAGCACCTAGAGCCACACTTAAGGAATTTTATTTATCTGTAGATCATAATTTTGCATAACAGGAAGGGTTATGAAGGTTTAGAGAGTGAAATTGAATTGTTGATTATGTTTTGAGGAAAACTAGGGTTTTGCATTAGAAGAAAACACCAAATTTCTTTTAAACAAACTTGCACATCCAAAATTACTTTGATGAAGATGAGTGAAGCAATGCTCACTTACTAGCTTGTTTGAGGCATGACGAATCACTGTTGAAGTCTAGAGGGTGATTTTGTGAAGTTTCAAGGCCTTGCAGGCAATAGTTGAGGAAGAAGGGAAAATGCGCAACACCCAGGTTAAACGTGCCCTCCTCTTGACAGGCGCGCAGCGCCTTTAGCAAATGTGCAACGTTTTCAAGCAAACGCGTAGTGCCTATGGCAAACGTGCAATGATAGTGCAGAACACGCCCTCTACCGCTGTTTTGCACGATTTCACATAAAAACTCGAAAAATTATCCTTTGCTAAGTATGATTGAGGGTGTAGGAAGCAAATGAACTTTGAATTGATGTCTTTGAGGGTTTTTCTACTTGAGTGGGTTTAATTTATGTTTTGAAAACCCACTTTTCCAATGTTTCATTTCACCTTTCAAATTTTCACATTAATGCTCTTTGACTTCTGACTTTTTGTTTTGCAGGTTGATCTGTTGATGGATTTTATCATTTCTCTCCTTTAGTTTGGCATGAGTGTTTTGAGCTGGAAGCTATGAAGTGAAAATATTACATATAGAAAACATAAAATTACATATGAAATTAAAAATAAATTACATCTTTGTTTTCATATCAAAATGACATTTTGATAATTAAAATCATATAAAATCAAAATTACAAATTTAAAAATATGATATTTACATGTTGATGATCTTCTGCAGGTGAAAATAAAATGTTTATTGAGTCACTCTCCCACATTTTTCTGACTTTTAGAGATGTTATGGTGCATTTTTGGACCTTGAACAATGAAACCTAATGACCTAATGGGACCTTGAATGACCTGAATTCTATGATTAACTTTGATTGAGATAGGACATAGTGAAATGAGCTTTTCAAAAGTGTTATTATGCTCAGCAAGACATGAAGGTGAGCCAACAAATGTGATTTTCCGAGGGAGAGTGAAGTTTTATTGAGTAGGGATACCATTAGTGAAACAATTTTTAGCGTGACCTAATGGAATGATATAAAAAATTTAGAGTGGGACACCTAAAATGAGAATGAAAAGAGTGCTTTTGATCACTGATGGAAAATGCATAATCTAACACTAAAATTACCCTCACATTATGTATCAATTATAAACATTTGAACAAGATAATCAAGAATAAGTATTCATTGCTTGAGATTGATGATGTCTTTTATCAACTGAGAGAAGGAAAATTGTTCTAAAAACTAGATTTGAGGTTTGGATATCACCAAGTCTGGATCAAGGATGAGGATATCTACAAAACTACATTTGAAACCATGTACTAGTTTGTAGTGGTTCCATTTGGACTAAAAAATTCACCAACTACCTTTATGTGCTTGATGAACAATATCCTCAATAAGTAATTGGATAATTTTGTGTTGGTTTTCATTGATAATATCCTAGTGCATTCAAATACCAAATAAGAGCATGAGAAGCACCTCAAGATAATATTGCAATTGCTAAGGGAGCACCAACTTTATGCCAAGCTTAGTAAATGTGATTTGTTTCAGTCGCAAGTGCATTATTTGCGGTCGTGTCATTTTGGAAGAAGGAGTGGTTGTAGATCTTGAGAAGATCAAGGCAATTATTAAATTTCTTGTCCCTCTAAATGTGGTAGAAGTAAGATTATTTATAGGACTGATATTACATAAAATTTATTCAATTTTTTTCAATAAATGAATACCCAATCACTTCATTATAGAAGAAAGGGGTAAAGTTGAATTAGACATTAAAGTGTGAAATTTTTTTTTGAATAACTGAAGCACCTTATAACAAACCCCCCCATATTGAATATTGTATATACCTATAAGTATTTCCTAGTTTGTACATATTCTTAGAAGGAAGTACTCAATGGAATTTTCATGCAAGAAGGACATGCGATCAACTATGAACCCAATAATTCATATGAGCATGAGAAAAATTATGTAACACATAATTTAGAGCTTGCAACCATTTTGCATGCTTTAAAAAGGCGGAGACACTACTTACTCGGAAACAATTCACATAATGACAAATAATAGTGGGGTAAAATACCTATTTGAATAGTCTTATTTGAATGCTAGGAAAACTATTTGGGTGGCTCTTATTAGTGAATTTGACTTTGGGCTTCGACAAATTAAAGGCAAGGGAAATTGAGTAGTAGATGTGCTCAACAAGAAAATCTAAATGATACATATGGTAGTAATCAAATCTCATGATACAAACATAAAATAAATAATTAGAGAATCACTCCAGGGTGATGCACACTTATAACATGTAAGTGGGTGCTTGAAGCAATAACCTAAGGGGCCAATGAGAGAAGAGTACCAATTAACAAAAGATGGATTATTATTGTATAAGGATAAATTGTACATACCAAATGTAGTAGACTTGAAGAAGATCATAATGGATGAACTATAAAAGAGACCTTATCATGGTCACCCTGGTTGTAAAAAAATAATAACCACTACCAGAAAGCTATATTATTAGCCTAAGATGAAGAGAGAAAATGTTGAATATATTACTTGATGTTTAGAATATTAGCAAGTTAAGGTGGAGCTTAAGCATGTAGCAGGGTAGTTATAGCTAATACTAATCCCATAATGGAAGTGAGAAGTTATATGTATGGACTTCATCATTGGACTACCAAGGACTCCAAAGCAACATGATGCAGTCATGGTGGTAGTCGATAAATTGAGAAAGGAAGCTCACTTTATTCCTGTAAAGTCTACCCATAAAGCAATTGATATTGCCTAGATTTTCATGAAGGAGATTTTCAGGTTGAATGGAATGCCCAAGAAGATTATATATGATCATGATGTTAAACTTACCTCAATTTTCAAAGTCTTTATTTGTAGGTTTTGGGACCCAGTTATCATTTAGTATTTCCAACCATCCTCGAATAGATGGACATACAAAAAGGGTAAATTGAGTGTTAGAAGACATGTTAAGAATGTGTGTTATGCATCAACCCAAGCAAAGGGAAAAATTTTCACATATGGTGGAGTTTTCTTACAACAATGGCTATGAAGAGCCACTAAATATTAATCTCTTTAAAGCATTGTGTTGCAAAAACTGCAACATTCCAATAAATTGGGATAATCTAGGTGACCAAATCACACTTGAGCCAAGCCTGTCAAAATAAATGGATCTGGAAGTGACAAAGATTAGTCATAAGTTGAAAGTGGCTCAAGATCGACAAAAGGACTATGAAAATTAGAACATAGTTACTAAGGAGTTTAGGGATAAGAGTGCATGTATATCTTCAGATCAAACCTAAGAGAAGTTCCTTGAAAGTGGGGTCATGTGCCAAGTTGGCACCACATTGTTGTGGACCCTTTGAGACCTTTGAGAGAATAGGGCCAGTAGCATACAATATTTCCCTATCACCTACCATAAAAGTACATGATCTATTCCATGTGTCTTTTCTTCAGAAATATGGATATGATGTTGATATTGTTATTGATTGAGTTGTGATACAGGTGGAACCCCGAAGGAGAGTTCTAGTCACAACTATAGTGAATACTCAACTAGAAGGAGACCATGCTCTGAAACTAATCCATAGTGCATGTTAAGGCACAATGGAAGCAACTTAGAGTAGATGAGGCAAATTTGCAACTAGAAAATGGCATGCCCATTTTTGTATAAGATCGATTCTATCAATAGTATAACACTAGGGAACATGTTACTTTAAGGGGGAGGGGATTGTAACTACCCTTTTTAATATTTGGATTTTGTAAAATGTAATTAAATGGATATTATTTTTATACTTCATTTTATTTTTGTATTATTTTATTATATATACTTTGCTAAAACTAAAGGAGAGGGCAACCAACATAGATCCTAATGCCTAGGAGGGAGCCTTAACTAAGGGAAAGCTATAAGAGGCATCGAGAAACTTCCTATCTACCTAAATTAATTAACCAAATCCCCTTACATGAAAATTGGACTACCCAAAATACCAACAATTATGAGGGTATGGGAGAAATGGTACCGAATTTCTCCATAGCATGGGTTATGTATGGTTCTAGAGGATTTTGTTGTCCTCGTATCTTGATAAGGACCACGAACTATCATGCTAGGGAAGTGTGTGCGAGGGTGAGTAGAATCACACGAGACGAACTAAGAGAACTGAAAGAAAACAAATACATAGAATGAATAATGGCAAGAAAGAAGCATGAGAGAACTAGAGAATGGTTGAAAAATGAACTTGTGAATTATATGAATTGAAATTGATCCATGGTGAGACTTGGTATTGCACCAAGAGTGTTGCAAATCCCAGGGGCTTCCCTACTTTACTTTATCAACCCGAGGTTCGTACAAACTTTGAGGTGACATTTCTATATACACAACATATTTATTATGTTCATGTCATCCTCTTATGCTTTACGAAAGGGTGCTATTTCTTAAATTATGAGAATAACTGGAAAGTAAATTACAATAAGGAAATGATAGAAAGGAAATTAAACTAAAGTGTTGAAATGACAAGATCGAAACTAATTTAATTGGAAAAAAGGGAAATGACTGAAACGAAACTAAGCTAACTTGCTGAAAATAAATGGTAGAAAAGAAACTAATTCTAAACCACACTTAACATGGTCAAATGGCTAAATGCATTCTAGTTATCCTATTATTTATCTAGCATGCTCTTATACATGCAACTAAATTATCCATGACTTAATTCTAACTAAAAAGGGTTAATTTGCAGCTTTAGAGGAAGAAAAAGGGCTAAAAGAGAAAATTGAGGGCTTAGCGCATGAAAGAGGGCTTTGAAATGGAAGGCGGGGGTTAAAACCTTATAAAACTTTATTACAATGTGAGAAATGACTTTGGAGCAAAAAGAACTCAAAAGTACAATGGAAGAGTGTGATGGAGTACAAAATCTGCGATGTGCGATGTCTCAATTGCAACTTCGCAAGTTTAAATGGATAGCAGTAAGGACTTAACAGAATAAACTAAATTGTGCGAAGTGCGATGAGTGACGTGGCGATTCGCAAATCTCAATATCACAAGTTTAAATGGATAGCAGTAAGGACTTAACAGAATGAACTAAAATGCACAAAGTGTGATTTGAAATGCAGTAAAGGTTGAGGGTTGTGATCTCTGATGTGGTAAGTTCAGCGAAGTGTGATTTGCAATATGATAAAGGTTGCGGGCTGCGATTTGCGATGCAGATGAAGTGGCGGTGAAAAGAATAAAGGGAAAAGGTAAGTTCAGGGAAGTGCGATTTGCGATATGGTAAGTTCTGCAGGATGCAATGTGCGATGGGGATGACGTGGCGGTGGAAAAAGCTAAGAGTTACGATTTGCGATTTCGCAATCACAAACAATGAGCAGTGAGTGTTAATGGTAGAAGGTAACCGGTGCGAAGTGCGATTTGCGATTTTGCAATATCGCAATCGCAAGGCATGGGCGATAAGTGTTAAGGTAATCGTTAAATTTTGTGATTTCAAAGTGCGACGTACGGTGGCGGGAGTCTCGAGGAGCAAAGGAGGAGGTTGGGTTTTCAGTGGTTCTATATGGTTTTTCACTTGTTTTTCGTAAAAAGGGTAACGCAACCGTGAACAGAGAAAAATAGAGAAGTAAGGCTGAAGAGCTTAAGGGTGTTCGAAAGAAGGTAAGTGTAGCGCTAAGATGAGAAGTAAAGGAGTGAAATGGAAGCGTAAGAGAAGTGCTTAGAAGTGAGGCACACCTATGAATTCATGTACGAGAAACAGACATAAATGCGGGATGAAATAGTGAAGGAAAGGGTTGGACTTGGTAATACAAATTCTTCCCCGAACTCGAACATAAATCAATTTTGGACTATGGGAAGGTCTGCCCCTACTTGAAATCTATTGACAGAGATGGGAGGGGGTAGACTTGACCACAGTTTTGGAGTTTTTCCTCTATTTCACTATGCATAAGAAATTAAAACTACAGCAGCACAAAAATTAAATAGCAATGAAACTTATGAGAAGTAGATATAACTTAAATGACAGAGGCAAAACTAGCTAAATGACAGAAAGGAAAAGATAATAACAACAGAGAACCTGAGGCACATGGATTGGGCCCTAACCCACGAGCCCAGCTCTCTAGAACTAGAACAATAAAATGGCATCTCTCTACTCCTTTCATAAAAAAGAACAGACTATTACATCCATAAAAGTTTTAACAGAGCCTAATGGCTTTACAGCAAAAATTCGAATCCAATGGAATGGAATGGAAGTAGGATGGAATGGAAGTCGACCCTAATTAGCTCTTGATCAACTTTATTTATCCTAAAGGGCAACTGTCAACAACTCCCTAAAACATAGTGATTGACTCCACTTTGACTCCAAGTGAAGTATGGCTTGAGTGCACTTGGCCTTGAGTTGCTTGGATGCCTCTGGAATTCAAATTGTTGGAGGGGATCTCATGAGGATCCTTTGGCTGCATTTGAGATTAAGGAGGGTGGAAAACCCCCTTGAATATCTCCGCTATTTCTCCCTAATTTCCTGATATTGTGCTCATTTATTCTTCAATCTTGATCTTCCAGTGGCAGGGAGAAAGTCCTTAAATTATCTCCTTCTCCAAATCTACATAATCTGCCAAATATTCTCACAATATTCTAAAAAAATAACCAATATTAGGCACAAATATGCAATTACCTTTAAACCTTCCTAAGAAAATATTGAAGCATAAGAAAACATTAATAAGTGCAGAAGGAGAGATTTAATATATCCTTTTATGTGCATAAGGAAGGTAGATGGGCCTAATAAAGGTTAGATGGGCTTTATTTTATGTCTAATTTAGAGGCCCGTCATAACTCCCCTACTGAAACTATTGCTCAACCTCTAAGAAACGTATCCATCCTCCCTGCCTTCTGGTTCTTCTTGCATGTTGGCTTATTTCATTTTCTGTTTATTAGCCCATGCGTTTCTCCTCCTGCTAATCTTCTTACTATTCTTCTTTCACTTCTTCTTGTAGGTGTTGCATGGAGGCCCCTTGATGCCTTAAGTAAATTTGTTTTGCATGCCAAGCGGTGATGGATCTACCTTTTATTTTATTTTATTCTTTTATGTTCTTTTTCTTTTTCATTTTTTAATTGCATGAAGAATAAACTCACAGTTCTTTTTATGTGAACTGAGTTCACCCTTGGTTACCCCTTGGCACTCCTTTTCTTCTATTACAATGAACTGCTTACTACCCACTTTCTCAAGTCATTTTTACTTTTGTCTTGTTCCTCTTCTTGGTGGAAAAAGTGAGGCTAGTCGTTGTATAAGGTTGAGGGTGCTCTACTACTGATTTTGGCTATAAAAAAACTTTCCTTCTCACACTTTTTAATGTTTTATTAAGATAAAATAGATTCAAAGAAAGGGTTAGATGATTTCATACCTGACCCTTACCATTGATTTTGTTTTTTTATTTTTTTATTTTTTTTATTTTTTTAGGTGATATTGAATATGTTGACATGGTTGTTGAAGTTGTCTTCAGCGGTTCTAAAGCTGCTCTAAAGTTGCATGTGATAATCTTCTTGAGGTCCTTTTGGAGCTTCTGAGCATAGGACGAGGAAGTCCAAGTTTGACTGCCTTTGACCAAGGTGTTGCCTCAATGAGGTTTTCAACTAGTAGGTCTGCTTAGGCCCTTGAAAAGAGGTTTTCACCGAGGATTTTTTTTTTCTCTCTCTCTTTTTTTTCCAACCCAATGACCGCCTCATGGAGGTTTTCAATCAATGAGCCAATCTCAGACGCCTCAAAAGAGGTTTTGACCTGAGATTTTATTCTTTTTCCTTTTTGTTTCTTTTTTTACTTTCCTACTCTACTTGAAAAAAAAAATCAAGTATAGGAATACTTCCAATGGAGCCATGTACACATCAAGATGACAGAAAAAATCATGTACACACTTGGAATACATGCTTTGACATGTACTTGAATATGAGAGATGAATTTCTTTGACCAGGATTGTATCAAGTACTGGTGGAGAAGAGTGTGTTGCTGCAACTTAATGACTGTCTGGAACCATATGTCAATACAGTTTTGATGTCCTTGGTCCACTTGCTGAGTTGGATCACCTTGGATGTCCTCTTCTATTATGACATTCAAATCTTCCTCTTTTTGTTGATTCTTCTCTTGAACACATAGAGAAAATGGTGGTAAACATGAGGAAACTTTCTCAACGTCTGATTCTGATGTCGGCTCTTCATCAAGTGCAGGCCTTGATCTTTTGATCTCCTCATTTGGATCTTCTTCTTCTTGATGTTGTCCTTCAATGGCATTAAGAAAAATTTTTCTTTGCAATACCCTTCTTGAAATAAGATGAAAACCATTTAGATCAAGAGGATATGTGATCCAGGTGGATATTGGTGGTCACCCTCCTATTCCACTTGGGGCTCCACCATTGTCTATTTCATTTTTTCAGTTTCGGCACAGTTTACTATTTTTAGCATTTTTTCGGGTCCTAAACTTCCGGAGCCGTTTTGAGGCCCTAAACGACGTTTTTTGGGAAAACGAAGAGCAACATGGGTCCATGGACTGATGTTGCTTGTTCCAAATTTGTAGTCCTCGAATAGATCTTTCTAACGAGGTATGGTACGCGTCAAACGGAGATCGTATGCCAAAGTTACACCCCTGGGAAGTTGAAACACCAATTTACCCAAACGGGGCCCATAGTTTTGGCGCTTCATCTCCTAGGGTTAGGATTTTGGCTGTTTAGGATTTCCCATTGTTTCTAAATGATAAATAGGCCCTCGAGCCTCATTGTAACGCAGTTCAGAGGCCTGTAGCCGCCACATCTCTTTTCAGAGATAGCTACCAGCGCCCTAGCTAGTTTTATTTCCATTCTGTCTGTAAGCAAATTTCAGTTCTTTGATATTAATGAAATGAAGTGTTATTTCCGCCGCATCTCTGTATTTATGGTTATATGTTTATTCTGTTGCGTTCCTGCATAAATCCGGATCAGTGGTATCAGAGCGGTCTGCTTTTTCTCGATCCTTCTTTGCATGTCCCCAACGAGGTCGGGGTATAAGGAGCTAGGGCTCGATCTGGTGGAACCTTCGCAAGATCAGCCTCGCAAACCTCGACGGACGCCCATGGGGGACGAAAAGAAAGATGAGGGAGCAGGAGATCCTATCAAAATATTGCTCGAGGAGGCCCTCGAAAGACAAAGGAACGTGATGATGGATAACTTTGCTCAGATCCTTCAACGGCTACCCACCGGCGGCGCATCTGCATCCAGCAGCCACTCTCGAGGCGCGACTCCTTTTAAGGTACAAGTAAATTTTGACATTCCCATATTTGAGGGTCAAATAGACGCAGATGCTGTAGATAAATGGTTGAATCTGTTAGAAGGATATTTCTCGGTTCATGACTTTTCAGACCGGGAGAAGATTATTTTTGCACTCCTCAAAGCTACCCCCATGTTAAGGACTGGTGGGAAACCTACTGTGAGAACAAGGACCAGACAGAACCCGCTCTGTTCTCGGCCGTACCAACTTGGAATTCTTTCCGAGACGCCGTCAAGGAACAGTACTATCCCGTGGGGAGCTATGAGGACAAGTACATACAATGGACCACGCTGCGACAACAAAGGGATCAAGATGTGCATGAGATGATGAATCTATTCCATACCCTGCGCACAAAGTTGGGTATCAAAGGTTCAGAGAAACATCTGGTGCTAAAGTATCGCAGCTGTCTGCACAGATACATTCAAGAGGAAATGGAGTTCCTCGACATATCCTCGCTTGGTATGGCATACCGGTATGCTGCCAAGATTGAGCAGAAATTCAAGCAGAAGAAGTGAGACTTTGGATCTGCGAATCAAAAGCAAGGGAAAGGTGCTTCCAAACCGCAGAACAAAGGACCGAGCCAAGGCATGGTGGCTAAGGACAACTCATCGAAGCCACAAGAAAAGAACAGCACCGCAAAGCCAAAGAAGGACACGGGAAAGTGGTGTGAGTTCCATAAGAGCTCCACTCACAACACAAGTGAGTGTCGGGCCAAGCAGTCGCTAGTGGCCGAGATGAGGGCTTCTGAGTCAGATGCATGCTCTGACTCCGAATCAGAACCTGAAAAGGGGAATGAAAAAGGGAACAGATTATTGATGCGGAGCCCAACGCCACTGTTGCCACTACAAAGGTCCAGGAGGAGGAACCGGAAGATCCAGAGGAGGAGGAACGTCTCTTCCACTCCCAGATGTGGGTAAAGGGCTCCCCTGTACAGTTCATTGTCGACAATGGGAGCCAAAAGAACCTCATTTCAACAGACGCCGTGAAGCGGTTGGGCTTGCCGACCACAGCTCACCCACATCCATACACCATCGGGTGGCTTCACCAAGGACGAGATCTCCGCGTCAGCCAGCAGTGCCGCCTTCCTTATAGCATCAAGCCCTTCACAGATGAGGTATTATGTGACGTTGCTCCTATTGATGTTTCTGATGTATTATTAGGAAAACCATACTTGTGGAAGCGTCATGCTGTGTATGAGTCTCGACCTCGTGCTGTTATTGTTACTTTGGGAAATAAGTTGTACAGGATACCAGAGGTACCACCTCCCGCCACTATCTCTTTGGTTACTGCAAAAAAATGCAGTAAGCTCATTTCCCAAACCAGGAAATTCGTTTTCCTGATGATCCCCCCCCAGGGAAAGAAGAAGACTGTGGCCACGACCTCCAGACAGGGCTCCTCTGCACAACAACAACAAATGGATAAGGTTGTGGAGGAGTACGGGGACATATTCACCTCACCCACAGGGGTTCCTCTGCACTGTCAGGTCAAGCACCCGATTGATCTGACCCCCGGTGCGCCGCTACCTAATGGACCGATCTATTGGCGCTCTGTTCTAGAGAATGATGAAATCAAGAGGCAGATTCAGGAGCTGTTGCAGAAAGGTCACATCAGACCAAGTTCATCGCCCTGTGGGAGCCCGATCGTGTTGGTACAGAAGAAAGATGGGACGTGGAGACTTTGTATTGACTATCGGGCGCTGAACAAGATCACTGTCCGGAATAGGTACCCAATCCCACGGATTGATGACCTTGTGGACCAACTCAAAGGTGCAAAATATTTCAGCAAGATCGACCTGAAGTCTGGGTATCACCAGGTACCAATTGAACCCTCTGATGTGTG
The DNA here is from genome assembly GCA_034641835.2 of Pinus albicaulis. Classification (NCBI taxonomy): domain Eukaryota; kingdom Viridiplantae; phylum Streptophyta; class Pinopsida; order Pinales; family Pinaceae; genus Pinus; species Pinus albicaulis. The sequence goes on from CM076579.1 coordinate 893,963,620, forward strand.
GAAGACTTCCTTCAAAGCCAAGGAAGGCCTTTTCGAATGGCTGGTCATGCCTTTTGGGTTGACGAATGCTCCCGCCACCTTCGTGAGGATGATGGATGACATCTTGCGGCCATTCACCAACTCATTTGTAGTGGTGTACTTGGATGATATTCTGATCTTCAGCCAGACTTGGGAAGAGCACCTTCACCACATCCGAAAAGTCCTCCAAACACTGCGACAACACAAGTTGTGTGCCAATTTGGAGAAGTGCACTTTTGGCATGACCCAGGTTCAATATCTGGGATACATTATTGATGAAAGGGGGGTGCATGTGGATCCAACCAAGATCCAAGTCATTCGGGATTGGCCAGCCCCAACCACTATAACAGATCTTCGCAAATTTTTGGGTCTTGCTAATTTCTATCGTAGGTTCGTGTTGGGATTCTCTCATATCACTTCGCCCTTGAGTCAAGTCACCAAGGGAGGAGCGAGAGAAAAATTCTTTTGGTCGGAACCTCAACAGAAGGCGTTCACAGAATTGAAAAATCGCCTCTGTTCTGCCCCAGTGCTCACTTTACCAGACTTGCAACAGCCATTTGAGATCGAGACAGATGCCTCTGACTATGCTATTGGGGCAGCTCTTACTCAACAGGGACATCCAGTGGCATTTCACAGTGAGACATTGTCTGACACAGTTCGCAAGTACCCCACATATGACAAAGAAATGTACTCCATTGTGCAAGCTTGTCGACAATGGAAGCATTACATTTTGGGGAAGGAAACAATCATCCACACAGACCACAGGCCCCTGCAGTTCATACAGACACAAGGGAATTTCATCAGATCCTGCACTGCTTGTGCCATTGCCAAACCGACCATCAAGAAGCAAGGCCTATATACTCCTCTACCTACCCCTAGTCGACCTTGGGAATCCATCTCCATGGATTACATGTCGGGCCTGCCTTCTACTAAGGAGGGAAATGACTGTGTTTTTGTGGTCATCGACAGATTCTCAAAGATGGCCATTATGGCGGCCTGCAAGAAGAATATCACAGCAGAAGCCACTGCTAAACTCTTCTTTGAACGAGTGTGGGTGCACTTTGGGATCCCACAGTCTATCATATCAGATCAGGATAACAGGTTCCTCAACACATTTTGGTCCAGCCTCTGGTCAATGTTGGATACCAAGCTCACCAAGTCCACAGCTTTCCATCCCCAAACAGATGGCCAGACAGAGGTCGTCAACAGAATGATTGTACACATTCCGCGCATGTACAATTCAAAGCATCCACGCACATGGGACGAGAGCCTCCCCTATGTACAACATAGTTATAATCGGGCTCTCCACAGTTCAATCGGCCATAGCCCCTTTTAGGTGGGCTTGGGATTCCAGCCACTATGTCCCATTGACGTAGCCATGCCATTTGCAGCTGCTCAGGCCAATTCAGCTCATGTCCAGTCTGAAGTTGACAAAGCAAGTAGCTTCATCGAGCGCATTCAACACATCCGCTAACAGGTTCATGATATATTGGACAGAGCCAATGCCAAGTACAAGCAACGCCATGATCAACACCGGGTGCCACACAACTTCCAGGTGGGCGACAAAGTATGGCTACATTTGCAGAAGGAGCGCCTCACCGGACCCCACCGCAAGCTTCGCCTGCTCCGATACGGGCCATACACCATCACCAAGGATGTAGGGAACAATGCCTTCGAGCTCAGTATTCCACCATTCCTTGGTCTGCACCCAGTCTTCAATGTGGATCGCCTTCGTCCTTACTTCCCACCTCTACTGGACACCTCGGACATTGCAGAACAACTCACACCAACCGAGTTAAATCCAGACTGCATGGAACAGGCCACCACAGATTGCATCATGGACATGCAAATCAAGAACACTCGCCAGCAGAAGATCCAACTATATCGGGTTGTCAAAGCTGGCCAACTCCTGCACCAAGGAAAGTGGTTCACCATGGACCAAGTTCAGCAGAAATTTCCTCATCTCATGGAGGAACTTAACGCAATGGGGACCATTGCTTCCTAAGGGGGGAGGAATGATCCAGGTGGATATTGGTGGTCACCCGCCTATTCCACTTGGGGCTCCACCATTGTCTATTTTCAGTTTTTCAGTTTCGGCACAGTTTACTATTTTTAGCAGTTTTTCGGGTCCTAAACTTCCGGAGCCGTTTTGAGGCCCTAAACGACGTTTTTTGGGAAAACGGAGAGCAACATGGGTCCATGGACCGATGTTGCTCGTTCCAAATTTGTAGTCCTTGGATAGATCTTTCTAACAAGGTATGGTACGCGTCAAACGGAGATCGTATGCCAAAGTTACGCCCCTGGGAAGTTGAAACACCAATTTACCCAAACGGGGCCCATAGTTTTGGCGCTTCATCTCCTAGGGTTAGGGTTTTGGCTATTTAGGATTTCCCATTGCTTCTAAATGATAAATAGGCCCTCGAGCCTCATTTTAACTCAGTTCAAAGGCCTGTAGCTGCCACATCTCTTCTCAGAGATAGCTACCAGCACCCTAGCTAGTTTTATTTCCATTCTGTCTGTAAGCAAATTTCAGTTCTTTGATATTAATGAAATGAAGTGTTATTTCCGCTGCATCTCTGTATTTATGTTTATATGTTTATTCTGTTGCGTTCTCGCATAAATCCGGATCAGGTGGTATCAAAGGGGTCTGCTTTTTCTCGATCCTTCTTTGCATGTCCCCAACGAGGTCGGGGTATAAGGAGCTAGGGCTCGATCTGGTGGAACCTTTGCAAGATCAGCCTCGCAAACCTCGACGGACGACCATGGGGGACGAAAAGAAAGATGAGGGAGTAGGAGATCCTATCAAAATATTGCTCGAGGAGGCCCTCAAAAGACAAAGGAACGTGATGATGGATAACTTTGCTCAGATCCTTCAACGGCTACCCACCGGCGGCGCATCTGCATCCAGCAGCCACTCTGGAGGCGCGACTCCTTTTAAGGTACAAGTAAATTTTGACATTCCCATATTTGAGGGTCAAATAGACGCGGATGCCGTAGATAGATGGTTGAATCTGTTAGAAGGATATTTCTCGGTTCATGACTTTTCAGACCGGGAGAAGATTATTTTTGCACTCCTCAAAGCTACCCCCCATGTTAAGGACTGGTGGGAAACCTACTGTGAGAACAAGGACCAGACAGAAGCCTCTCTGTTCTCGGCCATACCAACTTGGAATTCTTTCCGAGATGCCGTCAAGGAACAGTACTATCCCGTGGGGAGCTATGAGGATAAGTACATACAATGGACCACGCTGCGACAACAAAGGGATCAAGATGTGCATGAGCTGACGAATCTGTTCCATACCCTGTGCACAAAGTTGGGTATCAAAGATTCAGAGAAACATCCGGTGCTAAAGTATCGCAGCTGTCTGCACAAATACATTCAGGAGGAAATGGAGTTCCTTGACATCTCCTCGCTTGGTACGGCATACCGGCATGCTGCCAAGATTGAGCAGAAATTCAAGCAGAAGAAGCGAGACTTTGGATCTGCGAATCAAAAGCAAGGGAAAGGTGCTTCCAAACCGCAAAACAAAGGACAGAGCCAAGGAGGAACCGGAAGATCCGGAGGAGGAGGAACGTCTCTTCCACTCCCAGATGTGGGTAAAGGGCTCCCCGGTACAGTTCATTGTCGACAATGGGAGCCAAAAGAACCTCATTTCAGCAGACGCCGTGAAGCGGTTGGGCTTGCCGACCACGGCTCACCCACATCCATACACCATCGGGTGGCTTCACCAAGGACGAGATCTCCGCGTCAGCCAGCAGTGTCGCCTTCCCTATAGCATCAAGCCCTTCACGGATGAGGTATTATGTGATGTTGCTCCTATTGATGTTTATGATGTATTATTAGGACAACCATACTTGTGGAAGCGTCATGCTGTGTATGAGTCTCGACCTCGTGCTGTTATTATTACTTTGGGAAATAAGTTGTACGGGATACCAGAGGTACCACCTCCTACGACTATCTCTTTGGTTACTGCAAAACAATGTAGTAAGCTCATTTCCCAAACCAGGAAATTCGTTTTCCTGATGATCCGCCCCCAGGGCAAGAAGAAGACTGTGGCCACGACCTCCAGACAGGGCCCCTCTGCACGACGACAACAAATGGATAAGGTCGTGGAGGAGTACGGGGACATCTTCACCTCACCCACGGGGGTTCCTCTGCACTGCCAGGTCAAGCACCCGATTGATCTGACCCCAGGTGCGCCGCTACCCAATGGACCGATCTATCGACGCTCTGTTCTGGAAAATGATGAAATCAAGAGGCAGATTCAGGAGCTGTTGCAGAAAGGTCACATGAGACCAAGTTCATCGCCCTGTGGGAGCCCGATCGTGTTGGTACAGAAGAAGGATGGGACGTGGAGACTCTGTATTGACTATCGGGCGCTGAACAAGATCACTGTCCGGAATAGGTACCCAATCCCACGGATTGATGACCTTTTGGACCAACTCAAAGGTGCAAAATATTTCAGCAAGATCGACTTGAAGTCTGGGTATCACCAGGTACCAATTGAACCCTCCGATGTGTGGAAGACTGCCTTCAAAGCCAAGGAAGGCCTTTTCGAATGGCTAGTCATGCCTTTCGGGTTGACGAATGCTCCCGCAACCTTCATGAGGATGATGGACGACATCTTGAGGCCATTCACCAACTCATTTGTAGTGGTGTACTTGGATGACATTCTGATCTTCAGCCAGACTTGGGAAGAGCACCTTCACCACATCCGACAAGTCCTCCGAACACTGCGGCAACACAAGTTGTGTGCCAATTTGGAGAAGTGCACTTTTGGCATGACCCAGGTTCAATATCTGGGATACATTATTAATGAAAGGGGGGTGCATGTGGATCCAGCCAAGATCCAAGTCATTCGGGATTGGCCAGCCCCAACCACTATAACAGAGCTTCGCAGCTTTCTAGGTCTTGCTAATTTCTATCGAAGGTTCGTGTTGGGATTCTCTCATATCACTTGGCCCTTGAGTCAAGTCACCAAGGGAGGAGCGAGAGAAAATTTTTTTTGGTCGGAACCTCAACAGAAGGCGTTCACAGAACTGAAAAACCGCCTCTGTTCTGCCCCAATGCTCACTTTACCAGACTTGCAACAGCCATTTGAGATCGAGACAGATGCCTCTGACTATGCTATTGGGGCAGTTCTTACTCAATAGGGACATCCAGTGGCATTTCACAGTGAGACATTGTCTGACACAGTTCGCAAGTACCCCACATATGACAAAGAAATGTACTCCATTGTGCGAGCTTGTCGACAATGGAAGCATTACATTTTGGGGAAGGAAACAATCATCCACACAGACCACAGGCCCCTTCAGTTAATACAAACACAAGGGAAGTTGCAGAATGATCGCCATCAGAAGTGGTCCACATATCTGCAACAGTTTCATTTGAACATCAAGTACAAGAAGGGTAGCACCAATAATGTTGCAGACTGCCTCAGCTGACCACCGATCGTGGCGCTCACCACCATGCTCAACTCTTGTGGGCACGAGACTTCTGATTGGCCGCTTCTCTATGAGAGTGACCCAGAATTCGGCCACACTTACAAGGCACTCTTGGGGGGCACGCAAGTTCCAAATTTGCACCTCCAAGATGCACTTTTATGTCACCTGGGACACCTTTGTGTTCCTTCAAGCGAGCGTGCCAAGATGATATGGGAAGCACACTACAGTCGAGTCGCTGGGCATTTCGGGGTCGAGAAAACAGTAGCAATACTACAGAAGTATTTCTATTGGCCGAACCTTCGAAAGGATGTCGAGAAGCACATCAGATCCTGCATTGCTTGTGCCATTGCCAAACCGACCATCAAGAAGCAAGGCCTATATACTCCTCTACCTACCCCTAGTCGACCTTGGGAATCCATATCCATGGATTACATGTCGGGCCTGCCTTCTACTAAGCAGGGAAATGACTGTGTTTTCGTGGTCGTCGACATATTCTCGAAGATGGCCATTATGGCGGCCTGCAAGAAGAATATCACAGCAGAAGCCACTGCTAAAATCTTCTTTGAACGAGTGTGGGTGCACTTTGGGATCCCACAGTCTATCATATTAGATCGGGATAGCAGGTTCCTCAGCACATTTTGGTCCAGCCTCTGGTCGATGTTGGATACCAAGCTCACCAAGTCCACAGCTTTCCATCCCCAAACGGATGGCCAGACAGAGGTCGTCAACAGAATGATTGTACACATTCTGCGCATGTACAATTCAAAGCATCCACGCACATGGGACGAGAGCCTCCCTTATGTACAACATAGTTATAACCGGGCTCTCCACAGTTCAATTGGCCATAGCCCCTTTCAGGTGGGCTTGGGATTCCGGCCACTATGTCCCATTGACGTAGCCATGCCATTCTTGGCTATCGAGGCTAATTCGGCTCATGTCCAACCTGAAGTTGACAAAGCCAGTAGCTTCATCGGGCGCATTCAACACATCCGCCAACAGGTTCATGATATATTGGACAGAGCCAATGCCAAGTACAAGCAACGCCATGATCAACACCGGGTGCCACACAACTTCGAGGTGGGTGACAAAGTATGGCTACATTTGCAGAAGGAGCGCCTCACTGGACCCCACCGCAAGCTTCGCCCGCTCCGATACGGGTCGTACACCATCACCAAGGCTGTAGGGAACAATGCATTCGAGCTCAGTATTCCACCATTCCTTGGTCTGCACCCAGTCTTCAGTGTGGATCGCCTTCGTCCTTACTTCCCACCTCTACTGGACACCTCGGACATTGCAGAACAACTCACACCAACTGAGTTAAATCCAGACTGCATGGAACAGGCCACCATAGATTGCATCATGGACATGCGAATCAAGAACACTCGCCAGCAGAAGATCCAACTATATCGGGTTGTCAAAGCTGGCCAACTCCTGCACCAAGGAAAGTGGTTCACCAGGGACCAAGTTCAGCAGAAATTTCCTCATCTCATGGAGGAACTTAACGCAATGGGGACCATTGCTTCCTAAGGGGGAGGAATGATCCAGGTGGATATTGGTGGTCACCTGCCTATTCCACTTGGGGCTCCACCATTGTCCATTTCAGTTTTTCAGTTTCGGCACAGTTTACTATTTTTAGCAGTTTTTCGGGTCCTAAACTTCCGGAGCCGTTTTGAGGCCCTAAACGACGTTTTTTGGGAAAACGGAGAGCAACATGGGTCCATGGACCGATGTTGCTCGTTCCAAATTTTTAGTCCTCGGATAGATCTTTCTAACGAGGTATGGTACGCGTCAAACGGAGATCGTATGCCAAAGTTACGCCCCTGGGAAGTTGAAACACCAATTTCCCCAAACGGGGCCCATAGTTTTGGCGCTTCATCTCCTAGGGTTAGGGTTTTGGCTGTTTAGGATTTCCCATTGTTTCTAAATGATAAATAGGCCCTCGAGCCTCATTGTAACTCAGTTTAGAGGCCTGTAGCCGCCACATCTCTTCTCAGAGATAGCTACCAGCGCCCTAGCTAGTTTTATTTCCATTCTGTCTGCAAGCAAATTTCAGTTCTTTGATATTAATGAAATGAAGTGTTATTTCCACTGCATCTCTGTATTTATGTTTATATGTTTATTCTGTTGCGTTCCTGCATAAATCTGGATCACTTCACCTCTATTTAAAAAAAAATTCCATAAATAGATTGGCACGAGCATCTAACTGAGACAGAGCACCAGCTAACATGGTATTGGAATAAAGAAGATTGAAAAATTGAAGCAGTAGCTGAGTTTGTTGGTGGAAATAATTCAGATTTCCTACAAAAATTTCTTGGTCCGAGAGTTGAGTAAACATCGAAATGGACTTCAATGGTTTGCGGCTGGAGTATGCACTTGAGGGAAACTTGAACTACATTGCATGGAAGGATAGGATGGAGGCAGTGCTTGAAGAGAATGGCTTGAAGGATTTCATTGACAATGGTGTTCCTAAGCCCACTTCGACAGATGCTGCATTACTTGACGCGTGGCAAAATAAAGTAGCGAAGACAAGAAGAAATATGTTGGAAGGTGTCAGAGACCATATTGTCTGAAGCCTTCATGGGAAAGGCACTCCATTCGATATGTGGAAATGTCTGACATATATTTTCCAAATTAGAAGCAACCATAGGAAATTGGAACTGAAGGATAAACTCAGAAAGATCAAAATGGAGAAAGGCGAAAATATTCCCAAGTATCTCACAAATGTTTTCCAGTGTGGGGATGACCTGGGGAGTGTGGGAATCATAGTCGCTGATGATGATTTGGTGAGCTTGGCTCTATTGGTACTTCCTAATAGTTGGCACAATTATCAAGACCCTGTCAACAGAGGGGAAAAATTGTCGAATCAGGGACGATTGTGCTCAGATCTAGTGCAGGAGGAGTTCAGGCGCAACACTAGAGATGGATCTTCATCAAAGCATGATGATGGAGAGGATTGTGCATTGGATGCCAAGGTAAGGAAAGGGAATGGGAACAAATTCCACTCAAAATCTGAGGCTAAAGGAAAGAATCTGGATTTTTCCAAAGTGAAGTGTTTTCAGTGTCACGAACATGGGCATCTTACCACTAACTACCCACAAGAAAAGAAGACCAAGAAGGATGTTGGAGCTGTAGCTGGTGAGGCCCTTGCCTCGCAATTTGAACTTGATTTCTCCTTGACCATATGCTTGGTTTCAAGCAGAATGGGGTTGGTGTGGTATCTTGATAGTGGTGCTTCCTTCCACGTGACGGGAGACAAGGAGATTTTCACCGACTTGGAGGAGAAAAATATCCAAATGCATATAGAGATGGGCGATGATGGACAATACAATGCGACCAAAATTGGCACCATTACCTTTGAGATGGATTTAGGTAAACCATATTTTTTGAAATATGTTATGCATGTTCCAAGTCTAAATAAAAACTTGGTCTCAGTCGCGACATTGGAGGATAGAGGTTATGACGTTGTTTTCAGCGATGGAAAAGATTTCCTGCGACATACAAAAATGGGTCAAACCAAGAGAATAGGGATTCGAGTTAAGAATATCTACAAGTTTGAGGTATATGGCTGAGCTACAATGATGGGCATGGAAAAAAAAGTGGTGAGCCGGGACGAAGGAGAGTTATGGCACAGAAGATTGGGCCATCTTCATTATGGAGCTTTGAAATTCATGCAACAAATATCTACTAGAATTCCAATGGGAACACTTGCTCAGTTAGATCAATGCACGGGTTACACCATGGGGAAGTATGAAAAATATACCTTTCATGAAAAGGAGAACCATGCTTCAGTGATCCTTGAGAGAGTTCACATATACGTGTGTGGACCATTCTTGGTTGCTTCAACAACAAAACAAGTGTATTATGTTATTTTTATTGATGACTTTTTCTCGTAATGTTGGATCTACTTCATGCAAAATAAGGATCAAACATTCTCAAAGTTTTGTGAGTTTAAATCATTGGTGGAGAAAGATTTGGGGAAGCAAGTGAAGGCTCTGCGAGGCGATAATGGTGGAGAATATATCTCAAAAAAATTCAAATATTTCTATAGAAAAGAAGGAATTGGTAGAGAACTCATAGTGCCTCATAACCCATAGAAATTTAATGGGGTGATAGAGAGGAATAATAGAACGATTGTGGGTGTTGCACGAGCGATGCTCTATCATCAGGGCCTACCAATGATTTTGTGGTCGAAATCATGCAACACTGCGGTTTATGTGCAAAATCGTTGTCCTCATATGGTACTTGGCATGAGTACACATGAAGAATATTTATTGGGAAGAAGCCAGATGTTTCTCATTTAAATATTTTTGGCTCATCTATTTATGTGCATGCGAACAAGAACGTGAGGAAGAAGCTGGAGCCGACTGCTGAATTTGGGATATTTGTGTGGTACATACAAACACCCCATAATTATCATGTGTATTTTCCAAACAATCAAATGACTATGATACGATGGGATATAAAATTCAATGAGGAGAAAGCCATGAAGTTGTCACTTGAGAGGGATCTAGACTTGCATGTAGAAGAGGAACTAATTGTTCCTAAATATGATTCTCTAGATGTGGAATAGCCACAGGAGGAGGTTCATGGAGTGGAGGAGTCCAGTCATGCAAAGAAAAACATCACAACTAGCAGATGGTGTACCACAGAAGCTGAGAGGCTAAAGATTGACACGATACAGAATGTAGGAGTTCCTATTTCACAGTGTAGAAAGAGATAGTCTCCTAACCGATTCACTAGATACATGGCTCTCATAATAAAATGTATTATGACTGAGCCATATTCCTTTCAGAAACCAGTGCAGGAGCCCGCATGGGTATATGTAATGGTGGAGGAGTATGAATCCATTGTCAGAAACAATGCTTGGGAAATTGTTCCAAGGCTGGTTGATAAATAAATGGTAGGTTCAAGATGGATCTACAAGGTAAATAAAGTTGATGATGGGAGTTTTGAGAAGTATAAGAAAATATTTTTGGCCCGAGGATTCTCACAGATCGAGGGGATTAATTAGGAAGAAAAATTTTCACCTATCGCACGGTAGTCTTCCATACGGACCATCCATGCCCTCCCAGCACAGATGGGTTGGCACATGCATTGGATGTGAATACTACGTTCCTTAATGGGATCATTGAGGAAGATGTGCACATTGAGCATCCTGAAGGATTTGAGATCTTCAGCAATGAGTCACATGCGTGCAGACTCAAAATACCAACTGGTGATGAGCAGTTGATATACTCATGCAAGGAGGACCTTGCAAAGGAGTTTGAGATGAAGGATATGGGCTTCCTTCAGTATTTCCTTGGATTGGAAATATGGCAGCGTCAAGGTGAAATTTTTGTGTCTCAAGGAATATATGCAAGGGAGATACTCAGTAAGTTTCAAATGGAGGGCTCCAAACCGATGGATACTCCTATTCTAGGAAACTGGATGAAAGAGGAAGCTACAACTTGAGAGGTAGTGGATGCTACTGTCTATCGACAATTGGTGGGTTCGCCCATTTATTTAGTTAATACAAGACCGAACATATGCTATGTGGTGAACCAACTTAGTTAAGCGATGGTTAAGCCCAAGCTCTTTTGGAAGGGGGGAAAGCATGTCGTAAGATATCTCAAGGCCACATCTAAGTATGGCTTATGGTATAGACAGATGGATGAGGTGAAGTTGCATGGCTTCACGGATGAAGATTGGGTGGGTAGCCCAACAGACAGAAAGAGCATATCAGGAGCGGTCTTCGGTACCATATCTATAGATGTTTCTTGGTACAGCATGAAACATAGATCCGTAGCACTCAGTTCAATTGAAAAAAAATACATGGCAGCAATTCAAGGTACATGTGAGGCTATCTAGATGAGAAATATCCTAGTTGGTTTTTTTGGTTCTCATTTAGATCCTATAGTGATTCATTTTGATAACCAGAGTTGAATTAAAATCTCGTTTAATCCTGTATTTACTAATATACCTAAGCATATAGATATCTGGTACCATCATATCAGAGATTTTTTGGAGCAGAATATCATGTTGTTTCAGTACATTCCTATAGAAGATCAGGATGCAGATATATTGACGAAGGCGCTCACAAGGAGCAAATTCAAATATCATAGAGACAGGATCGGGGTGAAGGATAATCCCTTTCTTCTTGAGAGGGAGTTTTGAGATTCAACAAGATGGTGATCCTAATGAAAACTAAACACCTACTCTAGGTGGGGCCCACATGCCATTTGTAGATGTATGTATATTTCTAGAACGTTGATCATCTTCTATTTATAGCGGGAGTCTATTTATAGATGGTTGACAAAAGTCTATTTATAGATGAGATTCTCTTTTTAGATGCATGGGTGAATTCTATTTATAGATCGCGTGTCTCTTGAAGCACTTGATTTCAGTTAACAGATGCGGAAAAACAGTTGAGTGAAGGAATTTTGAGTTATAAGGTTGTTTGGTGGCACATGCAGAGTGACTGAGTCATAACTAAGTGATTCGAAGTTGTGACAGAGTTGTATGAGTAGTTATGTGAGTTGTTATTTATTTTAACTTAGTTAAGTGAGTTAAACTCAACTGTGCTAGTTGTAACTAGTTGTAACTAAAGATATAGTACTGAGAGATCAACGAATTGATTATTTAATTAAACCACACGCAGCGATCTCACATGCCACTGAAAAAATACTATTGTTAACTACATGCATGTCATATCCAGTGGAGACCCAGTTGAGAGGTAGATGAAAGGGTTTTTTTTAATATCAGTTCCGACATTAGTGAGTGATAAGTTGCAGCCACACACGTAATGGAGATGCCAATGAGGATTGTGTAGTGAAGGCAAGGCATGTTCGAATTCATTGAGGGATTGTGATCAACAGGGACTGCACAATGCAGGCAGGCTATCAGGAGGCAGTAAATTGGCGCATGTTTATGCCATTTTTTGTATGATAGTGTGAGACGATTATATATTGTACAAAGAGCTCTTGGATTAGATTTTTGCATGAGATTGTTTCATGATCCATGATATATACATAATATATGATAGTTGGGTTTTTAGCTTTATGCTATCCCAGTAAAGATGTAATGTCTCTCACTCAACAATTTTCTTTTCTTTTCTTTTACTAAATTCCATTAATACCTCAAGTCTCTTAAACACAATGTTAAAGATTCCCAGGTAAAAATATTCATCAACATTACTAGTCCAAAATATACTAGTTCATAATTAAATTTAACTAATTCCCTCTAATGAATTAACTATAGTGACTATACATTACTCTTATCTTCTCATATTACATTTTGTAAGGTTTAATAGTATATGCATATGTTGCTTAACCCCTTCACAGTGTTTTCACATAACATCTTACCTTATTTAGTCGATCCTCCTTTATAGATTTATTAACTTAACTCATCCTCTCTGTTCTTTTTTTTTAAACTACGTTTATATATATCAACAAATTTTCATTACTTTTTTTCTCTAACAATTTACTTTACTAACTATACCTAACGCAACCATGGTACTTTACCTTTGTAATAACCTTACTTCATGAATGGCTTGAACAATAACCCCTACTCAAGGTTTTAACACCCATACAAATAACAAATCTTGGCTTTCCTAAGTTATAACGCTCACTTATTGTTATAACTTTATACTGTACCCAACTTAGAATTTTAGATTCAAATTGGAAATGATTAAATATTATAAGGTTCATTTCCGAATTCCTTTAATACCATACTGATGCATCGTAGGTAGGGAAGTGACCTCTCATTTACTTGGGGCCTGAGATGATTTCACTTGTTGTACTTGGCCTTCCAAGTGTTATTTCCATATTATGAAACTTATTTCATGACCTAACATTTCTTACGGAAAATTGGGTTATTAGTATCTTCAGAATACATTTCTTAGCTTTTTCTTTTCGGTCAATCATGTAAACTATTTTAATAGTACTCTGTGACTGCACTTCGGATTTAATCATCCAGACATTATTAAATTTTGTATGGTGAGAGAGTACCTGTCTCTTTTGGACTTCGATCTCTAGTCATTGATCTTGGTTATGTGCCTCGAGATGATGCCACGTTGATGGATGAGATTTACTAGGGTTTCTGTCAATGGAATATGTTTAAAATCCTGAATTTCATTCATGGGAATCCATCCACTGCTCCGCTCGGTTATTCAGAAGTCCATCCTTCTTCTGATGCAAATATTTTCACGATGACACACAATTCAACGACCTGTGACAGTCCAGAATTCCACTTATTTCCACCTCGCGCATTGACAACTTTGGTAAGTTGAAGAATTTACTAACATAGTATTTTTCTACCATATTCTTCATTTTTTGCTCTCCATTTTATTTAAAACTTGCAGGTATTCATTTAGATTCTAAGTTTTTATTTTCTGGTTCTTTGTTCCGAACAGGAAAATGGTGTTTCATTTTTGAAATTCTTAACGAGCACCTAGGTATTCATTTATCCCACCATAACTGCCCAAGCTTACTTGTTAGCTCAACTAATGAAATTTTTCCACCGTTTTCGCTTATAAAATTTTTCGTTTTCTGGGAACAGAGTTTTCGCTTATAAAATATCTTTAGGTAAAAATAACTTGTTACACTATTTTGTTGTTAGAATACACCAAAAACAACATTTGGTAAAATAAGTCTTTAGTGCTTAGGTAGTTAGATGATATGGATAACTGCATAGTTGGGATTCACTATATTATTTCCAAAGATTTTTTATCCCAAAATTTTGATTTTTATCATAGCCAAATCTTCACAAAGAATTTGTTGATGGAAGTAGACTGAGTTGTAAAATTATGATATAGGTTTTTAGTATTGTAAGTTTAATTGATAATCTAAATCCTTATAAAATGTCAAAACTCATTACTTATTGACAAACTTATAATTTATTTATTTATTTATTTATTTACTCACAAATTCATTCCTAGATTGTATTTATTTAATTTAGCTATTTAGAGGAGACTTAAATTAATTGTTCTCGAATTAATTAATTCAATAATATAATTGTTATAATATAATTCCTTGGTGTAGATTATTGATAATTGTCGTCGAATTTGTTAGCTTCGGGATGGAGGATTAAAAACACCATCTTTTAGATTGTCCCACCATTACCCACATCCTTTATCTTTTCCCTAACATGTGTCATACTTCCAATCTTATTGACTTGTTAAGTTATCCCAACTATAGTATTATTGGTGGGCTTCTTTCCCTTATTTTTAAGCATAGAAATAAGACTCTCAAGTATTACAATTATTTTCTACCAAATGAGTTTGTATTATATTCTGACACTCTTGCATTGCAATTCATAAAAAACCAGCCAAAATTGATCCAGAAACATGCCAAATGGGTAGAAGTTTTGTAGAGCTTTACTTTTCTGATAAAGAATACAAGTTGTAAGTTGAAAAAAGTTGCTAATGCTTTGAGTAGAGTGAATTTAATCATGCAGGAATTACAAGTTTGTGTTGTAGGATTTGAAGGAATGGTTGACATGTATAAAGGAGATGCATAATTTAAGGAAATTTATGCATCTCTACAAAACCGAGTAGTTCGTAATAGGCGCGAGTGGTTGTATTATCTTATCGAAGGATATTTTATATTTAAAAATAATAAATTGTGTATTCCTAAATGTTCTATGAGGGAAAAAATAAATTAAAGCGAAACATAGTGGAGGTTTCTCTAGAAATTTTGGACAAGACAAGACTTTTTCACAGTTAAATGCTTTTTACTACTGGCCAGAGATGCAAATTGATGTTAAGATATTTGTTGAGAAATATGAGATCTGTTAGTATGTTAAGGAAGAAGCCAAAATACAAGATTATATCAGCCATTACCAATACCAAAACGACCATGGGATGTAGTTAGTATGGATTTTGTTTTGGGTTTCTGAAAAAGTCAAGGAGGAAATGACTCCATTTATGTTGTGGTGGATATATTTTTTAAAATCGCTCATTTCATTTCATGCAAGAAAACTAGTGATGCAACACATATTACTAATATTTTTTTTTATAGTTTGTAAGGTTGGATGAATTGCCTATAAGTATTGTATCCCATAGGGATACAAATTTTGTTGGCCATTTCTAGAGTACTCTTTGGAAGAAACTAAGTACCTAGTAAACAAAAGTCTGGGAAATATATTGAGGAGCTTAATGTATAAAAATCCTAAGCAGTGGGATTGAGCACTTTCTGAGGCTAATTTTTCTTATAACGATACTCAAAATCGGAGTACTCAGATGAGTCCATTCCATATTTTTTTTGGGATGAATCCAAGAGGTGTGTATGAGCTCTGGAATTTGGGAAAACAAGAGATAAGAAGTGAAAAGGCTGAAGAGTTTGTAGAGGATATGAAGAGACTACAGGAAGATTTTAAAGAAAGATTGCAAGAAAGAAATGGAAAATACAAACATAGAGTTGATACTTAAAGGAAAGAAAAGGAATTCCACGTAGGAGACCTAGTCATGGTTTATTTGAGAAAAGAAAGATTTCCTCTTAAGACTTACAAGAAATTGAAGATGAATAAGATAGGACCATGGTACATATGACTAATCATTGGAGATATGTTGAAGGGTGAAACATATCCATTCATTAGGGAATATTGACTTCAACAACAATATTATAAAATTAGAATAATATTAGTGATGTCTTATGATGATGTTGAAGAAAAGTTGTGGTAGTACTATCATTTAGAGAGATCTAAGTTTTAGCTTAGGATTTAGATGTATACATGATGATAGACAATGGAAGTATAATATAATTTTAATTAAATTATTAATAACTATTTTTTTTTCTAATTAAAAGTAATCTACTAACAATGAAAAATTATGTACAACAGGCCATAGCGATAACATTGCCTAGAGGTGTGGCATTTTTAACAGGAAAACACAGAGAATAACACTGCCCTATAGGAGGGAAACCAGTGTGAAATAGATAACTACAAAAAACCCACGCAGGGGAGTCATAGAGTTCAGAAATTGGATAGCCAAGTTGGCAAAAAACTGTGACCTGAAAACAGAGACAACAGAGAAAAAAAGAGACAAGCCCAAAAGTAAGGGCAGAAACAGCACAAGAAAACCAGATAAGGGAAGTAGTGCTACTCATTAGGAGTTTCTTCTCTGACCCTGCACCACCATTCATCCGGCATCCCATCCTTCATGTACAGGTCCGCAATTGATTTGACCACCTCCCTGGAGGTAGAACGGAGCTGCTGCACGCTCATTTGAACTTTGTCCTTCTTCTCATCGCTTGCTTGACCATCATCCTTCAACACCTCGCGCATGTGCTCCAAGACATCCTGCACCATAGAAAGCTCTTGCACGTCCTTGCGATCTGAAGTCTGTGTAGCTGTGCTTTCCATCCCCTGTAAGCCCACATTCACAGTGGGAAGCGACCGAGGGTGCATATCCGAGGACAAAGCGGCAGTGTTTCTTTGCCGAGTAAAGTCAGAGTTGGGGGCAGCCTCACGTGGTTCTTCGCAGAAGGAAACAGTGATGGAGGCAGTTACTCAAGGACGATTGAGAGAACAGTCGAAGGAGAAACGCACAGTGTGAGTCTGATCAAGGATGGAAAGAGGGATGGGAGAATCAAGGCGACGTCCAGAGCGGAGTCGAATTCCTCGTGGGGGACTGGTATGACTGTTAGAGTGAGTAGAGGACACAGAGGAGGAGGAGGGTGAGCGTTAGAGTTGGCGATGAGTGGAGCCTCTGCGGCAACGCATCTGATGCCGAAGACACGGCATGTTTTCCGGTGCGGGGGAGGAACCAGGATGCAAAGGAGTGGCGAAGCTTACAGAGGATTGAGGAGCATGAGAATGCAGGGAGAAGGTGGCAAGAAAACAGACACCTATGAGCGAAAGATGAAGATTTTCTCCAAGGTCAAGGCAACAATTGAGCCTGCACCTTTTACCAGAGGAAGTGCACAAGCTGGAGAGGCCTGCATCCAGGGAGCATCTCTGAGCAATAGGCACAGGAGAATTCTTCACGCCACAACATCTCTCTATTTTATGAATCCAAATCACAATGCATCGGTACACCAACAGTAAACCAACAGTGAATTGAGTTGAAGAATGAGCCATCCCGCAATGAGCAGGATCATATCGGAGATCGAAACGGAGGTTGAGACGAGCGCCAGGCATTAATGCCATTAAACTCCAAGCAATCATGTTTAAGTGAGCTATGACAGTTTCCTTGCAGTTGGGCATGTGGCTTACCATCGTGCCGCACCCCCATCCCGTCATATTAATCTCTTGCTTCAACACCCGCATCCGGGAAAATTATTAATAACTATTAGGATAATGATAAAAATTTAATTTCTATGAAATATTATTTTAATAAATTTTAATATTATTTTTGATCCAAGCTTGTTGGTATTATCATTACTCTTCTCCTCTACACCAATGATACCTTTTTATTCCTTGAAGCCATGAGGATTTGGACAAGAAATGTAGGACTCTTGATGACTATTACTCCACTTTGGGTATGAAGTTAATAGTAACAAGACTAAAATCATGATAATTCAATCCAAAATGATAACCCATGGAATTTTTTTCTATGGTAACAATAGCTTGGAGCACTTCTCTTCATCTCTTCTTATAAAGAGTAGCTCATTTACATTACTTATAAGCTCAAACATAATTACATCATTTAGAAAAGAATTATTGGAGGCTGAAAATCTTATTATCATCTTGAAAAGACTTTAAGGACGTTGACCATTGTATTTGGAGTAAAATAATGTTCCTCTTTGAGACACTCTTCACCCATGTTTTCTTATGAGGTTGTGAAGTCTCTAGTTGCATTATATCCAAAGAGTCTGGTTGCATTAGACCAAAGAGTCGTGGATTAAAATTGAGATGATTCCAAGTCAATTCATAAGTAAAATTGAGATGATTCCAAGGAAATTCATAAGCTACAATCTGAATATGAATGAAAATACCTCCTTTGCTATCCTAGTGATTGAAGTTTTCCTCTCCCCTATGAAAGCACTATGTTTAAGTATGTGAGGTATAAGAAGAAGAAGATGTAGAACATGGAATCGAAAGCCTTCCTAAAATTGATTCTAACAGTAGTGAGAACCCCCACCTTGTCCCCACGCCTGGGTGACTTAAGGATGTGTAGTATTGGCTCAACCATTTGAGGATAAATGATGACATCAAAAGCTAGGATACTCTCAAAGATACTATCACATAAAAATTAAAGGATAAGATATGGAATGATGAGGAATGGAGGGTAAAAGGAAGGTTATATATTATACGAAGGTGATCAACCCCACCCTTTACAAGCTTCTATTCTGACCTCCTCTAAGTAAAAGATGAACATGGCTAACATTAGAACTAATTATTATGAGGTAGTGTTGTCTACTCGCAAAAGTCCATAGGACCATCGAAATTTTTAGCTTCGCGATGGAGGATTAAAAACACCATCTTTTATATTGTCCCACCATGTGTCATACTTCCAATATTATTGACTTGTTAAGTTATCCCAACTATAGTAATATTGGTGGGCTTCTTTCCCTTATTTTTGAGCATAGAAATAAGACTCTCAAGTATTACAATTATTTTCTACCAAAGGAGTTTGTATTGTATTATGAAAATCTTGGATTGCAATTCATAAACAACCAACCAAAATTGATCCAGAAACATGCCAAATGGGTAGAAGTTTTGTAGAGCTTTGCTTTTGTGACAAAGCATACAAGTGCTGAGTTGAACAAAGTTGCTAATGCTTTGAGTAGAGTGAATTTAATAATGTAGGAATTACAAGTTGGTGTTGTAGGATTTGAAGGAATGGTTGACATGTATAAAGAAGTTGCGGAATTTAAGGAAATTTATGCAGCTGTACAAAACCGAGTAGTTAATAATAGGCGCGAGTGGTTGTATTATGTTATCCAAGGATATTTTCTATTCAAAAATAATAAATTGCGTATTCCTAAATGTTTTATGAGGGAAAAAATAAATTAAAGCGAAACATAGTGGAGGTTTCTCTAGAAATTTTGGACAAGACAAGACTTTTGCTCAGTTAAATGCTTTTTACTACTCGCTAGAGATGCAAATTGATGTTAATATATTTGTTGAGAAGTACAGGATATATCAGTATGCTAAGGGAAGAAGCGAAAATACAGGATTATATTAGCCATTACCATACCAAAACAACCATGAGATGCAGTTAGTATGGATTTTTTTTTTGGTTTCTGAAAAACTCAAAGAAGAAATGACTCCATTTATGTTGTGGTGGATAGATTTTTTAAAATCGTTCATTTAATTTCATGCAAGAAAACTAGCGATGCAACACATATCACTAATATTTTTTTTGATAGTTTGTAAGGTTGCATGAATTGCCTATAAGTATCGTATCTCACAAGGAAACAAATTTTGTTGGCCCTTTCTAGAGAACTCTTTGGAAGAAACTAAGTACCTTGTAAACAAAAGTTTGGGAAATATATTGGGGTGTTTAATGTATAAAAATCCTAAGAAGTGGGGTTGAGCACTCTCTGAGGCTAAGTTTTCTTATAATGATACTCCAAATGAGAGTACTCGGATGATTCCATTCCATATTTTTTTTGGGATGAATCCAAGAGGTGTGTATGAGCTTAGGAATGTGGGAAAACAAGAGATAAGAAGTGAAAAGGCTGAAGAGTTTGTAGAGGATATGCAGATACTACATGAAGATTTTAAAGACATATTGCAAGAAAGCAATGGAAAATACAAACATACAGTTGATACTTAAAGGAAAGAAAATGAATTCCAAGTAGGAGACCTAGTCATGGTTTATCTGAGAAAATAAATATTTCCTCTTAAGACTTACAAGAAATTAAAGATGAAGAAGATAAGACCATGTAAAATTTTGAGGAAATTTTCTTCAAATGCATATGAAATAGAATTGCTAGAAGGGATTGGAATATCACCCCTCTTTAATGTTTCATATTTTTACCCATACCAAGGAACAGAGGAAGAGCTACAGGAAAACTCTACAACAAAGGAAAACAAGACTTTAAATTGGGAAGAACAAATTCCAAAGAAAGTCAAGAAAGAGTTGGAAGCTATTCTAGACAAAAGAGTATCCAAAGGAACCGAAGGACATGTTTATTTTCAGTATATATTAAAATGGAAGGGAGAGCCAACGGAGGATGCCAGTTGGTTGACAGCTTCAGAATTACAGAAGACTTATGGAGTAAATCCTGAAAGTTTGATGAATGATTCTTTTCTTCCCCAGGAGTCTATACAGGAGCATCGAGAGTTAGGGAACAATGTGATTGGATGTTCAGATGTTGTGGCTAAATATGAGAAGGATAAACACTGGCCATTAATTTTCTATCTTAATTTTAATTGCAGAAATTAGTTTGTTGAATTTGTTAGATTAATTAGGAAAGAAAATTAGAAATTGATTCCTTCCTGGGTGGAGATTTAGCCAAGTAGGCTAACTGATTAACATGATAAAATTTAATTAAGAAATAAATTAAAAATAAATCTATTTTGATAATAAGGATTCTTTTGGATTTTTAATATATAATATGTGAAATAGGTGAAACAGTGGCAGAGAGAAAAATTTATAAAAAAAAGGTCGAGAGCTAGAAAATTGTTGAATCAATCCATGAAGTGCTAAATCTTTGTAATTTCTATTTCCAGAATAATAGATTGAAGTGTGGTATGGAAATGGTAAATTTCGTTTAAAAACCTTTGAAGATCAAATCTCGTATACATTTGTAATATTCTTCTATTTTTTAAGTTTGTGTTTGAATTTAGCAGTGAAGAGTTTAAGAGTTCGTTGCAGAGCTCTGAGCATTATAAATTCATTTATGATTGATTTATTTAAAATAGTGCCATTGATTCATTATATAACCTGGTTCCACATAGAATTTTGTGTGTTCGTTTGGAAAGTGGTCTTTAAAAACCATGAGTGGTATATCACATCACTCTACACAGTGGGTAATGGAAATTGCTTAAACCATGCATACACTTCCGGAGGCAAGACTTAGTGTAAGGATGGACGAAAAAACCCAGTTCTATAGTAAAATTTAAAATTTTTATTTGTCGTGTTAGTTTATATTCCATGACCATTGGATATCCAAAGTTTTTATTGAACAATGGCGATTTTATGAAAATAAGGAATAGAACGGTCAAACGGGATTGACCACGTTTTATTATTTATGTTAATTACTCCTCTTTTAAATGAATTGTGCATACACCGTGTTTTTTTGGCTTTCATGTGCATATGGGGTTTTATGAAGGGGATTCCTCAGATTGTGTGAGTATATTGAAGCAAGAATGTTAAAAACAAAATTGTAATTGTTGTTAGGACTCTGTCATCATAATGGAGAGTTGAAATATAATGTCTTCTTATCTCAATTGGAGGTGTAATATATGATAAAAAATATATATATGAGGAAACTCTTAATGGTTAATTACAGTTAAATTTGATGTATGTATATAGTGACATACGTAAATGTTTAGAGAGAGGCAGGAATCTCTAACTATAAGTGTTAGATTAGTATGAACATTTTGAAATTTTATACATTAAAATAAGTATAAAGATACCATGTATATGAGAATAATTTCAAATCATATTCAAGGAATGAGTGTTTACGAAAATATTCATAGAGATGAATTAAGAGACGACATCATTAAATTTGAAAAGATTGAAATAAAATCCTTGAATTAATTTCTATAAGAGAATATACATTAACAAAATAAAATAATTAAATGAGAGAAGAAGAACTAAGAAAGTGAAAATATAAGTAATATAATGATATCAATAAATAAATAATGGTATCAGAGCCCATGTTGAAAAAAATGGGCCTATGTGTTCCCACACAGAAAAACCCAGAAATATGTTGTTGTGAAATATAAGAGAATAAAAGTTCTTTCCTTTACAGAATATGATTTACTATTTAATTTCAATGTACAGTGATTGAAGTTTAGAACTTGTACAATTTTTATTATGAATGAAGAAGGAGAGTTGTACGTGGATCTAGACGGTGCAGAAAACCCACAAGATCAAAATGCTCAATTGATGGACATGATAAGAGATATGCAACGAGAAATGGTTCAACTAAGGACTAACAATGAATGATTGTTGCAAGCCAGTGAAGATAAATAGGGGCTGCTCAGAGAGTTAACCTCTCGGTCTAGTCATGAAAGTGAAGACCATGGAAGAAAGAGGAAAGAGGCTGAAACCAACTCAGAAGGGTCTGAGGGTGGGGAAGCATTTGGAATATGAGATTCTAGAACACTTGTGGTGGCTGGAAACCTTGACAGTTCTGTTGCTAAATGGCCAAAATATACTCTTCGAAAGTGAGGCTATGAGGAATTATAGGGGAAATCAAAGTCATACTAGATGTAGACGGGGCTGCAAGAGGTTGAGTATCCAGAAAAGGAGCATATCGTCGATGAATGTCCAACATGTGCTTATCAAAAGTATAGGTATAAACCATAGGCATAGTCGTAACTGTACTAGCAGGTGCAGACTCGAGAGCGTGAGTTTGTGATCTACTCAGACCCTGATTGACAGGCCATGTCGGATTAATTATGATAGACTGAAGATTGTGAAAAGACTCTGGTGACTGTGTCATAACAACCGGTGTAGAAAAAGATACACAGACGGTAGGGCAAACTGGGACAGATGTAACAATAACTGATGAACTCGGTGTCAAAGGTGACAGTCCTAACGAAGGCAGGACTAAACTACTGGGAGGAGTTGATGTACTGGATTGCGCTATAAATGTAACACTAGACATAATCTAACTCAAAGTTCGACAACCAGGTGGAAGTGACACTTATTGCGGAGAATATTGAATAGAAACATGCGGGAGATCTTCAGGGAAAATTTGATATTCACCTGTAGAAACAGGAATTCCTTCACTCTAAACAGGAATTGAAGAATCCATATCTGGCGAAGTTGTAAAATCGTCGAAAAGATGACGAGGACTAGGAAGTATAGCATCAACTATAAATGGTGATCCCAAATTAAGAAGAGGGAATTCTTCCTCGTCCCCAAAAACATACCAACCACCTAAATGAGGCCAATTGAACTCAATGGGCTCTTGAGGAGGAGATCGATTAGCGAAAGGTAAAAGAGTCGGGAGAATAAGTTGCGAGAACTCGATAGACGTAGCGGGTTGAGGGGTTTCGTAAGACATGTCAAGAAAAGAACTACCACTAGGAGGTAGTGACGAAGATGACGAGACTGGTAGTTCTGCCACTGTGACCATATTTCAAAAACAGAAAAGGAAAAAGAGAGAGCTGAAATAAGGTTTCAAGACCAACACCTAAGGAAAAACAAAACAAGTCAAGTAACAAACTCTAAATGCGCATGTAATTGTGGCAATTTTATTTTATGACATTGAAACTAGACTTTGTTGTTACGTTTTTTAAGAGTCGAGAAACAGGAAAAAGCTGACTCTAGTCACTTTCAATTTTAAACGAGCGTGAAAGGACAAGTGCTCGATGATCTCTTCTCTTTTTAATGAGTCACAAAAAGATCAAAATGACTACTCTGGTATTCTAATAAAGAGTGTGTACCAAGTTTTTGTGAACTGCAATATATTCCTTGGTGATCAAATGAAAGAGAAATGACCATGGACTTTCCGTACATGCAAGTGGTCTCCCCGAATGTTGTGTTCAGTGTATCACGCTTACACGACAGCAGACTGGACTTCCTATGGATAAAGGATTTAAACCTATAGGGGTCTACCTTAATATACTCGACGGTACAGGGAGCACATGTTCATAGTAGCCGTGTCTAAAGCCAAAAATGCGAACGACAACTACTAGGTTTTAAGATGTTGGAACACTTCTCTAGCCTAGACCACTAAAATTTTTGTGTTAGGTTCCAATGTTTCCTTAGGTTAATTCAATTGATTTTATAGTTGATCTCGAATTATGTTTCAATTTCAAGGCCTTACTGAATGTCGATCTCAAATTTCCTAAATGCAAACTATGTGCAACTGAACACCATTTTCAATTCAATGAATGCTAATTACAAGAAGGATAGAGATCTTTCAAACAATAGCAATCAAATGAAATCAAACAAAGAAATCCGTTAATGCATCTAATTTGATCGAGCAAAAAATTAAAAATTCTTTCCTAGTTAATGAAGAACTAGTTATGCGAAAGAAATTCCCTTTTTCATGTAAACGAAAAGAATGAAATTTTTTGATTTTTCAACGAAATGAAGCACACAATGCACTAATTATACGGAAAAACAAGACAAACAGTAGTTTGAGTATTGCGAATGTAAATAGATAAATTCACTAATGGATGAAAGCAACACAAACACAAAGATGCACTCAAACCAATGGTGCACTCTTCCAATCAAAGAGAAAGTTTTGAAACAATCTCGACAAGCAATGTGATCTATGCTCGGAGCAGCAAGAAGAAATTCAAACGAAACTGGAAATGATCATTCAACCAGAACAAATGCTCAAAGGATCAAAAAGTACTTAAATGAAATTGATCAAGAGGTGTGACTAAAAAGAATAAAAATGAATCGACTTCCAATTAGAAGCCTCAGTGAGCTAGGACACTGAGAATCCCTAAGGACATAAACTACACTGATAAGTAAACATACGTACAACTAAGAAAAACAAGCCTATGTAAGTAAAACAATCTCAACAAAACAATTGCAAATCAGAAATCGACCCAGAGGCAAGTAAAACTCACCAAAAACTCAAAAGGATAGTCAATCCAAACCCTATAGGATTCGAGGGGACTGTAAGGCTGTAATCTGCACCAAAGAGGGGTTGGCGCCAGTGCAACACAAGAAACATGCGCCAATCGGTGCGACTGTTCAACTGAAAAATTCAGCAAGCTAGATATCTATGGGAGAATGAGAAATCGAATGAGAAGAGGTCAATTATGACAATCTAGAGCTGAACAAGTGGACTCTAAACAAGCAAATAAACCATAAAATATAGACAAACCAACAGACGACTGAAGTCGACTTGACAAGGGAAAAAGGACAAACTCACACTAATCCCTAGTGGAGTCGCCAAATTTTTATGAAGGTGAATCCTCTCTGCGGAGAGAGATGATCCCTCTAGCACGAGAGTGGGTCTAGAAATAATTAGAACAAAGTAGATGTAGGTTCCTAATTACTAAATGAAATAGATGCGATAGATGGACCTACCTGGAGTCCAACGTCGTCGTCGTAGCTATTGTAGTGGCCCTGTCTCGATTCCTTCCTCGAAAAATCACGATATGTTCACAGCGATGCTTGGATAACTGCACAAGATCAACAAACACGAGCAGCATACAAAACAACCAACTCATTCATAATTACGAACCATTCAAGGAGGGTTAATCATATTGCATGAAATAGAACACATCAACGCAAAATGGGAACGAGAAAATAGTTATACATATGTATTAAATAGAAATACATATGTATTGAATAGAATAAAGAGTTACAACAAAGCCTTGGCATCGCGACCTCCTTTAGCAGGGTTATGTTGAAGCATGTCTTGATCAGTGTTAGGGAATTGAGACGGGATGAAGGCACAAGTATAATCTCTCTCAATAAGGGACTCTCCCATTCTATCTCGAATAGAAATCTCTCTAGCATTTATGCTATACAATCTTCAGTTCAGCTAGCTCGATCAATGGAGGATGGCTATATTTATAGAGCGAGAGGAGGAGGTTGGGATCACTAATATAGTGGAAGGGAGGCCTTATCCCTTGGGAGGTTTCCCCAAAAGGTGGAAACAAGAGGCCAAAGGAGGAAGGTCGTGGTTATTTAGTCGAACCACTCGCTATGACTCATCCACGAAGTTGTTGTGATCGAAACTTCACCTCTATTTAAAAAAAAAATTCCATAAATAGATTGGCACGAGCATCTAACTGAGACAGAGCGCCAGCTAACATGGTATTGGAATAAAGAAGATTGCAAAATTGAAGCAGTAGCTGAGTTTGATGGTGGAAATAATTTAGATTTCCTGCAAGAATTTCTTGGTGCGAGAGTTGAGTAAACATCAAAATGGATTTCAATGGTTTGCGGCTGGAGTATGCAGTCGAGGGAAACTTGAACTACATTGCATGGAAGGATAGGATGGAGGCAGTGCTTGAAGAGAATGGCTTGAAGGATTTCATTGACAATGGTGTTCCTAATCCCACTTTGACAGATGTTGCATTACTTGACGCGTGGCAAAATAAAGTAGCGAAGACAAGAAGAAATATGTTGGAAGGTGTGAGAGACCATATTGTTTGAAGCCCTCATGGGAAAGGCACTCCATTCGATATATGGAAATGTCTGACATATATTTTCCAAATTAGAAGCAACCATAGGAAATTGGAACTGAAGGATAAACTCAGAAAGATCAAAATGGAGAAAGGAGAAAATATTACCAAGTATCTCACAAATGTTTTCCAGTGTGGGGATGACCTGGGGAGTGTGGGAATCACAGTCGCTGATGATGATTTGGTGAGCTTGGCTCTATTGGTACTTCCTAATAGTTGGCACAATTATCAAGACTGTGTCAACCGAGGGGAAAAATTGTCGAATCAGGGACGACTGTGCTCGGATCTAGTGCAGGAGGAGTTCAGGCGCAACACTAGAGATGGATCTTCATGAAAGCATGATGATGAAGAGGATTGTGCATTGGATGCCAAGGTAAGGAAAGGGAAGGGGAAAAAATTCAACCAAAAATCCGAGGCTAAAGGAAAGAATCTGGATTTTTCCAAAGTGAAGTGTTTTTAGTGTCACAAACATGGGCATCTTACCACTAACTACCCACAAGAAAAGAAGACCAAGAATGATGTTGGAGTTGTATCTGGTGAGGCCCTTGCCTCGCAATTTGAACTTGATTTCTCCTTGACCATATGCTTGGTTTCAAGCAGAATGGGGTCGGTGTAGTATCTTGATAGTGGTGCTTCCTTCTACGTGACGGGAGACAAGGAGCTTTTCACTGACTTGGAGGAGAAAAATATCCAAATGCATATAGAGATGGGCGACGATGGACAATACAATGCGACCAACATTGGCACCATTACCTTTGAGAGGGATTCAGGTAAACCATATCTTTTGAAATATGTTATGCATGTTCCAAGTCTGAAGAAAAACTTGGTCTCAGTCGCGACATTGGAGGACAGAGGTTATGACGTTGTTTTCAGCGATGGAAAACATTTCCTGCGACATACAAAAATGGGTCAAACCAAGAGAATAGGGATTCGAGTTAAGAATATCTACAAGTTTGAGGTAGATGGTTGAGCTACAATGATGGGCAAGGAAAAAAAAGTGGTGAGTCGGGACAAAGGAGAGTTATGGCACAGGAGATTGGGCCATCTTCATTATGGAGCTTTGAAATTCATGCAACAAATATCTACTAGACTTCCAATGGGAACACTTTCTCAGTTAGATCAATGCACGGGTTGCACCATGGGGAAGTATGAAAAATATACCTTTCATGAAAAGGAGAACCATGCTTCAGTGATCCTTGAGAGAGTTCACATAGACGTGTGTGGACCATTCTTGGTTGCTTCAACAACAAAACATGTGTATTATGTTATTTTTATTGATGACTTTTTCTCGTAAATGTTGGATCTACTTCATGCAGAATAAGGATCAAACATTCTCAAAGTTTTGTGAGTTTAAATCATTGGTGGAGAAATATTTGGGGAAGCAAGTGAAGGCTCTGCGAGGCAATAATGGTGGAGAATATATCTCAAAAAAATTCAAATATTTCTGTAGAAAAGAAGGAATTGGTAGAGAACTCATAGTGCCTTATAACCCATAGAAACTTAATGGGGTGATAGAGAGGAATAATAGAACGATTGTGGGTGTTGCACGAGCGATGCTCTATGATCAGGGCCTACCAATGCTTTTGTGGGCGAAAGCATGCAACACTGCAGTTTATGCGCAAAATCGTTGTCCTCATAGGGTACTTGGCATGATTACACATGAAGAATATTTATTGGGAAGAAGCCAGATGTTTCTCATTTAAAGATTTTTGGCTCATCTGTTTATGTGCATGCGACCAAGAACGTGAGGAAGAAGCTGGAGCCGACTGCTAAAGTTGGTATATTTGTGTGGTACATACAAACACCCCATAATTATCGTGTGTATTTTCCAAACAATCAAATGACTATGTTACGACGGGATATAAAACTCAATGAGGAGAAAGCCATGAAGTTGTCGCTTGAGAGGGATCTAGAATTGCATGTAGAAGAGGAACTAATTGTTCCTAAATATGATTCTCTAGATGTGGAATAGCCACAGGAGGAGGTTCATGGAGTGGAGGAGTCCACTCATGCAGAGAAAAACATCATAACTAGCAGATGGTGTACCACAGAAGCTGAGAGGCTGAAGATTGACGCGATAGAGAATGTAGGAGTTCCTACTTCATAGTGTAGAAAGAGATATTCTCCTAACCGATTCACCGGATACATGGCTCTCATGATCAAATGTATTATGACCGAGCCATCTTCCTTTCAGAAACTAGTGCAGGAGCCCGCATGGGTAGATGTAATGGTGGAGGAGTATGAATCCATTGTCAGAAACAATGCTTGGGAAATTGTTCCAAGGCTAGTTCATAAATCAATGGTAGGTTCAAGATGGATCTACAAGGTAAATAAAGTTGATGATGGGAGTTTTGAGAAGTATAAGGAAAGGTTTTTGGCCCGAGGATTCTCACAGATCGAGGGGATTAACTAGGAAGAAAAATTTTCACCTATCACACGGTAGTCTTCCATACGGACCATCCATGCCCTCTCAGCATAGATGGGTTGGCACATTCATCAGATGGATGTGAATACTACGTTCCTTAATGGGGTCATTGAGGAATATCTGTACATTGAGAATCCTAAAGGATTTGAGATCTTCAGCAGTGAGTCACATGCGTGCAGACTCAAAAGACCACAATATGGTTTGAAGTGAGCACCCTGTGATTAGTACCTTCGGATCGATAGCTATTTCACTAGACTTGGCTTCACTAAGAGTGAGGAAGATGAAAACCTATACCAAATTGTGGTGGAGGGTAACCTTTTAATCATTTTTCTTTATGTTGATGATTTAATACTAACTGGTGATGAGCAGTTGATATACTCATGCAAGGAGGACCTTGCAAAGGAGTTTGAAATGAAGGATATGGGCTTCCTTCAGTATTTCCTTGGATTGGAAATATGGCAGCGTCAAGGTGAAATTTTTGTGTCTCAAGGAATGTATGCAAGGGAGATACTCGATAAGTTTCAAATGGAGGGCTCCAAATCGATGGATACTCCTATTCTAGGAAACTGGATGAAAGAGGAAGCTACATCTTGAGAGGTAGTGGATACTACTGTCTATCAACAATTGGTGGGTTTTCCCATGTATTTAGTTAATACAAGACCGAACATATGCTATGTGGTGAACCAAGTTAGTTAAGCGATTGTTAAGCCCAAGCTCTTTTGGAAGGCGGGAAAGCATGTCGTAAGATATCTCAAGGCCACATCTAAGTATGGCTTATGGTATAGACAGACGGATGAGGTGAAGTTGCATGGCTTCACGGATGAAGATTGGGTGGGTAGCCCAATAGACAGAAAGAGCATATCAGGAGGGGTCTTCAGTATCATATCTATAGATGTTTCTTGGTATAGCATGAAACATAGATCCGTAGCACTCATTTCAGTGGAAGAAAAATACATGGAAACAATTCAAGGTACATGTGAGGCTATCTGGATGAGAAATATCCTAGTTGGTTTTTTTGGTTCTCATTTAGATCCTATAGTGATTCATTTTGATAACCAGAGTTGAATTAAAATCTTGTTTAATCCTATATTTACTAATAGACCTAAGCATATAGATATCTGGTATCATCATATCAGAGATTTTGTGGAGCGGAAGATCATGCTGTTTCAGTACATTCCTATAGAAGATCAGGATGCAGATATATTGACGAAGGCGCTCACAAGGAGCAAATTCAAATATCATAGAGACAGAATCGGGGTGAAGGATAATCCCTTTCTTCTTGAGAGGGAGTGTTGAGATTCAACAAGATGGTGATCCTAAGGAAAACTAAACACCTACACTAGGTGGGGCCCACATGCTATTTGTAGATCTATGTATATTTCTAGAACATTGATCATCTTCTAGTTATAGTGGGAGTCTATTTATAGATGGTTGACAAAAGTCTATTTATAGATGAGATTCCTTTTTTAGATGCATGGGTGAATTCTATTTATAGATCGCATGTCTAAAAATAGATCGTGTGTCTCTTGAAGCACTTGATTTCAGTTAACAGATGCGGAAAACCAGTTGAGCGAAGGAATTTTGAGTTCTAAGGTTGTTTGGTGGCACATGAAGAGTGACAGAGTCATAACTAAGTGATTCGAAGTTGTAACAGAGTTGTATGAGTACTTATGTGAGTTGTTATTTATTTTAACTTAGTTAAGTGAGTTAAACTCAACTGTGCTAGTTGTAACTAGTTGTAACTAAAGATATAGTACTGAGAGATCAATGAATTGATTATTTAATTAATTCACACGCAGCGATCTCACATGCCACTGAAAAAATACTATTATTAACTACATGCATGTCATATCCAGTGGAGACCCAATTGAGAGGTAGATGAAAGGGTTTTTTTTACTATCAGTTCCGACATTAGTGAGTGATCAGTTGCAGCCACACACGTATTGGAGATGCCAATGAGGATTGTGTAGTGAAGGCAAGGCATGTTCAAATTCATTCAGGGATTGTGATCAGCAGGGATTGCACAATGCAGGTAGGCTGTCATGAGGCAGTAAATTGGCGCATGTTTATGCCATTTTTTGTATGATAGTGTGAGACGATTATATATTGTACTAAGAGCTCTTGGATTAGATTTTTGCATGAGATTGCTTCATGATCCATGATATATACATAATATATTATAGTTGGGTTTTTAGCTTTATGCTATCCTAGTAAAGATGTAATGTCTCTCACTCAACAATTTTTTTTTCTTTTCTTTTACTAAATTCGATCAATACCTCAAGTCTCTTAAACACACTGTTTAAAATTCCCAGGTAAAAATATTCATCAACATTACTAGTCCAAAATATACTAGTTCATAATTAAATTTAATTAATTCCCTCTAATGAATTAACTATAGTGACTATACATTACTCTTATCTTCTCATATTACATTTTTTAAGGTTTAATAGTATATGCATATGTTGCTTTACCCCTTCACAGTGTTTTCACATAACATCTTACCTTATTCAGTCCATCCTCCTTTATAGCTTTATTAACTTAACTCATCCTCTCTGTTCTTTTTTTTTAAACTACGTTTATACATATGAAAAAAATTTCATTACTTTTTTTCTTTAACAATTTACTTTACTAACTATACCTAACGCAACCATGGTACTTTACCTTTGTAATAACCTTACTTCATGAATGGCTTGAACAATAACCCCTACTCAAGGTTTTAACACCCATACAAATAACAAATCTTGGCTTTCCTAAGTTATAACGCTCACTTATTGTTATAACTTTATACTGTACCCAACTTAGAATTTTAGATTCAAATTGGAAATGATTAAATATTATCAGGTTCATTTCCCAATTCCTTTAATACCATACTGATGCATCGTAGGTAGGGAAGTGACCTCTCATTTACTTTGGGCCCGAGATGATTTCACTTGTTGTACTTGGCCTTCCAAGTGTCATTTCCATATTATGAAACTTATTTCATGACCTAACATTTCTTACGGAAAATTGGGTTATTAGTATCTTCATAATACATTTCTTAGCTTTTTCTTTTCGGTCAATCATGTAAACTATTTTAATAGTACTCTGTGACTGCACTTCAGATTTAATCATCCGGAAATTATTAAATTTTGTATGGTGAGAGAGTACCTGTCTCTTTTGGACTTCGATCTCTAGTCATTGATCCTGGTTATGTGCCTCGAGATGATGCCACGTTGATGGATGAGATTTATTAGGGTTTCTGTCAATGGACTGTGTTTAAAATCCTGAATTTCATTCATGGGAATCCATCCACTGCTTCGCTCGGTTATTCAGAAGTCCATCCTTCTTCTGATGCAAATATTTTCACGATCACGCACAATTCAATGACCTATGACAGTCCAGAATTCCACGTATTTCCACCTTGCGCATTCACAACTCTGGTAAGTTGAAGAATTTACTACCATAATATTTTTCTACCATATTCTTCATTTTTTTCTCTCCATTTTATTTAAAATTTGCAGGTATTCGTTTAGATTCTAAGTTTTTATTTTCTGTTTCTTTGTTCCGAACAAGAAAATGGTGTTTCGTTTTTTAAATTCTTAACGAGCACCTAGGTATTCATTTATCCCACCATAACTTCCCAAGCTTACTTGTTAGGTCAACTAATGAAAATTTTACACCGTTTTCGCTTATAAAATCTTTCGTTTTATGGGAACATAGTTTTCGCTTATAAAATATCTTTAGGTAAAAATAACTTGTTACACTATTTTGTTGTTATAATACACCAAAAACAACATTTGGTAAAATAATTCTTTAGTGCTTAGGTAGTTAGATGATATGGATAACTGCATAGTTGGGATTCACTATATTATTTCCAAAGATTTTTTATCCTGAAATTTTGATTTTTATCATAGCCAAATCTTCACAAAGAATTTGTTGATGGAAGTAGACTGAGTTGTAAAAATATGATATAGGTTTTTAGTATTGTACATTTAATTGATAATCTAAATCCTTATAAAATTTCAAAATTCATTACTTATTGACAAACTTATAATTTATTTATTTATTTACTCACAAATTCATTCCTAGATTGTATTTCTTTAATTTAGCTATTTAGAGGAGACTTAAATTAATTGTTCTCGAATTAATTAATACAATAATATAATTGTTATAATATAATTCCTTGGTGTAGATTATTGATAATTTTCCTCGAATTTGTTAGCTTCGGGATGGAGGATTAAAAACACCATCTTTTAGATTGTCCCACCATTACCCACATCCTTTATCTTTTCCCTAACATGTGTCATACTTCCAATCTTATTGACTTGTTAAGTTATCCCAACTATAGTAATATTGGTGGGCTTCTTTCCCTTATTTTTAAGCATAGAAATAAGACTCTCAAGTATTACAATTATTTTCTACCAAATGAGTTTGTATTGTATTCTGACACTCTTGCATTGCAATTCATAAAAAAACCAGGCAAAATTGATCCAGAAACATGCCAAATGGGTAGAAGTTTTGTAGAGCTTTACTTTTGTAATAAAGCATACAAGTTGTAAGTTGAACAAAGTTGCTAATGCTTTGAGTAGAGTGAATTTAATCATGCAGGAATTACAAGTTTGTGTTTTAGGATTTGAAAGAATGGTTGACATGTATAAAGAAGATGCAAAATTTAAGGAAATTTATGCAGCTCTACAAAACCGAGTAGTTCGTAATAGGCGCGAGTGGTTGTATTATCTTATCGAAGGATATTTTCTATTCAAAAATAACAAGTTGTGTATTCCTGAATGTTCTATGAGGGAAAAAATAAATTAAAGCGAAACATAGTGGAGGTTTCTATAGAAATTTTGGACAAGACAAGACTTTTGCACAGTTAAATGCTTTTTACTACTGGCCAGAGATGCAAATTGATGTTAAGATATTTGTTGAGAAGTATGGGATCTGTCAGTATGCTAAGGAAGAAGCCAAAATACAAGATTATATCAGCCATTACCAATACCAAAACGACCATGGGATGTAGTTAGTATGGATTTTGTTTTGGGTTTCTGAAAAAATCAAAGAGGAAATGACTCCATTTATGTTGTGGTGGATAGATTTTTTAAAATCGCTCATTTCATTTCATGCAAGAAAACTAGTGATGCAACACATATTACTAATATTTTTTTTTTATAGTTTAGAAGGTTGCATGAATTTCCTATAAGTATTATATCCCATAGGGACACAAAGTTTGTTGGTCATTTCTAGAGAACTCTTTGGAAGAAACTAAGTACCTAGTAAACAAAAGTCTAGGAAATATATTGAGGAGTTTAATGTATAAAAATCCTAAGCAGTGGGATTGAGCACTTTCTGAGGCTAATTTTTCTTATAACGATACTCAAAATCGGAGTACTCGGATGAGTCCATTCCATATTTTTTTTGGGATGAATCCAAGAGGTGTGTATGAGCTCTGGAATTTGGGAAAACAAGAGATAAGAAGTGAAAAGTCTGAAGAGTTTGTAGACGATATGAAGAGACTACAGAAAGATTTTAAAGAAACATTGCAAGAAAGAAATGGAAAATACAAACATAGAGTTGATACTTAAAGGAAAGAAAAGGAATTCCATGTAGGAGACCTAGTCATGGTTTATTTCAGAAAAGAAAGATTTCCTCTTAAGACTTACAAGAAATTAAAGATGAAGAAGATAGGACCATGGTACATATGACTAATCATTGGAAATATGTTGAAGGGTGAAATATATCCATTCATTAGGGAATATTGACTTCAACAATAGTATTATAAAATTAGAATAATAGTAGTGATGTCTTATGATGATGTTGGAGAAAAGTTGTGGTAGTACTATCATTTAGGGAGATCTAAGTTTTAGCTTAGGATTTAGATGTATACATGATGAGAGACAATGGAATTATAATATAATTTTAATTAAACTATTAATAACTATTTTTTTCTCTAATTAAAAGTAATCTATTAACAATGAAAAATTATGTACAACAGGCCATAGCGATAACATTGCCTAGAGGTGTGGCATTTTTAACAGGAAAAACCAAAGAAGAACACTGCCCTACAGGATGGAAAATAGTGTGAAATAGATAACTACAAAAAACCCATGCAGGAGAGTCATAGAGTTCAGAAATTGGATAACCAAGTTGGCAAAAAACTATGACCTGAAAACAGAGACAACAGAGAAAAAAAGAGACAAGCTGAAAAGTAAGGGCAGAAACAACACAAGAAAACCAGAAAAGGGAAGTAGTGCTACTCATTAGGATTTTCTTCTCTGACCCTGCACCACCATTCATCCCGAATCCCATCCTTCGTGTACAGGTCCGCAATTGATTTGACCACCTGCCTGGAGGTAGAACGGAGCTGCTGCGCACTCATTTGAACTTTTTCCTTCTTCTCATCGCTTCCTTGACCATCATCCTTCAACACCTTGCGCATGTGCTCCAAGCCATCCTACGCCATAGAAATCTCCTTCACGTCCTTGCGATCTGAAGTCTGCGTAGCTGTGCTTTCCATCCCCTGTAAGCCCACATTCATAGTGGGAAGCGACCCAGGGTGTATATCCGAGGACAAAGTGGCAGTGTTTCTTTGCCCAGCAAAGTCAGAGTTGGGGGCAGCCTCACGTGCTTCTTCGCAGAAGGAAACAGTGATGGAGGCAGTTACTCGAGGACGATTGAGAGAACAGTCGAAGGAGAAACGCGCAGTGTGAGTCTAAGCAGGGATGGAAAGAGGGATGGGAGAATCAAGGCGACATCCAGAGTAGAGCCGACTTCCTCACGGGGGAATGGTATGACTGTTAGAGTGAGTAGAGGACGCGGAGGAGGAGGAGGGTGAGCGTCGGAGTTGGCGATGAGAGGAGCCTCTGCGGCAACACATCCGATGCCGAAGACGCGGCATGATTTCCGGCGCGGGGGAGGAACCAGGATGCAAAGGAGTGGCCAAGCTTACAGAGGATTGAGGAGCATGAGAATGCAAGGAGAAGGTGGCAAGCAAACAGACACCTGTGAGCGAAAGATGAAGATTTTCTCCAAGGTCAAGGCAACAATTGAGCCTGCACCTTTTACCAGAGGAAGTGCGCAAGCTGGAGAGGCCTGCATCCGGGGAGCATCTCTGAGCAATAGGCACAGGAGAATTCTTCACGCCACAACATCTCTCTATTGTATGAATCCAAATGGCAATGCAGCGGTACACCAACAATAAACCAGCAATGAAGTGAGTTGAAGGACAACCATCCCGCAATGAGCAGGATCATATCGGAGATCGAAATGGAGGTTGAGACGAGCGCCAGGCATTAGTGCCATTAAACTCCAAGCATTCATGTTTAAGTGAGCTATGACAGTTTCCTTGCAGTTGGGCATGTGGCTTACCGTCCTACCGCACCCTCATCCCGTCATATTAATCTCTTGCTTCGGCACCCGCATCCGAGAAAATTATTAATAACTATTAAGATAATGATAAAAATTTAATTTCTATGAAATATTATTTTAATAAATTTTAATATTATTTTTTATCCAAGCTTGTTGGTATTATCATTACTCTTCTCCTCTACACCAATGATACCTTTTTCTTTCTTGAAGCAATGAGGATTTGGACAAGAAATGTAGGACTCTTGATGACTATTACTCCACTTTGGGTATGAAGTTAATAGTAACAAGACTAAAATCATGATAATTCAATCCAAAATGATAACCCATGGAAATTTTTTCTATGGTAACAATAGCTTGGAGCACTTCTCTTCATCTCTTCCTCTAAAGAGTAGCTCATTTACATTACTTATAAGCTCAAACAGAATTACATCATTTAGAAAAGAATTATTGGAGGCTGAAAATATTATTATCATCTTGAAAAGACTTTAAGGATGTTGACCATTGTATTTGGAGTAAAACAATGTTCCTCTTTGAGACACTCTTCACCCATGCTTTCTTATGAGGTTGTGAAGTCTCTAGCTGCATTATATCTAAAGAGTCTGGTTGCATTAGATCCAAAGAGTCGTGGATTAAAATTGAGATGATTCCAAGTCAATTCATAAGTAAAATTGAGATGATTCCAAGGCAATTCATAAGCTACAATCTGAATATGAATGAAAATACCTCCTTTGCTATCCTAGTGATTGAAGTTTTCCTCTCCCCTATTGAAAGCACTATGTTTAAGTATGTGAGGCATAAGAAGAAGACGCTGTAGAACATGGAATCGAAGATAAATGACGACATCAAAAGCTAGGATACTCTCAAAGATACTATCACCTAAAAATTGAAGGATAAGATATGGAATGATGAGGAATGGAGGGTAAAAGGAAGGTTATATATTATATGAAGGTGATCAACTCCACCCTTTACAAGCTTCTGTTCTGACCTCCTCTAAGAAAAATATGAACATGGCTAACATTAGAACTAATTCTTATGAGGTAGTGTTGTCTACTCGCAAGAGTCCATAGGACCATCAAAATTGTTAGCTTTGCGACGGAGGATTAAAAACACCATCTTTTATATTGTCCCACCATGTGTCATACTTCCAATATTATTGACTTGTTAAGTTATCGCAACTATAGTAATATTGGTGGGCTTCTTTCCCTTATTTTTGAGCATAGAAATAAGACTCTCAAGTATTACAATTATTTTCTACCAAAGGAGTTTGTATTGTATTCTGACAATATTGGATTGCCATTCATAAACAACCAACAAAAATTGATCCAGAAACATGCCAAATGGGTAGAAGTTTTGTAGAGCTTTGCTTTTGTGACAAAGCATACAAGTGCTAAGTTGAACAAAGTTGCTAATGCTTTGAGTAGAGTGAATTTAATAATGCAGGAATTACAAGTTGCTGTTGTAGGATTTGAAGGAATGGTTGACATGTATAAAGAAGATGCAGAATTTAAGGAAATTTATGCAGCTGTACAAAACTCAGTAGTTCATAATAGGAGCCAGTGGTTGTATTATCTTATCCAAGGATATTTTCTATTCAAAAATAATAAATTGCGTATTCCTAAATGTTCTATGAGGGAAAAAATAAATTAAAGCAAAACATAGTGGAGGTTTCTCTAGAAATTTTGGACAAGACAAGACTTTTTCTCAGTTAAATGCTTTTTACTACTGGCTAGAGATGCAAATTGATGTTAAGATATTTGTTGAGAAGTACGGGATCTATCAGTATGCTAAGGGAAGAAGCCAAAATACAGGATTATATCAGCCATTACCAATACCAAAACAACCATGAGATGCAGTTAGTATGGATTTTTTTTTTGGTTTCTGAAAAACTCAAAGAAGAAATGACTCCATTTATGTTGTGGTGGATAGATTTTTTAAAATCATTCATTTCATTTCCTGCAAGAAAACTAGCGATGCAACACATATTACTAATATTTTTTTTTTATAGTTTGTAAGGTTGCATGAATTTCCTATAAGTATTGTATCTCACAAGGATACAAATTTTGTTGGCCATTTCTAGAGAACTCTTTGGAAGAAACTAAGTACCTTGTAAACAAAAGTCTGGGAAACATATTGAGGTGTTTAATGTATAAAAATACTAAGCAGTGGGATTGAGCGCTCTTTGAGGCTAAGTTTTCTTATAATGATACTCCAAATGAGAGTACTCGGATGAGTCCATTCCATATTTTTTTTGGGATGAATCCAAGAGGTGTGTATGAGCTCACGAATTTGGGAAAACAAGAGATAAGAAGTGAAAAGGCTGAAGAGTTTGTAGAGGATATGCAGAGACTACACGAAGATTTTAAAGACATATTGAAAGAAAGCAATGGAAAATACAAACATATAGTTGATACTTAAAGGAAAGAAAAGGAATTCCAAGTAGGAGACCTAGTCATGGTTTATCTGAGAAAATAAAGATTTCCTCTTAAGACTTACAAGAAATTAAAGATGAAGAAGATAGGACCATGTAAAATTTTGAGGAAATTTTCTTCAAATGCATATGAAATAGAGTTGCCAGAAGGGATTGGAATATCACCCATCTTTAATGTTTCATATTTGTACCCATACCAAGGAACATAGGAAGAGCTATAGGAAAAA
The DNA here is from genome assembly GCA_034641835.2 of Pinus albicaulis. Classification (NCBI taxonomy): domain Eukaryota; kingdom Viridiplantae; phylum Streptophyta; class Pinopsida; order Pinales; family Pinaceae; genus Pinus; species Pinus albicaulis. The sequence goes on from CM076579.1 coordinate 894,002,708, forward strand.
TCTACAACAAAGGAAAACAAGACTTTAAATTGGGAAGAACAAATTCCAAAGAAAGTCAAGAAAGAGCTGGAAGCTATTCTAGACAAAAGAGTATCCAAAGGAACGGGAGGACAGGTTTATTTTCAGTATCTATTGAAATGGAAGGGAGAGCCAACAAAGGATGCCAGTTGGTTGACAGCTTCATAATTACAGAAGACTTATGGAGTAAATCCTGAAAGTTTGATGAATGATTCTTTTCTTCCCCAGGAGTCTGATACAGGAGCATCGAGAGTTAGGGAACAATGTGATTGGATGTTCAGATGTTGTGGCTAAATATGAGAAGGATAAACACTGGCCATTAATTTTCTATCTTAATTTTAATCGCAGAAATTAGTTTGTTGAATTTGTTAGATTAATTAGGAAAGAAAATTAGAAATTGATTCCTCCCTGGGTGGAGATTTAGCCAAGTAGGCTAAGAACTGATTAACATGATAGAATTTAACTAAGGAATCAATTAAAAATAAATCTATTTTGATAAGAAGGACTCTTTTGGATTTTTAATATATAATATGTGAAATAGGTGAAACATTAGCAGAGAGAAAAAGTTATAAAAAAAAAGGAAGAGAGCTAGAAAATTGTTGAATCAAGCCATGAAGTGCTAAATCTTTGTAATTTCTATTTCCAGAATAATAGGTTGAAGTGTGGTATGGAAAAATCGTGCTCTAGGTGGTAAATTTCATTTAAAAACCTTTGAAGATCAAATCTCGTATACATTTGTAATATTCTTCTATTTTTTAAGTTTGTGTTTGAATTTAGCAGTGAAGAGTTTAAGGGTTAGTTGCAGAGCTCTGAGCGTTATAAATTCATTTATGATTGATTTATTTAAAATAGTGCCGTTGATTCATTATATAACCTGGTTCCACATAGAATTTTGTGTGTTGGTTTGGAAAGTGGTCTTTAAAAACCATGAGTGGTATATCACATCACTCTACACAGTGGGTAATGGGAATTTCTTAAACCATGCATACACTTCCGGAGGCAAGACTTAGTGTAAGGATGGACGAAGAAACCCAGTTCTATAGTAAAATTTAAAATTTTTATTTGTCTTGTTAGTTTATATTCCATGACCATTGGATATCCAAAAGTTTTATTGAACAATGGCGATTTTATGAAAATAAGGAATAGAACGGTCAAACGGGATTGACCGCGTTTTATTATTTATGTTAATTACTCCTCTTTTAAGTGAATTGTGCATACACCGTGTTTTTTTGGCTTTCATGTGCATATGGGGTTTTATGAAAGGGATTCCTCAGATTGTGTGAGTATATTGAAGCAAGAATGTTAAAAACAAAATTGTAATTGTTGTTAGGACTCTGACATCATAATGGAGACTTGAAATATAATGTCTTCTTATCTCAATTGGAGGGTTTATTATGCAGGGCATATCTCCCTTCTTAAAATTCAAAATCCGAAATGGAAGTATTCAATTGAATGGAATACATTGTGTAGGTAAACCCACCATGGGAAATATCACTAATCACTTCAAAGATGTTGAAGAGTGAAATATATCAATCAGTTAGGGAATATTGACTTCAACAATATTATCATAAAATTAGAATAACGATAGTCATGTCTTATGATGATGTTAGATAAAATTTGTTGTAGCACTAACATTTAGGGAGATATAAGTCTTACCTTAGAATCTAGATGTATACAAGAGGATAGAAAATGGAAGTATAATATAAAGGAGAACATGATATACCTTCCTAATTTTAAAAAAAGGAGACATCTGGTTGATTCTAAAAGTAATAAGAATGAGATATTTTGGATAACAGTGTAATAAAAATCACAATGAAAAATATTAGATAGCCATGTTATCACTGGAAAAATGTTCTTATACAAGCAAGGTACAGACTATATGTATTTATGAAAAATGGTACTTCTAGAAAAATATCATGCTTGCTGAGATAAAGGTTAGAAAGTGTTGGCATTGTTGTCCAAATGTGTTGTCATTGATCTTGAAATGTTTTTTCATTCATTTTCAAGGTAGTTATTGTTTTTCTAGTCCTTTATATACCTTTGTGTTATTAGTAAGTTGTTTCTTAGTTGAGTTCAAGGATGGAACATATATTTGGAGGAGTTTTAGCTACATAATATAGGATTAGATGTTGGACGATTTCTTAATACTGAAGATGAACTAGTTTTTTAAGAAAGTGGTGTCAAAAGTGCTATACATATTTGTTAAAAGTGTGAGAACTATAAATAGTCTTTAACCTAATAGTTTAGAGAAATAATTAATTGTTTCTTTGGCCATACTACACTTGAGAGTTATCTTCTAGAGTGCATCTTTTTGATATACTCATGGGTAGCAATAGGGTACATAAAATCACATGTACTCACTGCATGAATTGTTTCCTTACTACAATTTTACTGGCTAAAGAATAGATTATTATGTTATTGAAAGACACTAAATAAATATATTTAAAAAATAACTTGCTGACCCTAAAGAGCATCTTAAAATTACACAAAATTCCAAATTTATGTCTCATAAATATAAAAAATTCAAAATTCGAAAAAAATAGACATATATTTGATCTTTTGAATAAAGTTTGGAAAAGAATTTATGAGATAAATATTCCTCGTGAGTTGAATTTTTTTTCTGATTCGCCCCTAAAAGACCATTGTTTCAAATAGTAAGACCAACTAAGGGTGGTATAAATATATTAAATTCAATATGGGTGTTAAACAAGGGTGCCCCCTTTTCTCTACCTTATTTACATGGATAAGCTAGAGGAGTGTTTCGAAATCACGAGGTGCAAGGGGACAAATCTTGTTGGTATTATCCTTACTCTTCTCCTCTACAATGATGATATATTTCTTCTTCCTAAAAGCCATGAGGACTTGGACAAGAAACCTAGAACTCTTAATGTCTATTGCTCCACGTTGGGTATGATAGTTAATACTTACAAGACTAAAATCATGATAATTAAATCCAAAATGATCACCTGTGGAAATGTTTTCTATAATAAAAATGACTTGGAGCATGTCTCATCCTATAAATATTAGGGTATTTACATTCGTTTCAAATAAACTATACCCTCTCTCATAAAAAGAATTCATTTATAGGAATATTTTTCTAAGTCTAAGTTTTGTTCATTCTAAAAGGAATTTTCCCTCCCAAATTGGATTGTGATTATTGGTTTATTATCATTTTGAAGGAACGCACCTCATAAAATTTGGTATTAAAACCATGTTATTATGGTTTTTATGCTTTACACTAGTCATCATGGATTTTTCACTTTACTTAATTTTAGGTATGATTTAGATTTTTAGATTTTGATCATATCTATAGGTAGTATTAAAGTATGTTTGGAAAAAAATTATATTCTAGTTCTCTATACTTTTGGAGATATATTCCATTAAAACTAGGCTTTTTGAATGGTCTTGAAATTAGTTTAAATAAATTATATTCCTCCTCATTATAATGCTGGGATCTACCTACTCAAATTAATTTCCAATGAATCATTTTGGTAATTTTGTTATAAATTTTCTTTTGGCATACATAATATTATGAAATTTTCAAATATATGAGGAATCAAGTCAAATAACCTTAGGTAAAAATAATAAAATGATATATAAAGAATTGGACATGCGGTGTGATTTACAGGTTTACTTTTGTTAAGAGGTAAAACTTTGCCATAACTTTCACTCTAATACATAACATATTTTTACAAGCCAGTGTTTTAGATTCAAGAGGGCTAAAATATGAGAGATATGGAAGTAGAATGAGTTGTAAAATTATGACTATTGTACATTTAAGTGATAATCTAAATCATTTATAAAAAAATTCAAAATTCATTATTTATTGAAAAAATTATAATTTTATTTATTTATTTAGTAACAAAGTAATTCTCCTTTTAAGTAGATTGTATTTATTTAATTTAACTATTTAGAGGTGTTTGGTTCATATCATTTATTTTTGTGAATTTACAAACAAAATTTTGAGAATATTAGATCTAAATATTAGAGTAGACATGGAAGATTTGTAATTAGTTTTGAAATTATTTTCAAAAGATTCTTTTTCTTGTTCACTATAAAAAAAAATCTTGAAGCTTTTAGACAATGGAATTAGCTACATTAAGGTTAGAAATTATAATATAGGTGGTTAAAATTTTAGATTTTTTTTCATTTCAATTTTGGGGATATAGCCTTGGAAAATATAGTTTGTGACTAATCTTAGAATTAGTTTTACTAAGAAAGGTCTTGAAATTTTCATTTCAATTTTTTGGGGTGGAGATTTATACTCTAATCCTATGGTGACAAAGTTTGTAACATGTGAGAAAGTTTTCAAATTTTCACTTATTATAGTTTATGACATGTATCTTATGGAAGTTTTAAGTGATTTTAAAAGCTTAATTTTAGTGTTTAAAATCTCATTTGTAATTTACTTCTTTTAGGGGTGTGCTTTATTGTACTTGAATAGAATAACTATATATTTCTCTGAAGTTATATATGCAATAAAGGAACAATATGTGAAGTAATTACAGATGGTTTCACCTCATTGATAACCCACTTAAACCTTGACAGTGCCATTTTAGGTAGTACTACAGCACATAATATCTACATATATAATTTCACTTCCACATACCTATACAAGAATTCACCTACAAATACATTGGACAAATTTTACATAGGTTATTCAATTATCTTGCTCCTATAGTACACCAAAAACAATACTCAAGATCACTCTCTAGTTATTATGTAATTGGGTAGAATGACTAAGGACATGGTTAAGTATCTTAAATTAGTACACTAATTTATTGGGTTGAGTACTATTGTTGGGTCGCAAATGTTTATCAAATATCTATAACACTACACTCCCTAAAGTTCAAAATTTGACTTCAATAATTAATTGTTAAGAGATTAAAAAACATCTCAATATTGAGAAATCACATTTTTATGGTTATATTTTAGGAAGGCTACAACCTTTCATTATATCTTTTAATTTGATTTTTACACTCACTATCGCATAAATTATACGGTATCTCATAAGAAGAATTAATTTTTAGGAGTATTTGATATTATTCTAAGTTTTCTTTATTCTAAATTGGAGTGTCCCTCTCAAATTGGATTGTGATTATTGGTTTATTATTTTTTTGAAGGAACACACTTGATAACATTTGGTATTAAAACCATGTTATTAGGGTTTTTATGTTTTACAATAGTCATCATGGACTTTCAATATAATTATTTTTAAACATTCTTTATATTTTTAGATTTTGATCCTATCTATAAGAAATATTAAAGTATGTTTGGAAAAAATTATATTTTGGTTCTCTATACTTTTGGATATATATGCCATTAAAGCTAGGGTTTTTTAATGCTCTTGAAATTAGATTCAAATAAATAATATTCCTACCCATTATAATATTGGAGATCTACCTACTAGAAATTTGTTTCTAATGAATGGTTTTGGTACTTTTGTTATAAATTTTCTTTTGGGATACATAATATTAGGAAATTTTCAAATATACAAGGAATCATGTCAAATAACATTAGGTAAAAATAATAAAATCATATATAAAGAACACATATCATCCTTTTACAAGCCAATGTTTATGATTCAAGAGGGATGAAATATCAGAGATATATCAAGATAAAGTTAAGCATATAGATATATGGAAATTAAGTCTTTAAAGTTATGTAAACTTTGATTAGAGGATCAAGTTTTGTAAGTGACGAAAATTTGTATTAATGATGAGTATTAATATTTTTATTTTTTCCAAAACCTCTAAATAAAGATCCATAATTGACTTCATGAATTATACTTATAGAAGTCTCCTCCATCGGTCATGCAGAAATGAATATAAAGACGATATACAAAAGAAACTTAATCAACTTAGTGATAATTTATTAACAAGGTTTTAATTAAAAAACATGTTGAAAATTTTGAAAAAGAAAATTCTAAGGCTAAAGAACGTTCTAGATGATAATTGGTTATACATCTTTATGGGAAAATCAAAGGAAGCCATCCAATATGAAGTGCATTTCTTTGCTCTTACATACCTCAACCATTCATTCAACATGGAAAAAAAGTTTGAATGGATGATTCTCTCATGAAGATCAATTACAAGTCAAATGGTTTAGTTAACAAGCACAAAGTAAGAATCACGAAAAAAGGATTTTCACATAACAAATCCATTGATTATGATAACTATTTTTATCCCAAAATAAAAATGGAACATCAGTTGTACTTTATTTGTATTGGTAATATTGAATGCATAGAAAGTTCATCAATTTTCTTTATTTGTATTGGTAGTGTTGAATGGATAGGAAGTTCATCAATTTGATGTGAAAAGCGCTCGCTTTAATGGAGACTTGAAATATAATGTCTTTCTGTCTCAATTAGAAGGTTTATTCTAATGGAAAATGTCTCTTCCTAAAATTCAAAATGGGGCATCTAAGTAGTCAATTGAATAGAATATCTTTTGTAGGTGAACCCACTATGGGAAATATGACTAATCATTTCAAATATGTTGAAGAGTGAAATATATCCATCCATTAGGAAAGATTGGCTTCTTCAAGAATAATATTATAAAATTAGAATAGTATTAGTGATTTCTTTTTTGACTTGGCATAAGTGACATCATCATGACTTTAACATGAAGCTGACCTTCCATAACTAGGAGCATGATTTCACAATGGACATGCTTTGTGGCTAGAGAGTTGATAATCTATTATGTATAAATTCACTTTTATACCTACTTGTTTATAAGCTCTACATACCACACTTTATAGTTAATATGAACCACTCTTAAGAAGAGTGATAGCTTCGAATTATAATGTCAACAACCATCGTGATTTTTCCCCAGCAATCACATAGTGCACAACCATAGTCTATGTATATGAGGTAATGTTTCATTTATCATTTTCCCCATATGAAGCAATGATTTTCTTTGCTAGTATAATGTGAATTAGTTTTAACTAACTTGTTAGATTATTTTGTTCTTATGATACACCAAGAAAAACATTTGGTAAAATAAGTCGTGATGATATGGGTAAGGGTATAGTTGGGACTCACTATATTTTTTCAAATAACTTTTATCGTGAAATTTTTATTTTTATCATAAAAAAATCTGAACAAAGAATTTGTTCATGGAAGTAAACTGAGTAGTAAAATTATCATACATGTTTTTAGTATTGTACATTTAATTGATAATTTAAATACTTAAAAAAATTGTCAAAATGAATTATTTATTGATAAAGTTATAATTTATTTGTTTATTTACTCACAAATTCATTCCTTTTTTAAGTAGATTTTATTTATTTAATTTAGTTATTTAGAGGAGACTTGAAATAGAATGTCTTCTTGTCTCAATTGGAGGGCTTATTCGCACGTATCCCTTCTTAAAATTCAAAATGGGGCATGGAAGTATTCAATTGAATGGAATATCTTATGTAGGTGAACCCAACATGGTACATATGGCTAATCATTGGAAAGATGTTGAAGAGAAATATATCCATCCATTAGGGAATATTGACTTCAACAATAGTATTATAAAATTAGAATAATATTAGTGATGTCTTATGATGATGTTGCAGAAATGTTGTGGTAGCACTATCATTTAGGGAGATCTAAGTTTTAGCTTAGAATTTAGATGTATACATGATGATAGACAATGGAATTATAATACAATTTTAATGAAATTATTAATAATTATTAAGAGAATGATAAACATTTAATTTCTGTCAAATATTATTTTAATAAATTTTAATATTATGTTTGATCCAAGCTTGTTGGTATCATCATTATTGTTCTCCTCTACACCAATGATATCTTTTTCTTCCTAGAAGCCACTAGGATTTGGACAAGAAACTTAGGACTCTTCATGACTATTACTCCACTTTGGGTATGAAGTTAATAGTCACAAGACTAAAATCATGATAATTCAATCCAAAATGATTAGCCATGGAAATTTTTTCTATGGTAACAATAGCATGGATCACGTCTCTTCCTATAAATAGTAGCTCATTTACATTACTTATAAGCTCAAATAGATTTAAAACATTCAGAAAAAAATTATTGGAGGCTAAAAATCTTATTATTATCTTGAGAAAACTTGTAAGGATGTTGATCATTGTATTTGGAGTAAAATATTGTTCCTCTTTGAGACCATCTTCACCCATGTTTTCCTATAAGATATTTAAGTCTCTGGTTGCATTATATGCAAAGAGTCATGGAGTAGAATTGAGATGATTCCAAAGGAATTCATAACCTACAATGTGAAGATGAACTGAAATACCTCCTATGCTATCCTCATGATTGAAGTGGGCCTCTCCCCTATTGAAAGCACTATGGTTAAGTATCTAATGTATAAGAAGAAGCTTTACAACATGGAATCCAAGAGGCTTCCTAAAATTGCTTCTAACATTATTCAAAACCCTCACCTTGACCTGAAACCTGGGTGACTTAAGGATGTGTAGTATTGTCTCAACCATTGGAGGATAAATCAGGACATCATCTTCATAAGCATGGATACTCTCAAAAATACTTTCACCCAAAAATTTAAGGATAAGATATGGGATAATAAGGAATTGGGGGGTAAAAGGAAGGTTAGATATTTTAAGAAGGCCATCAACCCCACCCTTGAAAAGGAGAATTATGTTTCTGTTTTGATGAACGTGGCTAATATTATAACTAATTCTTATGAGGTAGTGTTGTCTACTACTAAGAGACCCTAGGACCATAGAATTTGTTAGCTTTGCGATGGAGGATGAAAAATACCATCTTTTAGATTGTCCCACCATTATCCATATCCTTTATCTTTTCCCTAACATGTGTCATACTTCCAATCTTATTGACGTGTTAAGTCATCCCAAATATAGTAATATTGGTAGGCTTCTTTCCCTTATTTTTGACCATAGAAATAAGATTCTCAAGTATTACAATTAGATTCTTCTTCTTCTTAGGTCCATAGACCCATTGATCTTAATGGAAATTAATCATCATCATAATAAATTAGTTCGTTAGAGTAATTTGATAAATTGAATATTATTTTATAAATGAAATAATTATGTTTATAAATATTTTTGTTATGAATATGGTTTTTAATTTTAATTAAATTATTAATAAAAGAATGATACACATTCAATTTATGTGAAATATTATTTTCATAAATTTTAATATTATTCACAAAAAATATGAAACGAATTAACATTGTCGGAAGGTCCCTAACAAATTCTCTTCGATTTTGACTATAAAATGATCAAAATCAAGTATCCGTCGGCCCTCCTAAAATTGGTTGTGAGCAAGAATTTTGTTCTATTTATATGAACGTGGGATTAAATTCTGCACTATCACCGATAAAGAGGAAGTCAAACATAATCTCTCTTCTTTACATTTCGTTCAGGCGCAACAATCATTGATCCTCCTTTTCTCCATTTCATTGTGTCTGCTCGTGCCTTCAAAATGGAATCTAGTCACAGTAATAATACAGGTACTGTTAGATTGATGAGCTGCGATGGAAAAATATTCCAAGTGGACGACGCGGTGGCTTCCAAGTCTCAGATTATAAAGAAGGTGATGGACGACTTTGGCACCGACGACTCTATTCCTCTGCCTCTCGTTTCAAGCAACATTTTGGAAAAGGTGATCCAATATTGCACATACCATGCGCTTCATGACGCTCATGATGTTAACAACAGTAGGTGGGATTCAGAGTTCCTTGAAAGCCTCCATGATCATGAAACCCTTTTGAAAGTGGTACTGGCAGCCAATTATCTCTGTATAAAGAGTCTTCTGGACTTGACGTGTAAAGCTATCGCTCACATGATTAGAGATAAAACCCCCGAACAAATTCGTCGAATTCTCAATATTCAAGATGAAGATTATTTAAGTTCTCAACACTAGTGTGGCCGGGAGGCAGGCCTGGAATACGGGGCGTCTGAACACTTGTGAATTTCAATGATTTAACATGAAAGTCGTAGTGGCAGCCAATTAATTGTGTGTAACGAGTCTTCCATGTAAAGCTATCGCTCACATGATTAGAGGTACAACCTCCCCAACAGATTCGACAAATTCTTAATATTCAAGATGAAGATTATTCAACTCTATGAAGTCATGGGAAAGACTTACTAGTTTTTTTTAGAAAAGGGTGTCAAACGCGTTATAGATCTTTGTTAAAATTGTGGGAACTAAAAATACTCCTTAACCCAATAGTTCAGAGAAATAATTAATTGTGCCTTAGGCCATACTACAGTTGAGAGTGATCCTCTAGAGCTCATGTTATATATATATTCATGGATAGTACTCACTGCATGAATTGTTTCCTTATTACAATTTTATTAGCTAAAGTATAGATTATTATGTTATTGAAAGACATTAAGTACATACTTTTAAAAAAGAACAAGCTAACCCTAAAAAAAACCTTAAAATGATACACACTTCATTTTTCACATATGATTAATAGTTTCTAGGTCTACGTGTAGATTAGTATTTCCCTTTGATGTTTCTATGAAATATTTCTTTTCATGTAGAGGCAAATATTATGAAAAACAATTAATACAACATTATCATCAATAATCTCAGATATTAATTTTAATGATAAGGAACTTATCTAAACAACATAGTGTCTCAGCTTTTCCTTGAAAATAGTACATGCATGATGTATACTTGACATCATTTCTTTGCACTCCTTTTAAACTCTAAGGATGAGATTTGTCTAATTGATATTGGTTTTGGTTTTAATGTGAGTTGGCCATTTTGATCCACTCAACTCAATGTTTTCTCCAAATAGTTTACTATTTCTCCAAACAATGCATGCCAACTAATATATCATATGACCCTAAGGAAGTAATGTCTAAATCCACTTTTGTGGGGTATCCATTTAACTGCACATTAGATTAGATTATCTTATTTGATGGGTTACCTTTCGTTTGGTACCCATTCTTAACAATGTTAACCATGCATTTTGGATTTTTCATATTACAATTTAAAATTTTCCACAATTTGGAGGCTAGTTTATCTCAATATAGCGACAAGATCAATTAAAACAGAAACAAATTCATTTAAATTAATATTTTCAATATGATTAGTGTTGCTACATTGGAATTGTAGTTTCTACTAATTGACTTACTCGCACATTTTAAATCACTGTTTCTATCTCCGCAACCCCTCCATCTAGTAATATATTTTCTCGTTTCTTAGAATCCACATAGTTATTCATTATTTCTTCGTCCTCTTCTTCTAATTATTTTTTCTCTTGAAATTTCCATTCCTTTAAATTTTGGGGTTCTTTATTTTTTCATTTTGGATCTGTTTTTCCTATCGGCATGTATTTGGTAGTGACTAGTTCAGAGAGATATAATACATTGTAATGTCATATTCTTAAAACCTTGGTGCACTAGAAATTGATAATAATCAAGTGAATGCAATGAGATAAACATTTATTAAGGTATATCTCTACACAAATCCAAATAAGAATAAATATTCCCTTTATATTTATTTCCTCTCTGGTCTTTACAAAGCACCCCAAGTGTTTTCAATTCCTTCTAAAACTCGGTGATGTGGAAAAGCGATGCGGGAGATTATGTAATATGACCAAAAATGGAATTTTGGAGACCACTAATGTATTCAAATTATACCGAGAAACCATGTGGTCCGAAAATGGAATTTTGGAGACTAATTAAAATTATAAATATACCTTATTAGCCAAGTATGAGGTAGTGAAGTTTCTTTTGTAAAATACATAATAAAATAAAACATACAAGTCAGTATGGTGAACTGGGAATGAAATTATAATTTTGTAATAGTATGGAAACTATACCAGCCTAGATCTAGCTTAACTCCGGATCTATCAAGCGCCGAGAGGGATCAAATCTCTCGAGGTGAAAACCTCTTTTTTGAGTGCAAAACTTGAGGAAAGGTTTTCACCTCGAGAGATTTGATCCATCTCCGCCCTTGATAGATCCGGAGTTAAGATGGATCTAGGCTGGTTTCAGTCATGTGAGACCAAGGAAAATCTATCGATAATATGAGGAACATATGCTTAATTTTATCAATAATATGTAAAAACATCTAATATTAACATAACCATTTTAAATATGTTAAAATAGTTGGAATCTTAAACCATTTTCATATTGATTATTTGAAAAGGATAGTTGGAATCTTAAGCCATTTAAATATTTAGCTCGAGTTGTTGTATTAAACATTATCCCTTGTCTCTCATGCTCTCGATAATTAATAGGTTGAATTACTATAACACAAAAATCAATGTACATTGTCAATAATTTTTTGTGCTTACACTGAAATCATTGCACACACAATATTAATCCAATGACTTTAAAATTAATGTACCATCATACATCCAATTACATCAAATTAGAAATCAGCATATACAGTGAAATCAGTGCAAGTAATGCAAGATATCAAATAATAATAGAAAACAACATCTACACTAAAATCAATGCATCTAATGCAAGTAATGAAATATGATTAGAAATCAACATCTACAATCAAATGAGTCTAGTGCAAGTAGGAAAATAGGATATAAAGCCAACATTTACACTGAAATCAATGCATCTAGTGCATGCAATCAAATAGGATTAGAAATCACCATCTGCACCGAAATAAATGCATTTAGTGCAAGGAATCAAATAGGATTATAAATCATCTACATTTAAATCAATGCATTTAGTGCAAGCAATCAAATATAATTATAAATCAACATCTACATTGAAATTAATGCATCTAGTGCAAGTAATGAAATATGATTAGAAATCAACGTCTACACTCAAATGAGTCTAGTGCAAGTGGGAAAATAGGATTTAAAGCTAACATTTACACTGAAATCAATGCATCTAATGCATGCAATCAAATAGGATTAGAAATCACCATCTACACCGAAATAAATGCATTTAGTGCAAGGAATCAAATAGGATTATAAATCATCTACATTTAAATCAATGCATTTAGTGCAAGCAATCAAATAGAATTATAAATCAACATCTACATTGAAATTAATGCATCTAGTGCAAGCAATCAAATAAGATTAGAAATCACCATCTACACTTAAATCAAGGAATTTAGTGAAAGCAATCAAATAGGATTAGAAATCACCATCTACATTGAAATCAATCCATTCAGTGCAAGCAATCAAATAGGATTAAAAATAATCTACATTGAAATCAATTCATCTAGTGAAAGAAATTAAATATAACCAAAAATCAAAATCTACATTAAAATTAATACATCTAGTGAAATCAATCAAATAGGATTAGAAATCATCATCTACGCTGAAATTAATGCATTTAGTGCAAGCAATCAAATAGTATTAGAGATCATCTACATTAAAATCAATCCATCTAGTGTAAGTAATCAAATATCATTAGAAATCAACATCCACACCAAAATCAATTCATCTAGTGCAAGAAATCAAATAGGATTAGAAATCACCATCTACACTTAGATCAATGCATCTACTACAGGAAACCTTCTCCCCTCTCTCCCCCATATATATCTATATATCCATCCATCTCTCCTTCTTTTTCTCTTTATCTCACCCCACCATACACACACTCTCTCTCACTCCATATCTATCAATTTCCTTGTCCCTCCCTCCTTCTCTCCATCTATATTTTTTTCTCTTCACCTTACATCTCTGTCTATATCTCACTCTATCTCTCTCTATATCAAATCCAAAACATAAACTCTCTTTCTCCAATCTATCTATCTATCTATCACTCCCTCCTCCTCCTCCTCCTCCTCTCTCTCTCGCCCTCTCTCTCTCTCTCTCTCTTGCTTCTATATCTCTTCCTTCCTTCTACCCTTTCTCCCTGTCTCTCCATCTTCTTTACCACTCCCTCTCTCTCTCTCTCCACATTTCACCCTCTATTTCTTTATTCTTACCTCTCCCTCTCTCCCTCTCCATCCTCATATATCTTTCCTTGCGTCTATTAACTCTCTCTCTTCCTTTCTCTCCCCCCCACCTCTCTCTCTATCTTCACCTTCCAACTTTGTTACCATATGCCTCTCTTTCTCCTTCTCTCCCCCTTTCTCTCCATATCTCCTTATTTGTCTCTTTATCTCACCCCAAAACATACACACTCCCTCTTCATCTCTCCCTCGTCACTACCCCTCTATCTCCACTACTCACTCTCTATGTATTTATTCTTCCCTCCCTCTCCCCTCATCCAGCTCCATCTCTCAATCCCTCCCTCTCTCCCCCTCCATATCCATATTTCTATCCCTCCCTCTCTCCTCCTCTCTTTCAAGTCCCCTCTCCTTTCCTTCCTCTCTCTCCCTTTCTCTCCTACCTCCCTTTCTCTTCCCCCATCTCTCTCTCTCTCCATATCTCAATCCCTCCCTCTCTCCCCCTCCAAATCCATATTTCTATCCCTCTCTCTCTCCTCCTCTCTTTCAATTCCCCTCTCTTTTCCTTCCTCTCTCTCCCTTTATCTCCTACCTCCCTTTATCTTCCCCCATCTCTCTCTCTCTCTCTCTCTCTCTCTCTCTCTCTCTCTCTCTCTCTCTCTCTCTCTACCCCCTCCCTACAATCCTCTCTTCCCCCATCACTCTATTCCTCTCTCTCATCATTCCTCTCTCACCTCCTTCTATATGACACCCCAACTCTCTTTCTCTCTCTCTGTGTGTCCTCCAATCCTCTCTCTTCCCCCATCACTCTATCTCACTCTCCAACTATCTTACAATTTCTATCCCTTTATCCTTCTCTCTCCCCTTGTCTCCATCACTCCTCCTTTCTCCTTATCTCCCCCTTGTGTCCATCACTCCTATGTATCTTTATCCCACCCATAAGCATACACACTCTCTCTCCATCTCTCCCTTGTCACTCCCTCTCTATGTATTTCATCTTCCTTTCCTCGCTCTGCCTCCAGCTCCATCTCTATATCCCTCCTTCTCTCCTCCAACTCTCATCCTTTCTCTCTCTCCCTTTCTCTCCTACCTCCCTCTCCCTTCCCCCTTCTTTCTCTCTCTCTCACTCTCTACCCTCCAATCCTCTCTTTTTCTCCCTCCCTCTCTCCTTGTCTCTCTCCCACATCCATCTTTATGTCTCCCTCTCCCTCTCTTACCCTTCTCTAACTCTCTCACTCTTCTTACTCTCCCTCTCTTCATTCCTCTTCTCCCTTCTCCTTGAATTTATCTCCATATCTCTCTTGTCACTCCCCCTATTTCTCCACCTCTATCATATATCATGATATATTAATAGATATTACAATATAATAAATTTAATATTCTATTAATCTAAACATATTAATTTAATAATGTTAATTTTTTAATATTAATGTTAGGGTTAATAATTTTTTTTTTCATGGTATTAATAATAATTTGGTCCATCGTATTTGACCCTTATACTTCATATATAATCAGATCTTGATTTCTTATCGTATTTGATATATTTTTCGTTATTTACCTTACCTCTTTATACCTCTTTTATATTTACTTATTTACCATACCTATTTTATAAATATATTATTTAGCCCATGCTATTATTAATAATTGTCCCATGGTATTTGGCCCATGGTATTAATAATAATTTGTCCCATAGGCTTCACCTAAATAAAACCTGTTTTTGAGTTTTTGTAAATATAAAGTGGTTTATTGAGTAAATATAAAAACCGGTTTTATTTATTTACCATATCTCTAGTTTATTTATATTTTTATTTATTTACCATACCTCTTGAGTAATATAAAAAGAGGTTTTATTTATTTACCATACTTATGGTTTGTTTATATTTTTGAGTATTTACCATATTTTATTTATTTACCATATCTCTTTTCTGAGTGTTAGTAAACTCTTCATATTTTAAGTTTATATCGTTTAAATTTATTTTTAATAAATTTTTAACATTTATATGTTTATGTAAGCTATTGTTCAAACCGACATTTTTTTTGGCTTCCCACATACTTACACATCGGGGTCATGCTAGGCTGTAGAATGTGCCTCTCGGCGCAATAAAATGTATTACCTACGTTTTGGGTTGGAAACCATATACAGGGTATTTGATGTAAATTCATGAATTGTACAGAATCATGAAAAGAGGGGGCTTTACTGTGTAATAAAAATTTTTGTTAATATTTGAATTAACGAATGACCATAAACATCATGAAGAAGTTAAAGAAAGGAAACCTCAATGATTCTTGTAAATCTTATGTTCATTAAACCAAATTTAAAGGAAAATGAAACTATGAAAGTATGTGACCTCTGTGATGTTCCAGAAAAAGGCACGAAAATGGATGTAGGCCATTTACGTTGCAAACGAAGTGGAAATTCACCAAAGACGATCACACAGTGAAGAAGTTGCCCAAAAATGAAACGATGGAAAAAAATGAAACCCTAGCTAAGATCAATTGGAGGTAACAAAATACGATGTGATATTAACCATTAATCCACCAAATAAATCCACCATATAGCTATGTAGTGAAGTTAGTAAGCCCATGTGATGATACAGGTCAGACTCACTGCTAATAAATGGGACTACAGTAAAGTCGGTTGTCATTTAATAGAATAAAGAAATATCTCGGTAAAAACTATATAAAATATAAGATCATCAAATCAGTCTTAAAAGATGAATCATTGAGTATCAATTCGCATATGAAAACACTCACATAGATGATATTGTCACATCTGAGTTCAATACAATTCATAATGTGGAAATACGATAAGGGTATGAGGTACATAATTTGAATTCAACGGTTGTGAAAGAAATTTTAGGACAGTAAATATGTGTTGAACCAAGTATAAAAACAAAAGGGTTAATATCTTATTCAAATCATAATAATAGAGATTACTATATAAAATCATAGGCATGAGTTAAGTTGAATTGAGATGCTCTGTTGAATAAATATACATATGAAATCTCGAAAATAGTCTTATAGACTTAGAGATAAAAAAATGTAGATATATACAATATAGGAAATTAAAATATATGTTAAAATCATATATGAGTGTAATATATGATAAAAAATATATATATGAGGAAACTCTTAATGGTTAATTACAGTTAAATTTGATGTATGTATATAGTGACATACGTAAATGTTTAGAGAGAGGCGGGAATCTCTAACTATAAGTGTTAGATTAGTATGAGCATTTTGAAATTTTATACATTAAAATAAGTATAAAGGTACCATGTATATGAGAATTATTTCAAATCATATTCAAGGAATGAGTGTTTACGAAAATATTCATAGAGATGAATTAAGAGACGACATCATTAAATTTGAAAAGATGGAAATAAAATCCTTGAATTAATTTCTATAAGAGAATATACATTAAGAAAATAAAATAACTAAATGAGAGAAGAAGAACTAAGAAAGTGAAAATAGAATTAATATAATGATATCAATAAATAAATAATGGTATCAGAGCCCATGTTGAAAAAAATGGGCCTATGTGTTCCCACACAGAAAAACCCAAAAATATGTTGTTGTGAAATATAAGAGAATAAAAGTTCTTTCCTTTACAGAATATGATTTACTATTTAATTTTTGTGTACAGTGATTGAAGTTTAGAACTTGTACAATTTTTATTATGAATGAAGAAGGAGAGTTGTACGTGGATCTAGGCGGTGCGGAAAACCCACCAGATCAAAATGCTCAATTGTTGGACATGATAAGAGATATGAAACGAGAAATGGTTCAACTAAGGACTAACAATGAATGATTGTTGCAAGCCAGTGAAGATAAATAGAGGTTGCGCAGAGAGTTAACCTCTCAGTCTAGTCATGAAAGTGAAGACCATGGAAGAAAGAGGAAAGAGGCTGAAACCAACTCAGAAGGGTCTGAGGGTGGGGAAGCATTTGGAATATGAGAATCTAGAACACTTTTGGTGGCTGGAAACCTTGAGAGTTCTGTTGCTGAATGGCCAAAATATACTCTTCGAAAGTGAGGCTACGAGGAATTATAGGGGAAATCAAAGTCATACTATATGTATATGGGGCTGCAAGAGGTTGAGTATCCAGAAAAGGAGCACATCGTCGATGAATGTCCAACATGTGCTTATCAAAAGTATAGGTAGAAACCATAGGCATGGTCGTAACTGTACTAGCAGGTGCGGACTCGAGAGCGTGAGTTTATGATCTACTCAGACCCTGATTGACAGGCCATGTCGGATTAATTATGATAGACAGAAGATTGTGAAAAGAATCTGGTGACTGTGTCATAAAAACCGGTGTAGACAAAGCTACACAGATGGTAGGGAAAACTGGGACAGATGTAACAATAACTGATGAACTTGGTGTCAAAGGTGACAGTCCTAACAAAGGAAGGACTAAACTACTGGGAGGATTTGATGTACTGGATTGTGCTATAAATGTAACACTAGACATAATCTAACTCAAAGTTCGACAACCAGGTGGAAGTGACAGTTATTGCGAAGAATATTGAACAGAAACATGCGGGAGATCTTCATGGAAAATTTGATATTCACATGTAGAAACAGGCATTCCTTCACTGTCAACAAGACTTGAAGAATCCACATTTGGCAAAGTTGTAAAATCATCGAAAAGATGACGAGGACTAGGAAGTATAGCATCAACTATAAATGGTGATCCCAAATTAAGAAGAGGGAATTCTTCCTCGTCCCCAAAAACGGACCAACCACCTAAATGAGGCCAATTGAACTCAACGGGCTCTTGAGGAGAAGATCGAGTAGCGAGAGGTAAAACAGTCGGGAGAATAAGTTGCGAAAACTCGATAGACATAGCGGGCTGAGGGGTTTCGTAAGACATGTCAAGAAAAGAACTACCACTAGGAGGTAGTGACGAAGATGACGAGACTGGTAGTTCTGCCACAGTGACCATATTTCAAAAACAGAAAAGGAAAAAGAGAGAGCTGAAATAAGGTTTCAAGACCAACGCATAAGGAAAAACAAAACAAGTCAAGTAACAAACTCTAAATGCGCATGTAATTGTGGGAATTTTATTTTATGACATTGAAACTAGACTTTGTTGTTTCATTTTTTAAGAGTCGAGAAACAGGAAAAAGCTGACTCTAGTCACTTTCAATTTTAAATGAGCGTGAAAGGACAAGTGCTCGACGATCTCTTCTCTTTTTAATGAGTCACAAAAAGATCGAAATGACTACTCTGGTATTCTAATAAAGAGGGTGTACCAATTTTTCATGAACTGCAATATACTCCTTGGTGATCAAATGAAAGAGAAATGACCATGGACTTTCTGTACATGCAAGTGGTCTCCCCGAATGTTGTGTTCAGTGTATCACGCTTACACGACAGCAGACTCGACTTCCTATGGATAAAGGATTTAAACCTATAGGGGTCTACCTTAATATACTCGACGGTACAGGGAGCACATGTTCGTAGTAGCCGTGTCTAAAGCCAAAAATGCGAACGACAACTACTAGGTTTTAAGACGTTGGAACACGTCTCTAGCCTAGACCACTAAAATATTTGTGTTAGGTTCCAATGTTTCCTTAGGTTAATTGAATTGATTTTATAGTTGATCTCGAATTATGTTTCAATTTCATGGCCTTACCGAATGTTGATCTCAAATTCCCTAAATGCAAACTATGTGCAACTGAACACCATTTTCCATTCAATGAATGCTAATTACAAGAAGGATAGAGATCTTTCAAGCAATAGAAATCAAATGAAATGAAACGAAGAAATCCTCTAATGCATCTAATTTGATCGAGCGAAAAATTAAAAATTCTTTCCTAGTTAATGAAGAACTAGTTATGCGAAAGAAATTCCCTTTTTTCATGCAAACGAAAAGAATGCATTTTTTTTTTCAACGAAATGAAGCACACAATGCACTAATTATACAGAAAAACAAGACAAACACTAGTTTGAGTATTGCGAATGTAAATAGATAAATCCACTAATGGATAAAAGAAACACAAACACAAATATGCACTCTTCCAATCAAAGAGAAAGTTTTGAAAAAATCTCGACAAGCAATGTGATCTATGCTCAGAGCAGCAATAAGAAATTCAAACGAAACAGGAAATGATCATTCAACCAGAACAAATGCTCAAAGGATCAAAAAGTACTTAAATGCAATTGATCAAGAGGTGTGACTAACAAGAATAAAAATTAATCGACTTCCAATTAGAAGCCTGAGTGAGCTAGGACACTGAGAATCCCTAAGGACATAAACTACACTGATAAGTAAACATACGTACAACTGAGAAAAACAAGCCTATGAAAGTAAACCAATCTCAACAAAACAATTGCAAATCAGAAATCGACCCAGAGGCAAGTAAAACTCACCAAAAACTCAAAAGGATAGTCAATCCAAACCCTATAGGATTTGAGGGGACTGTAAGGTTGTAATCTACACCAAAGAGGGGTTGGTGCCAGTGCAACACAAGAAACATGCCCCAATCGGTGCGACTGTTCAACTGAAAAATTCAGCAAGCCAGATATCTATGGGAGAATGAGAAATCGAATGAGAAGAGGTCAATTATGACACTCTAGAGCTGAACAAGTGGACTATAAACAAGTAAATAGACCATAAAATATAGACAAACCAACAGACGACCGAAGTCGACTTGACAAGGGAAAAAAGACAAACTCACACTGATCCCTAGTGGAGTCGCCAAATTTTTATGAAGGTGAATCCTCTCTGCAGAGAGAGATGATCCCTCTAGCATGAGAGTTGGTCTCAAAATAATTAGGACAAAGTAGATGTAGGTTCCTAATTACTAAATGAAATATATGTGATAGATGGACCTACCTGGAGTCCAACGTCGTCGTCGTAGCTATTGTAGTGGCCCCGTCTCGATTCCTTCCTCGGAAAATCACGATATGTTCACATCGATGCTTGGATAACTGCACAAGATCAACAAACATGAGCAGCATACAAAAAAACCAACTCATTCATAATTATGAACCATTCAAGGAGGGTTAATCATATTGCATCAAATAGAACACATCAACGCAAAATGGGAACCAGAAAATAGTTATACATATGTATTAAATAGAAATACGTATGTATTAAATAGCATAAAGAGTTACAACAAAGCCTTGGCATCGCAACCTCCTTCAGCAGGGTTATGTTGAAGCATGTCTTGATGAGTGTTAGGGAATTCAGACGGGATGAAGGCACACGTATAATCTCTCTCAATAAGGGACTCTCCCATTCTATCTCGAATAGAAATCTCTCTAGCATTTATGCTATATAATCTTCAGTTCAGCTAGCTCGATCAATGGAGGATGGCTATATTTATAGAGCGAGAGGAGGAGGTTGGGATCACTACTATAGTGGAAGGGAGGCCTTATCCCTTGGGAGGTTTTCCCAAAAGGTGGAAACAAGAGGCCAAAGGAGGAAGGTCGTGGTTATTTAGTCAAACCACTCTCTATGACTCATCCACGAAGTTGTTGTGATCGAAACTTCACCTCTATTTAAAAAAAAAATTCCATAAATAGATTGGCATGAGCATCTAACTGAGACAGAGCGCCAGCTAACATGGTATTGGAATAAAGAATATTGCAAAATTGAAGCAGTAGCCGAGTTTGTTGGTGGAAATAATTCAGATTTCCTGCAAGAATTTCTTGGTGCGAGAGTTGAGTAAACATCGAAATGGATTTCAATGGTTTGTGGCTGGAGTATGCACTCGAGGGAAACTTGAACTACATTGCATGGATGGATAGGATGGAGGCAGTGCTTGAAGAGAATGTCTTGAAGGATTTCATTGACAATGGTGTTCCGAAGCCCACTTCGACAGATGCTGCATTACTTGACATGTGGCAAAATAAAGTAGCGAAGACAAGAAGAAATATGTTGGAAGGTGTGAGAGACCATATTGTCTGAAGCCTTCATGGGAAAGGAACTCCATTTGATATGTGGAAACTTCTGACATATATTTTCCAAATTAGAAGCAACCATAGGAAATTAGAACTGAAGGATAAACTCAGAAAGATCAAAATGGAGAAAGGCGAAAATATTCCCAAGTATCTCACAAATGTTTTCTAGTGTGGGGATGACCTGGGGAGTGTGGGAATCACAGTCGCTGATGATGATTTGGTGAGCTTGGCTCTATTTGTACTTCCTAATAGTTGGCACAATTATCAAGATTTTGTCAACAGAGGGGAAAAATTGTCGAATCAGGGACGATTGTGCTCGGATCTACTGCAGGAGGAGTTCATGCGCAACACTAGAGATAGATCTTCATCAAAGCATGATGATGAAGAGGATTGTGCATTGGATGCCAATGTAAGGAAAGGGAAGGGGAACAAATTCCACTCAAAATTTTAGGCTAAAGGAAAGAACCTGGATTTTTCCAAAGTGAAGTGTTTTAAGTGTCACGAACATGGGCATCTTACCACTAACTACCCAGAAGAAAAGAAGACCAAGAAGGATGTTGGAGCTGTAGCTGGTGAGGCCCTTGCCTCGCAATTTGAACTTGATTTCTCCTTGACCATATGCTTGGTTTCAAGCAGAATGGGGTTGGTGTGGTATCTTGATAGTGGTGCTTCCTTCCACGTGACGGGAGACAAGGAGCTTTTCACTGACTTGGAGGAGAAAAATATCCAAATGCATATAGAGATGGGCGACGATGGACAATACAATGCGACCAACATTGGCACCATTAACTTTGAGAGGGATTCAGGTAAACCATATATTTTGAAATATGTTATGCATGTTCCAAGTCTGAAGAAAAACTTGGTCTCAGTCGCGACGTTGGAGGACAAAGGTTATGACGTTGTTTTCAGCGATGGAAAAGATTTCCTGCGACATACAAAAATGGGTCAAACCAAGAGAATAGGGATTCGAGTTAAGAATCTCTACAAGTTTGAGGTAGATGGCTGAGCTACAATGATGGGCAAGGAAAAAAAAGTGGTGAGCCGGGACGAAGGAGAGTTATGGCACAGGAGATTGGGCCATCTTCATTATGGAGCTTTGAAATTCATGCAACAAATATCTACTAGACTTCCAATGGGAACACTTGCTCAGTTAGATCAATGCACGGGTTGCACCATGGGGAAGTATGAAAAATATACCTTTCATAAAAAGGAGAACCATGCTTCAGTGATCCTTGAGAGAGTTCACATAGACGTGTGTGGACCATTCTTGGTTGCTTCAGCAACAAAACATGTGTATTATGTTATTTTTATTGATGACTTTTTCTCGTAAATGTTGGATCTACTTCATGCAGAATAAGGATCAAACATTCTCAAAGTTTTGTGATTTTAAATAACTGGTGGAGAAAGATTTGGGGAAGCAAGTGAAGGCTCTGCGAGGCGATAATGGTGGAGAATATATCTCAAAAAAATTCAAATATTTCTGTAGAAAAGAAGGAATTGGTAGAGAACTCATAGTGCCTCATAACCCATAGAAATTTAATGGGGTGATAGAGAGGAATAATAGAACGATTGTGGGTGTTGCACGAGTGATGCTCTATGATCAGGGCCTACCAATGCTTTTGTGGGCGAAATCATGCAACACTGCAGTTTATGTGAAAAATCGATGTCCTCATAGGGTACTTGGCATGAGTACACAAGAAGAATATTTATTAGGAAGAAGCTATATGTTTCTCATTTAAAGATTTTTGGCTCATCTGTTTATGTGCATGTGACCAAGAACGTGAGGAAGAAGCTGGAGCTGACTGCTAAAGTTGGGATATTTGTGTGGTACATACAAACACCCCATAATTATTGTGTGTATTTTCTAAATAATTAAATGACTATGATACGATGGGATATAAAATTCAATGAGAAAGCCATGAAGTTGTCACTTGAGAGGGATCTAGACTTGCATGTAGAAGAGGAACTAATTGTTCCTAAATATGATTCTCTAGATGTGGAATAGCCACAGGAGGAGGTTCATGGAGTGGAGGAGTCAACTCATGCAGAGAAAAACATCATAACTAGCAGATGGTGTACCACAGAAGCTGAGAGGCTGAAGATTGACGCGATACAAAATGTAGGAGTTCCTACTTCACAGTGTAGAAAGAGATAGTCTCCTAACCGATTCACTGGATACATGACTCTCATGATCAAATGTATTATGACAGAGCCATCTTCCTTTCAGAAACCAGTGTAGGAGCCCGCATGGGTAGATGTAATGGTGGAGGAGTATGAATCCATTGTCAGAAACAATGCTTGGGAAATTGTTCCAAGGCTGGTTCATAAATCAATGGTAGGTTCAAGATGGATCTACAAGGTAAATAAAGTTGATGATGGGAGTTTTGAGAAGTATAAGGAAATATTTTTTGCCCGAGGATTCTAACACATCAAGGGGATTAATTAGGAGGAGAAATTTTCACCTATCGCACGACAGTCTTCCATACGGACCATCCATGCCCTCTCAGCACAGATGGGTTGGCAAATTCATCAGATAGATGCGAATACTACGTTCCTTAATGGGATCATTGAGGAAGATGTGTACATTGATCATCCTGAAGGATTTGAGATCTTCAGCAGTGAGTCACATGCGTGCAGACTCAAAAGACCACAGTATGGTTTGAAGTTAGCACCCCGTGATTAGTACCTTCGGATCGATAGCTATTTCACTAGACTTGGCTTCACTAAGAGTGAGGAAGATGCAAACCTATACCAAATTGTGGTGGAGGGTAACCTTTTAATCATTTTTCTTTATGTTGATGATTTAATACTAACTGGTGATGAGCAGTTGATATACTCATGCAAGGAGGACCTTGCAAAGGAGTTTGAGATGAAGGATATGGGCTTCCTTCAATATTTCCTTGGATTGGAAATATGGCAGCGTCAAGGTGAAATTTTTGTGTCTCATGGAATGTATGCAAGGGAGATACTCAGTAAGTTTCAAATGGAGGACTCCAAACCGATGGATACTCCTATTCTAGGAAACTGGATGAAAGAGGAAGCTACATCTTGAGAGGTAGTGGATGCTACTGTCTATCGACAATTGGTGGGTTCGCCCATGTATTTAGTTAATACAAGACCGAACATATGCTATGTGGTGAACCAACTTAGTTAAGCGATGGTTAAGCCCAAGCTCTTTTGGAAGGTGAGAAAGCATGTTGTAAGATATCTCAAGGCCACATCTAAGTATGGCTTATGGTATAGACAGACGGATGAGGTGAAGTTGCATGGCTTTACAGATGAAGATTGGGTGGGTAGCCCAACATATAGAAAGAGCATATCAGGAGGGGTCTTCAGTATCATATCTATAGATGTTTCTTGGTACAACATGAAACATAGATCCGTAGCACTCAGTTCAGTGGAAGAAAAATACATGGCAGCAATTCAACGTACATGTGAGGCTATCTGGATGAGAAATATCCTAGTTGGTTTGTTTGGTTCTCATTTAGATCCTATACTGATTCATTTTGATAACCAGAGTTGAATTAAAATCTTGTTTAATCCTGTATTTACTAATAGACCTAAGCATATAGATATCTGGTATCATCATATGAGAGATTTTGTGGAGCGGAATATCATGTTGTTTCAATACATTCCTATAGAAGATCAGGATGCAGATATATTGACGAAGGCGCTCACAAGGAGAAAATTCAAATATCATAGAGACAGGATCAGGGTGAAGGATAATCCCTTTCTTCTTGAGAGGGAGTGTTGAGATTCAACAAGATGGTGATCCTAATGAAAACTAAACACCTACACTAGGTGGGGCCCACATGCTATTTGTAGATGTATGTATATTTCTAGAATGTTGACCATCTTCTATTTATAGTGGGAGTCTATTTATAGATGGTTGACAAAAGTCTATTTATAGATGAGATTCTCTTTTTAGATGCATGGGTGAATTCTATTTATAGATCGCGTGTCTCTTGAAGCACTTGATTTCAGTTAACTGATGCAGAAAAACAGTTGAGTGAAGGAATTTTGAGTTCTAAGGTTGTTTGGTGGCACATGCAGAGTGACTGAGTCATAACTAAGTGATTCGAAGTTGTAACAAAGTTGTATGAGTAGTTATGTGAGTTGTTATTTATTTTAACTTAGTTAAGTGAGTTAAACTCAAATGTGCTAGTTGTAACTAGTTGTAACTAAAGATATACTACTGAGAGATCAATGAATTGATTATTTAATTAATTCACACGCAGCGATCTCACATGCCAATGAAAAAATACTATTGGTAACTACATGCATGTCATATCCAGTGGAGACCCAGTTGAGAGGTAGATGAAAGGGTTTTTTTTACTATCAGTTCCGACATTAGTGAGTGATCAGTTGCAGCCACACACGTATTGGAGATGCCAATGAGGATTGTGTAGTGAAGGAAAGGCATGTTCGAATTCATTCAGGGATTGTGATCAGCAGGGATTGCACAATGCAGGCAGGCTGTCAGGAGGCAGTAAATTGGCGCATGTTTATGCCATTTTTTGTATCATAGTGTGAGACGATTATATATTGTACTAAGAGCTCTTGGATTAGATTTTTGCATGAGATTGTTTCATTATCCATGATATATATATAATATATGATAGTTGGGTTTTTAGCTTTATGCTATCCCAGTAAAGATGTAATGTCTCTCATTCAAAAAAAAAAGTTTCTTTTCTTTTACTAAATTCCATCAATACCTCAAGTCTCTTAAACACACTGTTTAAGATTCCAGGTAAAAATATTCATCAACATTACTAGTCCAAAATATACTAGTTCATAATTAAATTTAACTAATTCCCTCTAATGAATTAACTATAGTGACTATACATTACTCTTATCTTCTCATATTACATTTTGTAAGGTTTAATAGTATATGCATATGTTGCTTTACCCCTTCACAGTGTTTTCACATAACATCTTACCTTATTCAGTCCATCCTCCTTTATAGCTTTATTAACTTAACTCATCCTCTCTGTTCTTTCTTTTTTTAACTACGTTTATACATATGAACAAATTTTCATTACTTTTTTTCTTTAACAATTTACTTTACTAACTATACCTAATGCAACCATGGTAATTTACCTTTGTAATAACCTTACTTCATGAATGGCTTGAACAATAACCCCTACTCAAGGCTTTAACACCCATACAAATAACAAATCTTGGCTTTCCTAAGGTTATAACGCTCACTTATTGTTATAACTTTCTACTGTACCCAACTTAGAATTTTAGATTCAAATTGGAAATGATTAAATATTATAAGGTTCATTTACCAATTCCTTTAATATCATACTGATGCATCATAGGTAGGGAAGTGACCTCTCATTTACTTGGGGCCCGAGATGATTTCACTTGTTGTACTTGGCCTTCCAAGTGTCATTTCCATATTATGAAACTTATTTCATGACCTAACATTTCTTATGGAAAATTGGGTTATTAGTATCTTCAGAATACATTTCTTAGCTTTTTCTTTTCGGTCAATCATGTAAACTATTTTAATAGTACTCTGTGACTGCACTTCGGATTTAATCATCCGGACATTATTAAATTTTTTATGGTGAGAGAGTACCTGTCTACAAAACCGAGTAGTTCGTAATAGGCACGAGTGGTTGTATTATCTTATCGAAGGATATTTTCTATTCAAAAATAATAAATTGTGTATTCCTAAATGTTCTATGAGGGAAAAAATAAATTAAAGCGAAACATAGTGGATGTTTCTCTAGAAATTTTGGACAAGACAAGACTTTTGCACAGTTAAATGCTTTTTACTACTGGCGAGAGATGCAAATTGATGTTAAGATATTTGTTGAGAAGTACGGGATATGTGAGTATGCAAAGGAAGAAGCCAAAATACAAGATTATATCAGCCATTACCAATACCGAAACGACCATGGGATGTAGTTAGTATGGATTTTGTTTTGGGTTTCTGAAAAAATCAAAGAGGAAATGACTCCATTTATGTTGTGGTGGATAGATTTTTTAAAATCGCTCGTTTCATTTCATGCAAGAAAACTAGTGATGCAACACATATTACTAATTTTTTTTTTTTTTTAGTTTGTAAGGTTGCATGAATTGCCTATAAGTATTGTATCCCATAGGGATACAAAGTTTGTTGGCCATTTCTAGAGAACTCTTTGGAAGAAACTAAGTACCTAGTAAACAAAAGTCTGGGAAATATATTGAGGAGTTTAATGTATAAAAATCCTAAGCAGTGGGATTGAGCACTTCCCGAGGCTAATTTTTCTTATAACGATACTCAAAATCGGAGTACTCGGATGAGTCCATTCCATATTTTTTTTGGGATGAATCGAAGAGGTGTGTATGAGCTCTGGAATTTGGGAAAACAATAGATAAGAAGTGAAAAGGCTAAAGAGTTTGTAGAGGATATGAAGAGACTACAAAAAGGTTTTAAAGAAAGATTGCAAGAAAGAAATGGAAAATACAAACATAGAGTTGATACTTAAAGGAAAGAAAAGGAATTCCACGTAGGAGACCTAGTCATGGTTTGTTTGAGAAAAGAAACATTTCCTCTTAAGACTTACAAGAAATTGAAGATGAAGAAGATAGGACCATGGTACATATGACTAATCATTGGAAATATGTTGAAGGGTGAAATATATCCATTCATTAGGGAATATTGACTTCAACAATAGTATTATAAAATTAGAATAATATTAGTGATGTCTTATGATGATGTTGGAGAAAAGTTGTGGTAGTACTATCATTTAGGGAGATATAAGTTTTAGCTTAGGATTTAGATGTATACATGATGATAGACAATGGAAGTATAATATAATTTTAATTAAATTATTAATAACTATTTTTTTTTCTAATTAAAAGTAATCTATTAACAATGAAAAATTATGTACAATAGGACATAGCGATAACATTGCCTAGAGGTGTGGTACTTTTAACAGGAAAAACCAAAGAAGAACACTGCCCTACAGGAGGGAAACCAGTGTGAAATATATAACTAAAAAAAACCCACGCAGGGGAGTCATAGAGTTCAGAAATTGGATAACCAAGTTGGCAAAAAACTGTGACCTGAAAACAGAGACAACAGAGAAAAAAAGAGACAAGCCCAAAAGTAAGGGTAGAAACAGCACAAGAAAACCAGATAATGGAAGTAGTGCTACTCATTAGGAGTTTCTTCTCTGACCCTGCACCACCATTCATCCGGCATCCCATCCTTCGTGTACAGGTTCGCAATTGATTTGACCACCTGCCTGGAGGTAGAAGGGAGCTTTTGTGCGCTCATTCGAACTTTGTCCTTCTTCTCATCGCTTGCTTGACCATCATCCTTCAACACCTCGCACGTGTGCTCCAAGCCATCCTGCGCCATAGAAAGCTCCTGCACGTCCTTGCGATCTGAAGTCTGCGTAGCTATGCTTTCCATCCCCTGTAAGCCCACATTCACAGTGGGAAGTGACCAAGGGTGCATATTTGAGGACAAAGCGGCAGTGTTTCTTTGCCCAGCAAAGTCAGAGTTGGGGGCAGCCTCACATGGTTCTTCGCAGAAGGAAACAATGATGGAGGCAGTTACTCGAGGATGATTGACAGAACAGTCGAAGGAGAAACGCGCAGTGTGAGTCTGAGCAGGGATGGAAAGAGGGATGGGAGAATCAAGGCGACGTCCAGAGCGGAGCCGACTTCCTCGCGGGGGACTGGTATGACTGTCAGAGTGAGTAGAGGACGCAGAGGAGGAGGAGGGTGAGCGTTGGAGTTGGCGATGAGTGGAGCCTCTGCGGAAACGCATCGGATGCCGAAGACGCGGCATGATTTCCGGCGTGGGGGAGGAACCAGGATGCAAAGGAGTGGCCAAGCTTACAGAGGATTGAGGAGCATGAGAATGTAGGGAGAAGGTGGCAAGAAAACAGACACCTGTGAGCGAAAGATGAATATTTTCTCCAAGGTCAAGGCAACAATTGAGCCTGCACCTTTTACCAGAGGAAGTGCGCAAGCTGGAGAGGCCTGCATCCAGGGAGCATCTCTGAGCAATAGGCACAGGAGAATTCTTCAGGCCACAGCATCTCTCTATTGTATGAATCCAAATGACAATGCAGCGGTACACCAGCAATAAACCAGTAGTGAATGGAGTTGAAGGACAAGCCATCCCACAATGAGCACGATCATATCGGAGATCGAAACGGAGGTTGAGACAAGCGCCAGGCATTAATGCCATTAAACTCCAAGTAGTCCTATTTAAGTGAGCTATGACAGTTTCCTTGCAGTTGGGCATGTGGCTTACCGTCCTGCCGCACCCCCATCCCATCATATTAATTTCTTGCTTCGGCACCTGCATCCAGGAAAATTATTAATAACTATTAAGATAATGATAAAAATTTAATTTCTATCAAATATTATTTTAATAAATTTTAATATTATTTTTGATCCAAGCTTGTTGGTATTATCATTACTCTTCTCCTCTACACCAATGATACTTTTTTCTTACTTGAAGCCATGAGGATTTGGACAAGAAATGTAGGACTCTTGATGACTATTACTCCACATTGGGTATGAAGTTAATAGTAACAAGACTAAAATCATTATAATTCAATCCAAAACGATAACCCATGGAATTTTTTTCTATGGTAACAATAGCTTGGAGCACTTCTCTTCATCTCTTATTATAAAGAGTAGCTCATTTACATTACTTATAAGCTCAAACAGAACTACATCATTTAGAAAAGAATTATTGGAGGCTGAAAATATTATTATCATCTTGAAAAGACTTTAAGGATGTTGACCATTGTATTTGGAGTAAAACAATGTTCCTCTTTGAGACACTCTTCACCCATGTTTTCTTATGAGGTTGTGAAGTCTCTAGTTGCATTATATCCAAAGAGTCTGGTTGCATTAGATCCAAAGAGTCGTGGATTAAAATTGAGATGATTCCAAGTCAATTCATAAGTAAAATTGAGATGATTCCAAGGAAATTCATAAGCTACAATCTGAATATGAATGAAAATACCTCCTTTGCTATCCTAGTGATTGAAGTTTTCCTCTCCCATATTGAAAGCACTATGTTTAAGTATGTGAGGTATAAGAAGAAGAAGATGTAGAACATGGAATCGAAGAGGCTTCCTTAAATTGCTTCTAACTGTAGTGAGAACCCCCACCTTGTCCCCAGGCCTGGGTGACTTAAGGATGTGTAGTATTGGCTCAACCATTTGAGGATAAATGACGACATCAAAAGCTAGGATACTCTCCAAGATACTATCACCTAAAAATTGAAGGATAAGATATGGAATGATGAGGAATGGAGGGAAAAGGAAGGTTATATATTATGCGAAGGTGATCAACCCCACCCTTTACAAGCTTCTGTTCTGACCTCCTCTAGAAAAAGATGAACGTCGCTAACATTAGAACTAATTCTTATGAGGTAGTGTTGTCTACTCGCAAGAGTCCATAGGACCATCGAAATTGTTAGCTTCGCGATGGAGGATTAAAAACACCATCTTTTATATTGTCCCACCATGTGTCATACTTCCAATATTATTGACTTGTTAAGTTATCCCAACTATAGTAATATTGGTGGGCTTCTTTCCCTTATTTTTGAGCATAGAAATAAGACTCTCAAGTATTACAATTATTTTCTACCAAAGGAGTTTGTATTGTATTCTAACAATCTTGGATTGCAATTCATAAACAACCAACCAAAATTGATCTAGAAACATGCCAAATGGGTTGAATTTGTGTAGAGCTTTGCTTTTGTGACAAAGCATACAAGTGCTAAGTTGAACAAAGTTGCTAATGCTTTGAGTAGAGTGAATTTAATAATGCAGGAATTACAAGTTGGTGTTGTAGGATTTGAAGGAATAGTTGACGTGTATAAAGAAGATGCAGAATTTAAGGAAATTTATGCAGCTGTACAAAACCGAGTAGTTCATAATAGGCGCCAGTGGTTGCATTAACTTATCCAAGGATATTTTCTATTCAAAAATAATAAATTGTGTATTCGTAAATGTTCTATGAGGGAAAAAATAAATTAAAGCGAAACATAGTGGAGGTTTCTCTAGAAATTTTGGACAAGACACGACTTTTGCTCAGTTAAATGCTTTTTACTACTGGCTAGAGATGCAAATTGATGTTAAGATATTTGTTGAGAAGTACGGGATCTATCAATATGCTAAGGGAAGAAGACAAAATACAGGATTATATCAACCATTACCAATACCAAAACAACCATAAGATGCAGTTAGTATGGATTTTTTTTTTGGTTTTTGAAAAACTCAAAGAAGAAATGACTCCATTTATGTTGTGGTGGATATATTTTTTAAAATCGTTCATTTCATTTCATGCAAGAAAACTAGCGATGCAACACATATTAGTAATATTTTTTTTTATAGTTTGTAAGGTTGCATGAATTGCCTATAAGTATTGTATCTCACAAGGATACAAATTTTGTTAGCCATTTCTAGAGAACTCTTTGGAAGAAACTAAGTACCTTGTAAACAAAAGTCTGGGAAATATATTGAGGTGTTTAATGTATAAAAATCCTAAGCAGTGGGATTGAGCACTCTCTGAGGCTAAGTTTTCTTATAATGATACTCCAAATGAGAGTACTCATATGAGTCCATTCCATATTTTTTTTTGGATGAATCCAAGAGGTGTGTATGAGCTCAGGAATTTGGGAAAACAAGAGGTAAGAAGTGAAAAGGCTGAAGAGTTTGTAGAGGATATACAAAGACTACACGAAGATTTTAAAGACATATTGCAAGAGAGCAATGGAAAATACAAACATAGAGTTGATACTTAAAGGAAAGAAAATGAATTCCAAGTAGGAGACCTAGTCATGGTTTATCTGAGAAAATAAAGATTTCGTCTTAAGACTTACAAGAAATTAAAGATGAAGAAGATAGGAACATGTAAAATTTTGAGGAAATTTTCTTCAAATGCATATGAAATAGAATTTTCAGAAGGGATTGGAATATCACCCATCTTTAATGTTTCATATTTGTACCCATACCAAGGAACAAAGGAAGAGCTACAGGAAAACTCTACAACAATGGAAAACAAGACTTTAAATTGAGAAGAACAAATTCCAAAGAAATTCAAGAAAGAGCTGGAAGCTATTCTAGACAAAATAGTATCCAAAGGAACCAGAGGACAGGTTTATTTTCAGTATCTATTAAAATGGAATGGAGAGCCAACGGAGGATTCCTGTTGGTTAACAGCTTCAGAATTACAGAAGACTTATGGAGTAAATCCTGAAAGTTTGATGAATGATTCTTTTCTTCCCCAGGAGTCTGACACAGGAGCATCGAGAGTTAGGGAACAATGTGATTGGATGTTCAGATGTTGTGGCTATATATGAGAATTTTCTATCTTAATTTTAATCTCAGAAATTAGTTTGTTGAATTTGTTAGATTAATTAGGAAATAAAATTAGAAATTGATTCCTCCCTCGGTGGATATTTAGCCAAGTAGGCTAAGAACTGATTAACATGATAGAATTTAATTAAGGAATAAATTAAAAATAAATCTATTTTGATAAGAAGGACTCTTTTGGATTTTTAATATATAATATGTGAAATAGGTGAAACGCAGAGAGAAAAAGTTATAAAAAAAAGGCCGAGAGCTAGAAAATTGTTGAATCAAGCCATGAAGTGCTAAATCTTTGTAATTTCTATTTCCAGAATAATAGATTGAAGTGTGGTATGGAAAAATCGTGCTCTAGGTGGTAAATTTCGTTTAAAAACCTTTGAAGATCAAATCTCGTATACATTTGTAATATTCTTCTATTTTTTAAGTTTGTGTTTGAATTTAGCAGTGAAGAGTTTAAGGGTTCATTGCAGAGCTCTGAGCGTTATAAATTCATTTATGATTGATTTATTTAAAATAGTGCCATTGATTCATTATATAACCTGGTTCCACATAGAATTTTGTGTGTTGGTTTGGAAAGTGGTCTTTAAAAACCATGAGTGGTATATCACATCACTCTACACAGTGGGTAATGGGAATTGCTTAAACCATGCATACACTTCCGGAGGCAACACTTAGTGTAAGAATGGACGAAGAAACCCAGTTCTATAGTAAAATTTAAAATTTTTATTTTTCGTGTTAGTTTATATTCCATGACGATTGGATATCCAAAGGTTTTATTGAACAATGGCGATTTTATGAAAATAAGGAATAGAACGGTCAAACGGGATTGACCACGTTTTATTATTTATGTTAATTACTCCTCTTTTAAATGAATTGTGCATACACCGTGTTTTTTTGGCTTTCATGTGCATATGGGGTTTTATGAAAGGGATTCCTCAGATTGTGTGAGTATATTGAAGCAAGAATGTTAAAAACAAAATTGTAATTGTTGTTAAGACTCTCACATCATAATGGAGACTTGAAATATAATGTCTTCTTATCTCAATTGGAGGGTTTATTATGCAGGGCATATCTGCCTTCTTAAAATTCAAAATCCGAAATGGAAGTAGTCAATTGAATGGAATACATTGTGTAGGTAAACCCACCATGGGAAATATGACTAATCACTGGAAAGATGTTGAAGAGTGAAATATATCAATCAATTAGGGAATATAGACTTCAACAATATTATCATAAAATTAGAATAACGATAGTCATGTCTTATGATGATGTTAGAGAAAATTTGTGGTAGCACTAACATTTAGGGAGATATAAGTCTTACCTTAGAATCTAGATGTATACAAGAGGATAGAAAATGGAAGTATAATATAAAGGAGAACATGATATACCTTCCTAATTTAAAAAAAAGGAGACATCTGGTTGATTCTAAAAGTAATAAGAATGAGATATTTTGGATAACAGTGTAATAAAAATCACAATGAAAAATATTAGATAGCCATGTTATCACTGGAAACTGTTCTTATACAAGAAGGGTGCACACTATATGTATTTATGAAAAATGGTACTTCTAGAAAAATATCATGCTTGCTGAGATAAAGGTTAGAAAGTGTTAGCATTGGTGTCCAAATGTGTTGTCATTGATCTTGAAATGTTTTTTCATTCATTTTGAAGGTAGTTATTGTTTTTCTAGTCCTTTATATACTTTCGTGTTATTAGTAAGTTGTTTCTTAGTTGAGGTCAAGGATGGAACATATATTTGGAGGAGTTTTAGCTACACAATATAGGATTAGATGTTGGACGATTTCTTAATACTGAAGATGAACTAGTTTTTAAGAAAGGGGTGTCAAAAGTGCTATACATATTTGTTAAAAGTGTCGGAACTATAAATAGTACTTAACCTAATAGTTTAGAGAAATAATTAATTGTTTCTTTGGCCATACTAGACTTGAGAGTTATCTTCTAGAGTGCATCTTTTTGATATACTCATGGGTAGCAATAGGGTACATAAAATCACATGTACTCACTGCATGAATTGTTTCCTTACTACAATTTTACTGGCTAAGGAATAGATTATTATGTTATTGAAAGACACTAAATACATATATTTAAAAAATAACTTGCTAACCCTAAAGAGCATCTTAAAATTACACAAAATTCCAAATTTATGTCTCATAAATATAAAAAATTCAAAATTCGAAAAAAATTGACATATATTTGATCCTTTGAAGAAAGTTTGGAAAAGAATTTATGAGATAAATATTCCTCGTGAGTTGAATTTTTTTTCTGATTCGCCCCTAAAAGACCATTGTCTAAAAGACCATTGTTTCAAATAGTAAGACCAACTAAGGGTGGTAGAAATATATTAAATTCAATATGGGTGTTAAACAAGGGTGCCCCCTTTTCACTACCTTATTTACATCGATAAGCTAGAGGAGTGTTTCGAAATCACGAGGTGCAAGGGGACAAATCTTGTTGGTATTATCCTTACTCTTCTCCTCTATGCGGATGATATATTTCTTCTTCCTAAAAGCCATGAGGACTTGGAAAAGAAACCTAGAACTCTTAATGTCTATTGCTCCACGTTGGGTATGATAGTTAATACTGACAAGACTAAAATCATGATAATTAAATCCAAAATGATCACCTGTGGAAATGTTTTCTATAATAAAAATCGCTTGGAGCATGTCTCATCCTATAAATATTATGGTATTTACATTTGTTTCAAATAAACTATACCTTCTCTCATAAAATAGGTTATGCATTTATAGGAATATTTGTTCTAAGTCTAAGTTTTGTTCATTCTAAAAGGGAAATCTAAGATAATATATTAATCTTATTTATAGTAAACTTATCTCTAGGGGATTATAATATTATAATATTAATACCCACGAGGTCATATGAATAGTAAATCAAATAGTTTATTAGGAATATTTCTTGATTATATCATTATTATTATACCAAGATTACCAAGTACGTTATGATAATCTTAAGGTTATCAACTAGTAAACTTATCTCTGAAGTGAGTAGAATTTATATTTAATTAACTTAAAACTTAGACTTTCCTTCAAGATTCATTTGAAGGAAAGTCTCCTTATGTTGGGTATATTTTTTCTATTTTTTGACTTCCCCTATAAATAATAACCTATGAAGGATGAAGAGGAATGGTACCTCTTCATCCTCTATTCGGCTTGGTTTGAGAAGTGCCTTTGGAGGGCTAGTCGTTGTACCTAAGAAGCATATAAATAGAATTAATGTTCATTAGTCAACTCCCGTCCAATGAACATTAATTATATGATGGTACCCTCATATAATTGTAACAAGAACTTCATTGTAATTGATGGCAGCATGGCAAAGCTTATTAGGCCTAGCCTTTATGGAGCTTACCAAGTTAGTACATAAATTTGACTTGGGGAAAACCCAACTTTTTTTGATGATGCATGATTGAAGGGATGATCATTTCCAAATGAATATAGAAGGGATAATTTTTCCTACTTTTGTAGTCTCCTTGTTCACAGGAAATATTACTGGTATTGAGATTCCCAGATACTAAATAGACCATTCTTTCTCATGATAGGCACACAGTCTGAAATTTGTGATATGAATCATAAAATGATCTCATATCACAAATGACAATTGAAATAGTCAGGGAGAAGAATAAACGTTATAGTCAACCAGGGGTTATTTGATTTATTATAAATCAAATAACCCCTGGTTCAACATGTCTGATGAAAAATTCATCTTAATATACCAATATCCCATCAATTTCTTGTTGGTAGATATTAATATATTCTTGATGTAAAATTAATAATTTATCTTGTTGGTAGATATTAATATATTCTTGATGTTTCATTCAGCGAGAGGTAACCACTTTGAAGGATGAAAAATGGTGGATCTTGGAAGGTGATTGGTCCCTACTTACACCTATCGGAGGGTGTAAGTATTTCACCCTCCGAAATTTCTTAAAAATATTCTTCTATTTTAAGGGAATATCTCTGAACTCATGGTTGGTCCCTACTTACATCATGAGGTATGTTCATGATTTTGTAGTTGTCGAGTTCTTGTTTCCATGACTGCTTTAGGTTCCAATATCCCATCAATTTCCACTGTGTAGATACTAAGCATAGGCTACACACTGAGACCTTTTAGAAACCCTTAATCCCCCAAATTTTCTCACAAGAGCATACGTAGGAACTCCTCGCCAACAACTAAACCGCTGAGGTCGAGTTTAAAGAGGTGAGGGAGAATTAAGATCAATAGTTGTAGTTTGCGTGAGAAGAGAATTTTTTGTTTCTCTTGGTTGTAGCAGTAACACCCTATAAGAGGTAGTCTTGTGTTATAATGCAGGAAGATTTGAGACAAATTGAGATTGTGTGCAACGAAAGATCATGTTGCTTTCTGACTCTCATAGTATTCATGACTATTTGGGATTATGATTCTAAATTTACATATTTAAAAAAAAAAAAATCATGAACAATTAGAAAATGTTATGAGAAAGGATCTGTCAAAATTAGGACCATTGATGAATAAAAAATCCCCCTCTTGGTGAATGGTTTTAGACTCAGATTTATAACAAACCTCTAACAAAAAATGAGCTCACAAAATTAGTTCAAATATGGGATCTAAATATGATTGAGAGCCTAAATGTTCACAATCCATCTACTTTTTAAAGAATATAATAATAATAATAATAAAACTCCAACAATTAGGGAGTATTCTAAATAATAATAAAGCCACTGACTTCTGCTTCCTGCTCATCCAAGATATCGAAGAAGAACCCAAGGTGATGCAACATCGATATGTGCTCTTGCGATCCACCACAATGCTAGCCCAGTCGACATTAGTATATCCATGGAGTCTCAAACTCATGACAGTGTATCTCAGCCCATGGTTGATTGTGCCCTGAAGATATCTCAACAGATTCTTGGCACTAATCCAGTGAATGTGATGAGGATCAACCATATGTTGACTCAAAGTGTTCACTGCAAAACATATGTTTGGACGGGAGTTGACTAAGAACATCCATAGCTAATTGATGGATGTTCATAGTAGATCTAAACATATTATAATAATTTCTTAATCACTCTAAGGATAACCTTAAAAAGTTATCTCTATTACAAAGTACCAAGTACATTAAAAAAGTTGGTACAGAACAATAACTATTCATTATTTATGATTTATTATAAATCAAATAACCCCTAGTTCCAATGTGTTAAAATACATTTAAATGTATTTAACACATTATAAAACTCGTTTAAAATATTTTTACAAATTTGTAAAATGTTTTAAAGGATTTTTATAACATTTCAAAATATTTCAAAATCATTCAAAATATTTCAAAATATTGTAAAAAACGCTTTCAAGATATTTTAAAACACTTGTAAAATATTTTGAAACACTTTTAAAATGTTTTAAATTTATTTTTAAATGTTTCAAAACACTTCTAAAATATTTTAAATTTATATTTTAAAATATAAATATATGGCAAAGGGCCATATATTTATCTTTCGGTCACTACTTATCTTCCGGTCAAGGGTATCATTGTTTCATCATTGCTCTTGCTGCTTGATTTAATATGATGCAAGAGCAATGACCCCCATCTTTTGGCGAAGATACTCAAATGCTTCTCGTGGAAGGGGTTTTGTAAAGATATCCGCAATTTTCTCTTTTGTATTGACGTATTCCAACCTGATATTGCGTTCAGCAACTTGTTCACGGAGAAAGTGGAATTTGATTGGAATATGTTTGGTCCTTGAGTGCATTACTGGATTCTTTCAAAGATTGATGGTGCTAGTATTGTCACAAAAAATAGTAATTGGTTGCTTAGTTTCTATGTTGACATCCTTCAAGGCTTCCTTCATCCATAGAATTTGTGTACAACAATCAGTAGCGGCTATATATTCCGCTTCAGCTGTAGAAAGGGATATATATGATTGCTTTTTGCTGAGCCAAGATACAAGACAATCTCCCATAAAGAATGCATTTCCACTGGTACTTTTTCGATCATCCACGCTTCCGGCCCAATCAGCATCAGAATAAGTTGTCACAATAAGAGTTGAACTCAAATTTCATAAACTAAGAAACTTTCTTTCAAGATTCATTTGAAGGAAAGTTTAATATGATAATATATTAATAGTGGAAATATAATATTATTTCCTCTATTAATATATTAAGATTTAATAGAGATTTAATAGTTATAATAAATTGATTATAACTTTTTAAGGTTATCAAAAATTTATAATCAACCTTTTTAATAATATTATACCACTTATTTTTCATAGATTTTCAGCTCAAAGGATGAGGAGGAAAGAAACGAAGAATTTTTTGGGTAGGTGGAAATCAAGGAGTTTTCACCCTTACATCTAGATCAAAAATTTCAACAAAATTGATCTTTTAATTTATCAATAGGACAAGGTGACATCCCCCTGTCATACTCTTATTGTGTTAATATGACAGGGGGATGTCACCTTGTCCTATTGATAAATTAAAAGATCAATGGAGATCAACTATTAATCTCCTTAGAGGCACAATATTAGGTTTTAAAGCCGAATAATATTGTAAGAGGAAATATAATATTATCTCTTTCCATCATTTGCTTTGAATACTTCTCTAGTGATTTACCTTCATATTTTATCCCCTGCACAATTGATCCTAAGGTCCATGTTGTTATGTTTATTCACTATTTCTGTGGCAACTTTTTCCTTCAACTTTTTCCTGCACAATTGATCCTAAGGTCCATGTTGTTATGTTTATTCACTTTACAATTACATTGTAAAGTATAATCTTACAATGTAATTGTAAAGATTATACTTTACAATGTAATTGAAGAAAAATTATTATCTTCATCCTCTATTCATATTTTATAGGGGAAGTGAGTTTAACTTATTAAGAGATTAATTCTTATGGTTTATTAATCTCTTAAACTGGTTAATTATCCCTTGTAGGGTATACTATTATTCATAGGTTTATAATATTAATCCTAGGGTTTAATATAAATCCCTTGGTTTTACAATCATGGCCACTCATGGTTAACGGTGGTCCAATTTCACAATGTGGCAAATATTGTATGAATATGAAAATTAACCATGGTCAACCATGGTCCAACGTCACATTGTGACAAAGATTGTCTTGGTATGAAAATCAATGATGGTAAAAAATGGTCAACCATGTTTATTTTAGCATTTATAATATTTATCTTAGGGTTTTTATAACTTGGGTTTAATATTATTCCCTTGGGTTTATAATCTCTTATGTTTTTAGTATTAATGCCTTAGGTTTATTATTCCCTTAGGTTTATAATATCAATCCCTTAGGTTTATTAATTTAAGGGTTTATATTCCTTAGGTATAATATTATTCATAGGTTTTATAATATTAATATTTGATTTTAATATAAATCGATTAGGTTTATGATCATCATCAACCATGGTCCAATGCCACATTGTGACAAATATTTCCTCAATATGAAAATCGACCAATGTCGCATTGTGGCGAGGATTGTCTCAATATGAAAATCAACCATGGTCAACCATATTCCAACATCGCATTGTGACAAAGATTGTCTCAGCCATGGTCAATCATGGTCAATCATGGTCAACCATGGTAAACCCTATTCAATCATGGTCAACCATTGTCAATAAGCATGGTCACATTCTGACAAAGTTTGTCTTTTGGTCCAACATCACATTGTCATGGATAATAGATTTATTATCCAACTTGCACTACTTGGATTTATTATCGAAAATATATACAACTAAAGTCAATACCATTTCCTAAATCAAAGCAAAAGAGTTAATTCAACACAAACAATCAAAATCGAAAATATTTTAATATTTCTTTTAATTAAATATTTACTTGAAGACTATGTAAAGTCAGATGGATTCACCCTTATATGAGGGGAGATTCCTAAAAGGTGAGGGAGGTGTAGATGTGTTTCAATTTTTACTAAGTAAATACCAAAATACTTGACTTGAAGTTGGAGCTCATCAAACTGGAGCAATCTATCATCTTTTGCATCATGCTGGTCTAATAAAACATTTCCTTAAACTAGTGAGATAATTGTCGTTCTTGGTGTAATATACAGGGAATAAAAGGGGTTACCTCCTATGAAAGGTACATCTCCATCGTTCCATTAATATTATAGTAATGTTGACATTCTAAACTATGGTTTGACAATGGTGAATTATATTTTTTGACTTCCCTATTTTTCTTCTATTTTTATAACCTTCAATTTCTTCAGTGAGAGGAAGAATCGAAGTGATTTCCATTTGTAGAGAGGGGAAGGTGAAATCTCTAGGAGGGAGAATTTCTGAAGCATAGAGAGTTCATGAAGAGGAGTGTGAGAGGAGCCAAAGCATCAACACAGAGTTACCCTAGCAACAGTTATGTTGTGCCAACACAGAGAAGCAGAGGGAGTTTCATTTTCTATTGGAGGGGCAGCTGAGGGTTTCACAAAGGGGAGATGAGGAATATTTTTGTGTTTATATTCTCCTATGAATAATAGTTAATTTCACCTTAATGTGCATAAATAAAATATTAAATTATCCTATATTAACCTATCATACGTTTATTAGGTTTATCTTGTTCTTCTTTGACTATTTTATATTTTAGGTATTTTCGAGTGATAAAGCAACATGCAATGTTTTAGGATCATGGTTTACAGTTGGAAGGAGAGAATCCTGGAGAGTTTATTGATCTTTGAAATTCTCCGCAGGCCGAATTGTTATTGTATTCTTGATCTGTAACATCCTGTACAAATAGATTGAATTGAGGAAAAATAGTTGGATCTTTTAAGCATTTATTTTTATTCTATATTTTAATAATTTGGGGCTATTGTATTATAAAATATCTAGATCTAAGCTATTGTATTACCTAAATTTACTTTGATCTAATTATTGATGGTGAAGCAATTTATGGATTTCGTTCACAAGTTAACTGTCATGATAACCAAGGGAAGTTAGTTGAAGATGAAATAAATCAAGAAATATTTTAACCTAGTTTGTACTTGGTACATTAATACAAACCTAGATATTTATAGCTTCCAATTCTTGAATAGTCTTCCATTCATGAATGTATTCTATTTTTCCTCGAGAGTGTGTATTAATCCTGGAGAGTTTATTGATCTTTGAAATTCTCCGCAGGCCGAATTGTTATTGTATTCTTGATCTCTAACATCCTGTACAAACAGAATATTCAGTAAACTCATTGTATTAATTTTTCCACTCTCGAGGAAAAATAGAATACATTCATGAATGGAAGACTATTCAAGAATTGGAAGCTATAAATATCTAGGTTTGTATTAAAGTACCAAGTACAAACTATAAATAGTGATTTATAGTACTTGGTACTTTGTAATAGAGATAACTATTCATTATTATACCAAGTACCTCCATAAGGTACCAAGTATTATGGAGGTACTTGGTGAAGCAAGTAATATTCTCCATCTACTTGCAAGAGCTATAAATAACTATTAATTAAAATAACTATATATCTATAAATAACTATTAATTAAAATAACTATATATCTATAAATATATATATAGTTATTTATCCTGGAGATTTTATTTATAGATATATATATCTATAAAATAAATAAATATCTTACCTTTATATATTGAAGATGGGTTTACTTATCTCATCTAATAACCTCATTTTGCAATCCATACTTATGAGATATAGAGGAAATAATATTATATTTCCACTATTAATATATTATCAACTATTTTTATGAATAGTTGATAATGGATTGTGATATAATCAACCACTAGATTATATCACAATCCAGAGAATAATAAATCACCTTATGGAGGTACTTGGTATAATAATGAATAGTTATCTCTATTACAAAGTACCAAGTACTATAAATCACTATTTATAGTTTTTCTTAATAAATAGTGGAAATAATAGTTATAATATTATTTCCACTATTAATACCTAGTTGAACAATCATTCTTTGATTTCCACTATAATCCTCTAAGGTTTACTTGGAAATCCAATTTGAAGAAAAATTTGACAATTTTCATTGAATATTAAATGACGATTGACATTTTACATTCATTTGACTTCCCTATTAATGTTATTAAGAGATTTAGGTTTCGGGAATAACCTAAATATTTATTTTATTTATATTTGTTATTGGCAGGAAATTATATCACCTTCCTTGAAGTCACTAGTTTTGATGAACTTGTCACGCCATATATTTCTTTGTAATTGGAAAATCCAATATGAAAAGGAGATTGCATCCTTTTTTAATCCAATGCATTCAATTGTTGTCTCTTTCCTCTTAAGCACCTAGAAAGAGACCACAATTGAAAACCAGCAAGTACTAAGATGAATGGTTACCTCACAACGACATACTACAATATTCTCTGATATTGAATATTGTAGTATGTCATTATGCTTAGATATATCACGTTTATACTTCTCTATTTCTTGATATGAAATTGAAGGTTTCAAATTAAACCTTCAATTTAATCTTATGTACAACCGATTTTCTTGTATGTCGAAACCAACCATTTGAAATATGTATAATTCCTCTTGAATCCGCTCTCCTATATATAAATTGGCATTTTCCAACAGTTGTTGAATCTCAGACATATTGAAGACATCCATATAGCATAATGACATACTACAAATAGTCTAAAACATGATCAACCTAACAATTAAACATCCCCAATTGTATTTAAAATGAGAGATTAAAATTATTTTAAGAACAAAGTCTATTATCCCCACGTGCATAAATAAAAAACCCCAAATAAAATCCCTTTGGTCTAAAAACTATCATTATTTAAATATCCCGCCCCTATGGTTTGACAATGGTGAAAGTTGAAAAAACTATAACCTCATTTTAAAAATTGATTACATTAAAATGGAAGACTATTCAAGAATAGTCTTCCATTTTAATTAATAATCAACAATAACATGATTTATTAAAATTTTACAACAATAACTCCATAAGTGAGATCGTCCTGGGAACATTTTAATTAATAATCAACTTATTGTGATTTATTAAGATTTATTATAAATTTATTAGTGGTGCAAATTTCCTCTATTTTTATGTAGATTTATTATAATATTAAATCTAAGATAATATATTAATCTTCTTTGATAATATTTGTTCTAAGTCTAAGTTTTAATTTTCAAATTGGATTTCCAAGTCCAATTTCATTATTGTAAAAAATATGGGCATTATGCCAATGAATGTAGAAAAAATCAAAATGACATGAATAATAGGCTAATTGACACAAATAATTATACCAACCATTTGAAATATGTATAATTCCTCTTGAATCCGCTCTCCTATATATAAATTGGCATTTTCCAA
The DNA here is from genome assembly GCA_034641835.2 of Pinus albicaulis. Classification (NCBI taxonomy): domain Eukaryota; kingdom Viridiplantae; phylum Streptophyta; class Pinopsida; order Pinales; family Pinaceae; genus Pinus; species Pinus albicaulis. The sequence continues at coordinate 894,047,136 of CM076579.1, forward strand.
CAGTTGTTGAATCTCGGACATATTGAAGACATCCATATAGCATAATGACATACTACAAATAGTCTAAAACATGATCAACCTAACAATTAAACATCCCCAATTGTATTTAAAATGAGAGATTAAAATTATTTTAAGAACAAAGTCTATTATCCCCACGTGCATAAATAAAAAACCCCAAATAAAATCCCTTTGGTCTAAAAACTATCATTATTTAAATATCCCGCCCCTATGGGTTGACAATGGTGAAAGTTGAAAAAACTATAACCTCATTTTGCAATCCATACATCATTCTTAACCTTGGAATGAAGTATGGATTGGAATGAGATGGATTATGAATATGAAATGGAATGAAATATGGATAAAGTGAGATATGAATGGAATGAATGAAATGGATCATGAATGTGTAAAGTGAATCTACAACTTATGGTTGTATAATACTTCATTGCAGAAAAGAACAATTTTTGAAAATCTAAAGTGTCAAAAGAACTCTGATTTTCACCTTATATTTTTTGTATAAACATGCCAATCAATTATTGGTTTTCACGTTTATACTCATCAACGTAGATCTAGATCTTATACCAATTGAAATAGATTTTAATCTCCTATGGACGGACTTTGAATATTCAATATCAGATATTTTAGACATTGAACTGCCATTTGTGCACCACCTTCTCCCTGACTATTATCCCAATGAAACTTTTTCAATGTGTGTCACATGCTCTAGGGAATGTCTCTGTTCTCTTTATGAACCATTCAATATGGAAATCAAATCAGAATTAGCACAAATGTGTTCCTTGTTCTGAAGACAAGCAGCTTGCATTCTTCAACCACCTCCAATGCATCATTGATGTTGATTTGTGTAGCTTGGGAGGTACTCCACAACCCTGGGTACTGGGTTTGTGTGAGGTTGACCACAAAAGGACTTTGTAGGCAAAGTACCCAAGCAGTGGGTTTTGCACCCAAATTTGTGGGCACAAAACCAAGAGGAGTTTTGATGGTTTGACCATTGTTGCAAGTAGAGCACCCTTAATGGAGCAAGGGACAACTAAGGCAACCATGGAGGCATTGATCAGATCAGAGAAATAATTTTTATTTATATGTGGTGGGATAATTCATAAGTTTTTCAAGGCGGCTTGGTTTGAGAAGTGCCTTTGGAGGGCTAGTCGTTGTACCTAAGAAGCATATAAATAGAATTAATGTTCATTAGTCAACTCCTGTCCAATGAACATTAATTATATGATGGTACCCTCATATAATTGTAACAAGAACTTCATTGTAATTGATGGCAGCATGGCAGAGCTTATTAGGCCTAGCCTTTATGGAGCTTACCAAGTTAGTACATTAATTTGACTTGGGGAAAGCCCAACTTTTTTTGATGATGCATGATTGAAGGGATGATCATTTCCAAATGAATATAGAAGGGATAATTTGTCCTACTTTTGTAGTCTCCTTGTTCACAGGAAATATTACTGGTATTGAGATTCCCAGATACTAAATAGACCATTCTTTCTCATGATAGGCACACAATCTTAGAATATTAAAACTGGTTACGTTTATTCGGCTTCAGAGGATGAAGAGGAATTCGGCTTCAGAAGATTTCTAAATAAGTTAGTTATCTCAAAAATATTTTTATTATAAATTTGATTAGTTAAATATAATAAGTATATAAAAAATATATTACTTGAATTATTAATTTTTGGTTGCTAGTTATGATTGTGTTGATATTTTTTGGTATAGTTTAATTATCTCAAAAATAATTAAACTATACCAAAAAAATAACAAGGTACAAAAATTTAATCTTATGAACAAATGAAGGATTAAATCTACTATGTATGGTCCTTTGGGTACTACCATCTGTCATCAAAAAATAAGTTACTTGGCTACCGAAAGGGTAGTAACCTCCTGCCATGTGTAATGATAATGAGGTACCAAATCACTACCTATCACATGTCACTGCTACTTATCTCCACCTATTCCATGTCACTAAAATGTAACATTAACTTGGACATGGGTGGTGCTTCAACACATAAAAAATTAGGTACCTTCTGATCATGAAGCATAACACGAGTAGCTTCCAATATCGACCGGTTATTTCTTTCGTCAAGGCCATTATGTTCTGGTATATAAGGTACAATATTTTCCTTCTTTATCCATTCATTCTTGTAGAATGTTATGAATTATTTTAACATTTACTCTCATACTTCAAAAAGTCTGACTATTATATAATTATAATAGTCAGGGAGAAGGTGGTGCTATTTTCATAACAAGGTTGCCATAAGGTCGGAGAAGGCATTCGAATTGGAAAGAAAAATTAAATGTAAAATTATGGCGACAAGTAAGCCTACCACTCACATATATAAAGATGAAAGTGTTGCTACTCCTAGACTTCCACAACCTAAAAGGTTGACACCATAAAAATTGGAATAAAAAATATCAAAAGGGCTTTGCTACAGTTGTGATAGAAAATACACTAAAGGTCATAAGTGTCTTGAGAAGAAATTATTTTACATAGATTGTGAAGAGGAGGAAGAAAATGAATAAGAAACTTCAAAAGAAGAGAATATACACCAAGAACCAACCCTAGAGAAAGAAGAAATGAGTCTGACCATATCCTGTAATGCATTGGCAGGAAAAATATAGAATAAATTATCAGAGGATGAAGAGGAATGGTACCTCTTCATCCTCTATTCATAGGTTACTACCTCTTCTCGAACTAAGATAATTTCCACAGTTATGAAGAGGAATTCGGCTTCAAGGATGAAGAGGTTTAAGGTGAATTCTCAAACGTGCATAAATAAAAAACCCCAAATAAAATCCCTTTGGTATAAAAACTATCATTATTTAAATATCCTACCCCTATGGTTTGACAACGGTGAAAGTTGAAAAAACTATAACCTCATTTTGCAATCCATACTTCATTCTTAACCTTGGAATGAAGTATGGATTGGAATGAGATGGATTATGAATATGAAATGGAATGAAATATGGATAAAGTGAGATATCAATGGAATGAATGAAATGGGTCATGAATGTGTAAAGTGAATCCACAACTTATGGTTGTATAATACTTCATTGCAGAAAAGAACAATTTTTGAAAATCTAAAGTGTCAAAAGAACTCTGATTTTCACCTTATATTTTTTGTATAAACATGCCAATCAATGATTGGTTTTCACGTTTATACTCATTTATTTTATTTTATTTTATTTTATTTTATTTTTTATTTTTTACTTTTTCATTATTATTTTTAATTACAATAAAAAAAATAATTGATCTGTCATGTTCAAATTAAATTAAGAAATATCAGATCAATTATTTCAATTCATTTCCATTTCACCTATTATTTTAATTCTAAACTTATTCATAAGTACTATTTTATCTGTTACCTCTAACAAAGTTAGCGTCATGCTAGTGTTTAATTTGAAACTGTATTTTAGTGGAAAAATTCACTATTTTTTGGTATAATAGTTCATAATTTATTCTGATCTTTTTTTGCAAGTGTACTAGTCAAGATGATAAATGTGTGGTCTACTTCAGAGGGTTCTCAGTTCTTTCTAGATACGCTTTTCATCATTTTCTTTGAATGCTTCTCTAGTGCTTTACCTTCATATTTTATCCCCTGCACAATTGATCCTAAGGTCCATGTTGTTATGTTTATTCACTATTTCTGTGGCAACTTTTTCCTTCAACTTTTTCCTCCACAATTGATCCTAAGGTCCATGTTGTTATGTTTATTCACTTTAGTCGAGAAGTGCTTTGCCAAGCAACCTTGAATGGGGTCACTTGCATATGCAATGCACTTAGTCCGTTTAGAGGTAGTGTTGATGAGATCTCATATGATATATTATAAACTTCAAATCTTGGAAACCTTTTCAAATGAAAGTCATGGATGATTTGTCTTGTTCTTTGTCTTAGGGCATATAACTTCTGAAATGATAGGGGATGATACACCCTATTCATTGGTTCTGGAGATGATGTGAAGTTAACCAGTTCATTGGGAATGGTGCCCAAATTGACCTATAACAATTGTCTCCTAAAGCATCAAGTGAGAATAATAATAACAATATTTTGATTAATAGTATTGTAGTTTAAACTTCAAGATTTTATCTGTTACCTCTAACAAAGTTAGCGTCATGCTAGTGTTTAATTTGAAACTGTATTTTAGTGGAAAAATTCACTATTTTTTGGTATAATAGTTCATAATTTATTCTGATCTTTTTTTGCAAGTGTACTAGTCAAGATGATAAATGTGTGGTCTACTTCAGAGGGTTCTCAGTTCTTTCTAGATACGCTTTTCATCATTTGCTTTGAATACTTCTCTAGTGCTTTACCTTCATATTTTATCCCCTGCACAATTGATCCTAAGCTCCATGTTGTTATGTTTATTCACTATTTCTGTGGCAACTTTTTCCTTCAACTTTTTCCTGCACAATTGATCCTAAGGTCCATGTTGTTATGTTTATTCACTTTAGTCGAGAAGTGCTTTGCAAAGCACCCTTGAATGGGGTCACTTGCATATGCAATGCACTTAGTCCCTTTAGAGGTAGTGTTGATGAGATCTCATATGACATATTATAAACTTAAAATCTCGGAAACCTTTTCGAATGAAAGTCATGGACGATTTGTCTTGTTCTTTGTCTTAGGGCATATAACTTCTAAAATGATAGGGGATGATACACCCTATTCATTGGTTCTGGAGATGATGTAAAGTTAACCAGTTCATTGGGAATGGTGCCCAAATTGACCTATAACAATTGTCTCCTAAAGCATGAAGTCAGAATAATAATAACAATATTTTGATTAATAGTATTGTATTTTAAACTTCAAGATTTTATCTGTTACCTCTAACAAAGTTAGCGTCATGCTAGTGTTTAATTTGAAACTGTATTTTAGTGGAAAAATTCACTATTTTTTGGTATAATAGTTCATAATTTATTCTGATCTTTTTTTGCAAGTGTACTAGTCAAGATGATAAATGTGTGGTCTACTTCAGAGGGTTCTCAGTTCTTTCTAGATACGCTTTTCATCATTTTCTTTGAATACTTCTCAAGTGCTTTACCTTCATATTTTATCCCCTGCACAATTGATCCTAAGGTCCATGTTGTTATGTTTATTCACTATTTCTGTGGCAACTTTTTCCTTCAACTTTTTCCTGCACAATTGATCCTAAGGTCCATGTTGTTATGTTTATTCACTTTAGTCGAGAAGTGCTTTGCAAAGCACCCTTGAATGGGGTCACTTGCATATGCAATGCACTTAGTCCCTTTAGAGGTAGTGTTGATGAGATCTCATATGATATATTATAAACTTCAAATCTTGGAAACCTTTTCAAATGAAATTCATGGATGATTTGTCTTGTTCTTTGTCTTAGGGCATATAACTTCTGAAATGATAGGGGATGATACACCCTATTCATTGGTTCTGGAGATGATGTGAAGTTAACCAGTTCATTGGGAATGGTGCCCAAATTGACCTATAACAATTGTCTCCTAAAACATGAAGTCAGAATAATAATAACAATATTTTGATTAATAGTATTGTATTTTAAAGTTCAAGATTTTATCTGTTACCTCTAACAAAGTTAGCGTCATGCTAGTGTTTAATTTGAAACTGTATTTTAGTGGAAAAATTCACTTTTTTTTGGTATAATAGTTCATAATTTATTCTGATCTTTTTTTGCAAGTGTACTAGTCAAGATGATAAATGGGTGGTCTACTTCAGAGGGTTCTCAGTTCTTTCTAGATACGCTTTTCATCATTTGCTTTGAATACTTCTCTAGTGCTTTACCTTCATATTTTATCCCCTACACAATTGATCCTAAGGTCCATGTTGTTATGTTTATTCACTATTTCTGTGGCAACTTTTTCCTTCAACTTTTTCCTGCACAATTGATCCTAAGGTCCATGTTGTTATGTTTATTCACTTTAGTCGAAAGTGCTTTGCAAAGCACCCTTGAATGGGGTCACTTGCATATGCAATGCACTTAGTCCTTTAGAGGTAGTGTTGATGAGATCTCATATGATATATTATAAACTTCAAATCTGAGCTGCAAATATAAGAAAGTCATGGATGATTTGTCTTGTTCTTTGTCTTAGGGCATGAAACTTACGAAATGATAGGGGTCGATACCTATTCATTGGGTTACAAGAATGATGTGAAGTTAGCACTTCAGGTCATTGGGAATGGTGCCCAAATTGACCTATAACAATTTCCCCCTAAAGCATGAAGTTAGAATAATAATAACAATATTTTGATTAATGATATTGTATTTTAAACTTCAAGATTTTATACATTACCTCTAACAAAGTTAGCGTCATGCTGTTAACTTGGCTTGTATTTTAGTGGAAAAAATTCACTATTTTGGTAATAGTTCCTGGTGTTGATCTTTTGCAAGTGTACTAGTCAAGATGAAAAATGTGTGGTCTACTTGGAAGGGTTTCTCAGTTCTTTCTAGATCGCTTTTCATCATTTGCTTTGAATACTTCTCAAGTGCTTTACCTTCATTACCTATCCCTGCCTGATTGATCCTAAGGTCCATGTATTTATTTATGTTTATTCACTATTTAAGCAGCAACTTTTCATTAGCATTTCTGCGCAGTGGTCTGAATGTCAAATCTTCTTCATGTTTATTCACTTTAGTCGAGAAGTGCTTTGCAAAGCACCCTTGAATGGGGTCACTTGCATATGCAATGCACTTAGTCCCTTTAGAGGTAGTGTTGATGAGATCTCATATGATATATTATAAACTTAAAATCTTGGAAACCTTTTCAAATGAAAGTCATGGCTGATTTGTCTTGTTCTTTGTCTTAGGGCATATAACTTCTGAAATGATAGGGGATGATACACCCTATTCATTGGTTCTGGAGATGATGTGAAGTTAACCAGTTCATTGGGAATGGTGCCCAATGAACTGGTTAACTTCACATCATCTCCAGAAGTTAACCAGTTATAAGACTCTCATACCAATGAAGGATGAAGAGGAATTCTTCATCCTCTTCATAACTGTGGAAATTATCTTAATCTAATTTCAAGAAATATTATAATTGTCTTAGTATTTACTATTTTTAATATTTTTAACTTTAACTTTATAGCGTCCATGATCATAAAGTTAAAAATCGTGAACAAAGGTATCCTCGTGATCTGATGAATTGTACAAAGGGAGAGATTAAAAACGAGAAATTTCCTCCTATGAAAGGTACATCTCCATCGTTGCATTAATATTATAGTAATGTTGACATTCTAAACTTTGTATACCATCCATTTAAGATTGTGCTTTAATACCATGTTAATTTTCTAACTTCAACAACTTGGTTTAATTAGTTCCTCGCAAATGCAGATCTACTGAATAAAAAACATTATTGAGATTTTGCAGTTCTCTTTATGTTTAATTCCTTAACATCAATTATTTTTACATGATCTTCATTAAAAACATCATAAAAACATGAGGTACTTGGTTCTAGATATATACAACAGCATTTGGTGCTTCAACACATAAAAAATTAGGTACCTTCTGATCATGAAGCATAACACGAGTAGCTTCCAATTAACAATACATCATATTGTTAATTGGAAGCTAACGGATATGATTTATTGATAGTGAATAAATCTTTCACATTTAGGTTTGTATTAATTTTTAGGTTATTATACAAACCTAAACTCTCCAGGATTTAGGTTTGTATAATAATGATTAATACAAACCTAGATATTAAATTTAACTAGGTTTGTATTAATACATTCATGAATGGAAGACTATTCAAGAATACAATAGTCTTCCAAACCTTTTCTTGAATAGTCTTCCATTCATGAATGTATTCTATTCTATTGTATTTATTTAATTTAACTATTTAGAGGTGTTTGAATTTATGTGTATTTTATTAATCATAAAATGGAAGACTATTCAAGAATAGTCTTCCATTTTAATTAATAAATCATATTGTTAATTGGAAGCTATAAATAACTATTTCAGAGCTAATAGTTATTTATAGCTCTTGCAAGTAGATGGAGAATATTACTTGCTTCACCAAGTACCTCCATAATACTTGGTACCTTATGGAGGTACTTGGTATAATAATGAATAGTTATCTCTATTACAAAGTACCAAGTACTATAAAGGTAAACATTAAACACTCGTTTACTGTTTACCTTTATAGTACTTGGTACTATAAAGGTACTTTAATATCTAGTTTTGTATTAAAGTACCAAGTACAAGCTATAAATAACTATTTCAGAGCTAATAGTTATTTATAGCTCTTGCAAGTAGATGGAGAATATTACTTGCTTCACCAAGTACCTCCATAAGGTACCAAGTATTATGGAGGTACCTGGAATCAGTAAGATTCCAAGGCCATGTACTACCTTCAAAGGTACTGCAACTTCCAATTATGGAAAACATATACTTATTTATAATTGTGGTTGGCCTAATTATACTTATTCATCTATCTCATAATTCTAGTTGTTCATAACCATGTTTTGGAATTACATTTTTATGTTGGTCTCTCGGCAGGTGGGAAAGTTGGTAACAGGTCCCGAAAGACGAGTTACTTTGGGCTCGATCTACCACCTACAAGTAGATAGAATGTTACTTGGAAGCTATAAATAACTATTTCAGAGCTAATAGTTATTTATGTTAGTCTTCCATTTTAATTAATAAATCATATTGTTAATTGGAAGCTATAAATAACTATTTCAGAGCTAATAGTTATTTATAGCTCTTGCAAGTAGATGGAGAATATTACTTGCTTCACCAAGTACCTCAATAACTATTTGTAATAGTTATCTCTATTACAAAGTACCAAGTACTATAAATCACTATTTATAGTTTGTACTTGGTACTTTAATACAAACCTAGATATTTATAGCTTCCAATTCTTGAATAGTCTTCCATTCATGAATGTATTCTATTTTTCCTCAAGAGTGGAAAAATTAATACAATGAGTTTACTGAATAGTCTATTTGACATACTACGTTATTCCACAATGCTCGCTACGCATGACTCCTCCAATGATTAAGCGATAGGATCATGTAACACATGTGGAGGATGAAATTTTAATACATATTTTGATGTGGATCTCAAAAACTCTATTTAGTGTATTTGGGACACATTTTTGGAGGAGGTGAGTTAAATATAGACCCTTCCAAAGTAGAGGTCATTCTGAATTGGGGCCTCAGTATTATACTTATTCATCTATCTGATAATTCTAGTTGTTCATAACCATGTTTTGGAATTACATTTTTATGTTGGTCTCTCGGCAGGTGGGAAGGTTGGTAACAGGTCCCGAAAGACGAGTTACTTTGGGCTGGATCTACCACCTATGAGTAGATCGAGCCCAAAGTAACATTCTATCTACTCGTAGGTGGTAGATCGAGGCCAAAGTAGCTCATCTTTCGGGACCTGTTACCAACTTTCCCACTTGCCGAGAGACCAACATAAAAATGTAATTCCAAAACTTGGTTATGAACAACTAGAATTATCAGATAAATAACCTAGATATTGAGGTATTTGGTTTGATAAGTAAACAGTATGAATGTTTACTTATCAAACCAAAAGGTAGAAATACAAATTCGTAGTGGCCATACCTGGTTCTAAAGGCTGTTTTGCTGATGTCTTCCTCTTTAATTCTGAGCTGGTGGTAACCAGTTCTTAAGTCAATTTTGGAGAATACTGAAGCTCCTCTCACCTGATCAAAAAGATCATCAATTCTAGGCAAAGGATATCTATTTTTAATGGTCAACTTATTTAGTTGCCTATAATCGATGCACATCCTGAAAGTTCCATCTTTCTTTTTCACGAACAGCACTGGTGCTCCCCAAGGAGACACACTTGGTCTAATATATCCTTTGTCTAGCAGTTCCTGCAGTTGCATATTTTTTGAATATTTATTATCTTAAATATTCCCTTCATAGGAATATTTAAGATAATAAATATTCATAACCTATGAATATTTTATTTATGCACGTTAGATAAGTCTATTCATAGGTTTTATAATAATTTTATTCTTGTCAGGGAGAAGAATAAACGTTGATATAATCTCACCATTGTCTGACTGTTAGGGATAATTAACAATTATTTATTAATTAATAATAATAAAAAAATAAAAAATAAAAAATAAAATAAAATAAAATAAATGAGTATAAACGTGAAAACCAATCATTGATTGGCATGTTTATACAAAAAATATAAGGTGAAAATCAGAGTTCTTTTGACACTTTAGATTTTCAAAAATTGTTCTTTTCTGCAATGAAGTATTATACAACCATAAGTTGTAGATTCACTTTACACATTCATGATCCATTCCATTCATTCCATTCATATCTCACTTTATCCATATTTCATTCCATTTCATATTCATAATCCATCTCATTCCAATCCATACTTCATTCCAAGGTTAAGAATGAAGTATGGATTGCAAAATGAGGTTATAGTTTTTTCAACTTTCACCATTGTCAAACCATAGGGGCGGGATATTTAAATAATGATAGTTTTTAGACCAAAGGGATTTTATTTGGGGTTTTTTATTTATGCACGTGGGGATAATAGACTTTGTTCTTAAAATAATTTTAATCTCTCACTTTAAATACAATTGGGGATGTTTAATTGTTAGGTTGATCATGTTTTAGACTATTTGTAGTATGTCATTATGCTATATGGATGTCTTCAATATGTCTGAGATTCAACAACTGTTGGAAAATGCCAATTTATATATAGGAGAGCGGGGAAGGTGAAATCTCTAGGAGGGAGAATTTCTGAAGCATAGAGAGTTCATGAAGAGGAGTGAGAGAGGAGCCAAAGCATCAACGCAGAGTTACCCTAGCAACAGTTATGTTGTGCCAACACAGAGAAGCAGAGGGAGTTTCATTTTCTATTGGAGGGGCAGCTGAGGGTTTCACAAAGGGGAGATGGGGAATATCTTTGTGTTTATATTCTCCTATGAATAATAGTTAATGTAACCTAAAGTGCATAAATAAAATATTAAATTATCCTATATTAACCTATCATACATTTATTAGGTTTATCTTGTTCTTCTTTGACTATTTTATATTTTAGGTATTTTCGAGTGATAAAGAAACATGCAATGTTTTAGGATCATGGTTTACAGTTGGAAGGAGAGAATCCTGGAGAGTTTATTAATCTTTGAAATTCTCCGCAGGCCGAATTGTTATTGTATTCTTGATCTGTAACATCCTGTACAAATAGATTGAATTGAGGAAAAATAGTTGGATCTTTTAAGCATTTATTTTTATTCTATATTTTAATAATTTGGGGCTGTTGTATTATAAAATATCTAGATCTAAGCTATTGTATTACCTAAATTTACTTTGATCTAATTATTGATGGTGAAGCAATTTATGGATTTCATTCACAAGTTAATTGTCATGATAACCAAGGGAAGTTAGTTGAAGATGAAATAAATCAAGAAATGAAAGGAGATCCACAAGGGTAGGATCAAGAGCCTATTGGGGTGCTAAATAATAACCTATGAAGGATGAAGAGGAATTATTAATTAGAAAATAGGGAATATTTGTCATTTAATATTCCCTATTTTTCAATAATAAAATATTTCCTTATGGTGGGTATACTTTTTGACTTCCCTATTTTTCATAAACTAAAAAATATTATACCAATTGGAAATCCCCTAAAATAGGTTAGGGGATTTCCAATGGTTATATTATCTAGCTAAGACCTAGAGTTTCTCTACAACTCTAGGTCTTAGAGAAGGATTTATTCTATTTACCATAAGTACATAGTAGATTTAATTGTAACTTAAGTTGTGAAGTTAACGGGTTCATTGGGAATGGTGCCCAAATTGACCTATAACAATTGTCTCCTAAAGCATGAAGTCAGAATAATATTGTAAACTTTGTATACCATCCATTTAAGATTGGGCTTTAATACCATGTTAATTTTGTAACTTCAACAACAACTTGACATGTAATGTTGACATTCTAAACTTTATGTTAGAATGTCAACATTACATGTAATTTTGTAGCGTATTTGCTTTTTTTTGGAGCATAACCATTCACTTAAGTTTTTTCAAAAGCAAAGGTTGTCTAATCCATCTCGGGATTTTTTTTTTCAACAGTCTGGAAGACTTCAAAATATTTTATACTTCACCTTGATGATCCTAGTGAAAATTAAGCACCTTCACTAGGTGGGGCCCGCAGCCTATTTGTAGGTGTATGTCTATTTTTAGAATGGTGAGCATATTCTAAAATTAGCAGGATGCTGATTCTAGATGGTTGATAAAATTCTATCTTTAAAAGATGGGCGAAGTCTATTTATAGATCGCAAATCTAAAAATATAATGCATGTCGATTATTGTTATCCATTAATGATAATCAGACAATAAATAATAACTTATTCTCTTGGAGTGCTTGATTTAAGTTAAATGACGTGGGAAAATAGTTAGCTGAAGGAATTACGGGTTGCAAGGTTGGTTGGTGACTCATGCATGATGGAATTTGTTGTAACTTAGTGTGACACAGTTGTAACAGAGTTGGAAGAGTAGTTATGGGATTTTTTGTTCAGTTTAACTCAGTTAAGTGAGTTAAACTCAGTTGTGCTAGTTGTAACTAAAGATACACTAGTGAAATATGAGTGAATCAAATCTTTAATTCATTCACAAGTACTATCTTACTTGCAACTGTATAAATACAACAGTTAAGTACTTGCATCTTAGATCCAATTAAACTAGATAATATTTATAGGATGAAATATTTTAGGTTATTCCTCTCAGTTCTTTCTAGATACGCTTTTCATCATTTGCTTTGAATACTTCTCTAGTGCTTTACCTTCATATTTTATCCCCTGCACAATTGATCCTAAGGTCCATGTTGTTATGTTTATTCACTATTTCTGTGGCAACTTTTTCCTTCAACTTTTTCCTGCACAATTGATCCTAAGGTCCAATTATAATATTTCCTCTATATCAATTCTATAACTATGGTTTGACAATGGTGAAAGTTGAAAAAACTATAACCTCATTTTGCAATCCATACTTCATTCTTAACCTTGGAATGAAGTATGGATTGGAATGAGATGGATTATGAATATGAAATGGAATGAAATATGGATAAAGTGAGATATGAATGGAATGAATGAAATGGATCATGAATGTGTAAAGTGAATCTACAACTTATGGTTGTATAATACTTCATTGCAGAAAAGAACAATTTTTGAAAATCTAAAGTGTCAAAAGAACTCTGATTTTCACCTTATATTTTTTGTATAAACATGCCAATCAATGATTGGTTTTCACGTTTATACTCATTTATTTTATTTTATTTTATTTTTTATTTTTTATTTTTTTATTATTATTTTTAATTACAATAAAAAAAATAATTGATCTGTCATGTTCAAATTAAATTAAGAAATATCAGATCAATTATTTCAATTCATTTCCATTTCACCTATTATTTTAATTCTAAACTTATTCATAAGTACTATTTTATCTGTTACCTCTAACAAAGTTAGCGTCATGCTAGTGTTTAATTTGAAACTGTATTTTAGTGGAAAAATTCACTATTTTTTGGTATAATAGTTCATAATTTATTCTAATCTTTTTTTGCAAGTGTACTAGTCAAGATGATAAATGTGTGGTCTACTTCAGAGGGTTCTCAGTTCTTTCTAGATACGCTTTTCATCATTTGCTTTGAATACTTCTCTAGTGCTTTACCTTCATATTTTATCCCCTACACAATTGATCCTAAGGTCCATGTTGTTATGTTTATTCACTATTTCTATGGCAACTTTTTCCTTCAACTTTTTCCTGCACAATTGATCCTAAGGTCCATGTTGTTATGTTTACTCACTTTACAATTACATTGTAAAGTATAATCGTACAATGTAATTGTAAAGATTATACTTTACAATGTAATTGAAGAAAAATTATTATCTTCATCCTCTATTCATATTTTATAGGGGAAGTGAGTTTAACTTATTAAGAGATTAATTCTTATGGTTTATTAATCTCTTAAACTGGTTAATTATCCCTTGTAGGGTATAATATTATTCATAGGTTTATAATATTAATCCTAGGGTTTAATATAAATCCCTTGGGTTTACAATCATGGCCACTCATGGTTAACGGTGGTCCAATTTCACAATGTGGCAAATATTGTATGAATATGAAAATTAACCATGGTCAACCATGGTCCAACGTCACATTGTGACAAAGATTGTCTTGGTATGAAAATCAATGATGGTAAAAAATGAGGTAAATATGATTATTTTAGCATTTATAATATTTATCTTAGGGTTTTTATAACTTGGGTTTAATATTATTCCCTTGGGTTTATAATCTCTTATGTTTTTAGTATTAATGCCTTAGGTTTATTATTCCCTTAGGTTTATAATATCAATCCCTTAGGTTTATTAATTTAAGGGTTTATATTCCTTAGGTATAATATTATTCATAGGTTTTATAATATTAATATTTGATTTTAATATAAATCGATTAGGTTTATGATCATCATCAACCATGGTCCAATGCCACATTGTGACAAATATTTCCTCAATATGAAAATCGACCAATGTCGCATTGTGGCGAGGATTGTCTCAATATGAAAATCAACCATGGTCAACCATATTCCAACATCGCATTGTGACAAAGATTGTCTCAGCCATGGTCAATCATGGTCAATCATGGTCAACCATGGTAAACCCTATTCAATCATGGTCAACCATTGTCAATAAGCATGGTCACATTCTGACAAAGTTTGTCTTTTGGTCCAACATCACATTGTCATGGATAATAGATTTATTATCCAACTTGGACTACTTGGATTTATTATCGAAAATATATACAACTAAAGTCAATACCATTTCCTAAATCAAAGGAAAAGAGTTAATTCAACACAAACAATCAAAATCGAAAATATTTTAATATTTCTTTTAATTAAATATTTACTTGAAGACTATGTAAAGTCAGATGGATTCAACCTTATATGAGGGGAGATTCCTAAAAGGTGAGGGAGGTGTAGATGTGTTTCAATTTTTACTAAGTAAATGCCGAAATACTTGACTTGAAGTTGGAGCTCATCAAACTGGAGCAATGTATCATCTTTTGCATCATGCTGGTCTAATAAAACATTTCCTTAAACTAGTGAGATAGTTGTCGTTCTTGGTGTAATATACAGGGAATAAAAGGGGTTACCTCCTATGAAAGGTACATCTCCATCGTTGCATTAATATTATAGTAATGTTGACATTCTAAACTTTGTATACCATCCATTTAAGATTGTGCTTTAATACCATGTTAATTTTCTAACTTCAACAACTTGGTTTAATTACTTCCTGGCAAATGCAGATCTACTGAATAAAAAACATTATTGAGATTTTAATACATAAAATGTAGATAACAACAAAAGTAAATTAAAAAACACCAATCTCATACACATGGGCACAAGATTTCTGCTCTTCAGTATATGTTGTTTCATTGACAATGATTATCTACACTGTACAAGGGCTCCCTTCTTGGGATAATGGTCATCTGAGGAAAAACAAAAAATAAAACAATAACCTGGAAATGATTTAGTTGATCAAACCTTAACTTGTCCTTTGATCTACTGACTGATCTAGATCCTATTTACTATTATTGATAATGAAAATCCACGAGTTGAAGAGGTAAGTCGTGATAATCCTCGAAAAGCGATTCATGTCCCAGAATGAACCCCACACAACTCCAAATTCCTATAGAGTAGAGAGTTATTCCCCCCCTCCTTGCCACACACATATTTATTACCCAAATGGGGTGTCAGTGGAGAGACATGCGGTGGGATGCATGGCCATCATTCCCATAGCATGTCAACAAATATATGTGGTCATGCACATATATTTTGACAACATTTTGGAAAACTTAGAATTTTGTTCATTTCTGTGTTTTTGAGAATATTTTGCACACAAAAAATTTGCTAAACGCGTAGCGCCTTGGACGCTACGCTTTTTTTTGGAGCATATAAATGACGACAAATGGCGACCACCAGCATGTTTGTAATGATGAGGATTTTGAGGGGAGATTCCTAAAAGGTGAGGGAGGTGTAGATGTGTTTCAATTTTTACTAAGTAAATGCCGAAATACTTGACTTGAAGTTGGAGCTCATCAAACTGGAGAAATGTATCATCTTTTGCATCATGCTGGTCTAATAAAACATTTCCTGGCAGTAAGGTAAGGATCTAGATCAGTCAGTAGATCAAAGGACAAGTTAAGGTTTGATCAACTAAATCATTTCCAGGTTATTGTTTTATTTTTTGTTTTTCCTCAGATGACCATTATCCCAAGAAGGGAGCCCTTGTACAATGTAGATCATCATTGTCATTGAAACAACATATACTGAAGAGCAGAAATCTTGTGCCCATGTGTATGAGATTGGTGTTTTTTAATTTACTTTTGTTTTTATCTACATTTTATGTATTAAAATCTCAATAATGTTTTTTATTCAGTAGATCTGCATTTGCCAGGAAGTAATTAAACCAAGTTGTTGAAGTTAGAAAATTAACATGGTATTAAAGCACAATCTTAAATGGATGGTATACAAAGTTTAGAATGTCAACATTACTATAATATTAATACAACGATGGAGATGTACCTTTCATAGGAGGTAACCCCTTTTATTCCTTGTATATTACACCAAGAACGACAACTATCTCACTAGTTTAAGGAAATGTTTTATTAGACCAGCATGATGCAAAAGATGATACATTGCTCCAGTTTGATGAGCTCCAAATTCAAATCAAGTATTTCAGCATTTACTTAGTAAAAATTGAAACACATCTACACCTCCCTCACCTTTTAGGAATCTCCCCTCAAAATCCTCATCATTACAAATCTGCTGGTGGTCGCCATTTGTCGTCATTTAGATGCTCCAAAAAAAAGCGTAGCGTCCAAGGCGCTACGCGTTTAGCAAATTTTTTGTGTGCAAAATATTCTCAAAAACACAGAAATGAACAAAATGCTAAGTTTGCCAAAATGTGGTTTATATTTGTTATTGGCAGGAAATTATATCACCAGTTTAACTAGTGAAGAGGAATAACCTAAAATACTAAAACCATTAGCCAAATAATACTTATTCCATGTGAGGAAGAAGTCATCTTCATCCTCTATTCATCCTATATTAATAGCTATATTCTTGCCAATGCATTACAGGATATGGTCAGACTCATTTCTTCTTTCTCTAGGGTTGGTTCTTGGTGTATATTCTCTTCTTTTGAAGTTTCTTATTCATTTTCTTCTTTTTGATAACACAATATTTTATGTGTTATCAAGAAATATTTACTATGTCAATTGTCTTCTACCCTTTGGCGTCTTTCCTCCTCTTCATAACTTATTTATGCTGGGTAAGCCGAATAGAGGATGAAGAGTAATGGTACCTCTTCATCCTCTATTCATAGGTTATTCTTATTAATTCTTATGGTTTATTTACCATAACAAATATCATGAGGTAATTGGAGAGGTTTAAATAACAAAAGTGATGCTTCAAGAGTTGTTTCGGGAGATTGTAAGGCGATGCGCTCTGAGACTGAGTTAGGGTTTTCCGCTTCTGCATTCAACTGAAACCCTAGCTTTCACGGCAGCCTTCTCACGCCGCGCCAGCACTGATAGCGCTGACCATCCCTGGCAGCGCCGGCCTGCATCGCAGCATGGAGGTAGAGACGGGGGGGGGCACCAAGCCTCCCCCTGCAAATGACGCTGGTCCAGAGGTACGTATGAAGGAAAAAACTGACAGTAACATGACGACTGAAACAACACAGAAGTCTTCCCCTGACGCTAGGACGGAGGCGCAGCAAGCCACCTCAACCACCTGCAAACCCATTGCATCAGAACGGCCAAAAATAGATCTGCCTAGTCATCGTATAAATGCTAGGATTCAGTACATGAGGGACCACGCCCTCATTGGAAAATTTGTAGGGTTCTGGCCAACGGAAAAAGCCCTCTAGGGCTGGATAGCGTCCAAATGGAAGCCCAAAGGGGAAGTCTCTCTGCAGCTTGGAGCAAAGGGCTTCTTCACCGCCACTTTCAACTGTTTGGAAGACAGAAACAAGGTCATGGACGGGGCCCATATTTCTTCAACTCAGCAGGGTTATATTTGAGGAACTGGGTGGAGAGATTCAACCCTGATAAGGAAAACTTTAACTGGGCGCCGGTTTGGATTCGGCTCTACTCATTACCGCTTGAATATTGGGATGAGGAAACTCTGCAAGCAATAGGATCGGGACTAGGAGAGTTCATAAAAGTTGCTGAAGAAACCAATCTCTGAAGATATACCTCCTACACCCGAATATGTGTTCAAATGCACCTAGACAACGCCCTACCTGATGCGGTGAGTATCTTTCATGATGACTTTGAAAGGATCCAGCCCTTGGACTATGAGTATGTGCCCTTTAGATGCAGAAGATGTCATGCTCATGGACACCTCTATAGAGACTGTCCTTTAACATTCCAAGCCCGAAATGCGGAAGAGGAAGGCAAAGCTCAGGCAGATGGGTTCATTAAAGTTGCCTCCCAGAAAAGAAATAGCAGAAAACTTGCTCCTGGAAAGAAACCTAGCTCCTCAGCCTCCACCCCTTCTACCAGTAACAGCTTTGCCGTGCTTGCCCAATCTGATCCCTCATCTGACTCCATTCCTGCCTCCTCTAGCCTTGCTGGCCCCTCCATTCCTCCCCCAAATCAACCCAATCCCGCATTTCCCTCGCCTACCCCTCCTTCTTCGACCTCTGCTGATATTTCTGACCCTAACCTCATTCTCAAGCAGAAACAAGTCACTTGGGACCCTAATCTCTCGATCTTGGAGGGATCTATCCCTGCAGTCACCTTGGAAGTCTCATATCTGCAACAGCCTGAACAGACTATCCAAATGGAAGAGAACACTGAAGGCATTGCCATCAATGAGATGGATCTAACGGGTCTTGAAGAAGCCTGCGAACGAAAGGAATTCGATAAGATCAACCAAAGACAGATTGATACTATTGAGGCGGTCCTAGTCAAAGTTCAACAGCACAAGAAATTGGGTATCCAACCCGGCAGTCGTTGGGATAGTTTGAAGGTGATGAAAGAAACCAAGAAAAGAGGAAGAACACCTGACTGGCAGCGCACTATTGCCCTAGGACAGATTTTGGTGGATTCGGGACAATATCCCAAGCTTACTAGATTCTTCAAACCTCTTCCAAACAGTTCTCAATGAATCTAATCTCTTGGAATGTACGAGGACTCAATGGTCCCGGAAAGTATAGAATGATAAAGAACTTGATACAGAAGGAAAAGCCCCATTTACTCTTCCTTCAGGAAACCAAGTGTAACAGTCAAACGCTGGGCTCTATCTTAACTAGAGCTTGGCCTGGTAGTAGATCAGTAGCTGTGGATGCCGTGGGGTCTTCGGGTGGCTTAGCAATTGCATGGAATCCTCAAGCCCTGCAGGTAGGCAACTTTCATGCCTCTCATAATCTCATCCAGGCTACTTTTCACCCTATAGGCACCAATATCCATGGACATCTGTCCAATGTTTATTTTCCTCAAGATCTTGCTAGTAAGGTGGTGCTTTTGAATACCCTTGAGCATCTCAACTCCAATAGGACCCATCCCCTCTGGATTCTAGGTGGAGATTTCAATATGATCACGCGGCTAGCTGAAAAATCTGGAGGCAGAGCCAGATTGGACCAGGACAGCGCCCATTTCAAGGACTTTATCAACAGTAACTGGCTTATGGATATTCCCTTTTGCAATGGCCTGTTTACTTGGAGCAATCGCAGAACTGGCCGGCAACAGATAGCCTGTAAGCTGGATCGTTTTCTCTTATCGGACAACGCAATCCATGCAGGCGGAGACATCACTGGGTCTATTCTCCCTATCCCAGGCTCTGATCATTGGCCCATAATGCTCCAATGGCAAAGCATAGGCTTTCACCTCAAAAATCCTTTCAGGTTTGAAGCTTTTTGGCTCTCGCACCCCTCCTTTTCTGACCTGGTTCACTCTGTCTGGAAAGGATTCACTCCACCTAAAGGATCCAAAATGTTCCAATTTCAGCAAAAACTCAAGTGGGTCAAGGAGCACATCAAAGATTGGAACCACAATATCTTTGGCAACATCTTTGCAGAGAAGCGGAGTCTGGAACAACAGATGAAGGACGTGCAGCAGGAGATCATCACCTCTGGAAGAACAGATTCTCTTGCTTCCAAAGAACTTGAACTACAACGAAAGCTGGAGGAAAGATATAAGCAAGAGGAAATTCTCTGGAGACAAAAATATAGAGTCCGTTGGTTGAAGGAAGGAGAACGAAACACCAAGTTCTTCCATAGCATGACCATTCAAAGAAGAATGCAGAATAGGATCAGCCACATCACCAATCAGCAAGGGGAACGTATGGAGCGACACGAGGATATGGAAAGAGAGTTGGTGGACTACTTCAAGGATCTTCAAAAGGAGCAACACGCTAATAGACATCCAGCCATAGACCAAATCACGCAGCTCATTCCCAAATTAATCACTGACGACCATAATCAAATGCTGCTTCGACCAATCTCACCTCAAGAAGTAGATGCTGCTATGGCTCAACTCAAGGATGGCAAAGCTCCTGGGCCGGATGGCTTCACGGCCAACTTCTTCCACCACTTTTGGGATCTCATCAGAGAAGAGGTATGGCAACTGGTAGAGGAATCAAGAACAATGCACTAGATCCTGCCCTCCCTCAACACCACCTTTGTTGCGCTGATACCAAAAGAGGAGCAGCCCAGCAGGCCTGAGAAATTTAGGCCCATTGCCCTTTGCAATGTTATATACAAGGTCATTACTAAAGTCATCGCCAACAGACTCAAACCTCTTCTTCCTCTCCTCATTTCGCCAGAACAAACAGGCTATGTTGAAGGGAGACAAATACTGGATGGCATCATTCTTACTCACGAAATCATTCACTCTCTAAAAGTCTGCAAGAAGCCAGGTATGCTGCTCAAAATTGATCTTTCAAAAGCCTTTGATAAGTTGAACTGGACTTATATCCAACAAATTCTAAGTGCTTTTGGATTTGATTGCATGTGGATTCGTTGGATCATGAACCTTGTCTCCTCTTCTTCTCTTTCCATTCTTCTAAATGGTTCTCCTTCCCTCCCCTTCCGCCCTTCCAGAGGCATCAGACAGGGGGACCCCCTCTCTCCCTTTCTCTTTGTTCTTATGGCCGAAGGGCTAGGCAGACTCATTCATAAAGAAGCCAATCTGGGCCATCTGCGTGGTCTTTCCCTTCACGATGCTCCCACCTCGACCCATCAACAATTCGTTGACGATAATATGCTCTTTGGTCATCCTTCGGTCCAAGAAGCCCGCTCTTTCAAAGCTATTCTCAATCTCTTCTCTCAGGCTTCTGGGTTAACCATCAATGACTCCAAGTCTCAAGTCTTCTTCTTTCATACACCCCTTCCTGCTCAAGTCAACATTGCCCGTATTCTTGGTTTCTCAGTGGCCACTCTTCCTGACAAATACCTTGGAGCCCCCCTCACTGACTCTGCCATCAAGCACTCTTCCTGGAACCATCTCCTTGAGAAATTGGAATCCCGTCTCTCCTCTTGGACCTTCCGAGCTCTCAATATGGTCAGTCGTCTCACTCTCATCAAAGCTACTTTAAAATCTATGCCTCTCTATCTTTTTTCTGTTCTTGCAGCCCCGAAATGGGTTCTCAAACAGATCAAAGCACTCCAGAGATGCTTTCTCTGGGGCTCCTCTGGGCACAATCGCAAATGGGCCTTAGTGAACTGGAGCACTGTTTGCACTCCCAAGGCAGATGGCGGTCTTGGCTTGAGAGATCCCTCGCACAGCAATGAAGTCATGGCAGCTCGAGTTTGGTGGAGATGGATTTCCAAACCCCAAACTCCTTGGGCCCAACTTTGGACA
The DNA here is from genome assembly GCA_034641835.2 of Pinus albicaulis. Taxonomy (NCBI): domain Eukaryota; kingdom Viridiplantae; phylum Streptophyta; class Pinopsida; order Pinales; family Pinaceae; genus Pinus; species Pinus albicaulis. The sequence goes on from CM076579.1 coordinate 894,069,003, forward strand.
GCGAAGTATGCCAACAACAGAACTACTGCAGACCTGGTACGTCTGACCCCTATCAACTCGGGCTCCTTGATCTGGAACGCTGCAAAGCAGCACTATGCGCTCATTCAACAGCATAGCTTTTGGGAAGTGCACAATGGTCAATCTGCGTGATTCTGGACAGACTCCTGGCAACAAGAATCCATCCTTCTGGAAAAGTTTCCCCTTACCAACTTTGGATACCCCAGAGTTGGCCTAGATGAGAAAATCAATGAGCATTGGATGGACACAGACAGCAATGGGTACCGGCAATGGAAACCATCACATCACATAATAGCTCAAGCTTAGGAACCTATGTACAAGGACCTCGACCAGGAACTGCAACGAAGACAAATCAGAAGCTCTCCTGATTCTGACATCATCAGATGGGGTCATACCACCACAGGAATGTTCACCACCAAGGAGGCCTACTCCTTGCTGCATCCTTCCCCTCTCCCTCGAGATCCCCTTTGGCAGATGATCTGGAATCCCCACACCTAGCCTAAAATATCCACTTTTTTCTGGCTCTTAAGTCACAAGCGCATCCTCACCTGGGATAACCTTGTCAAACGGGGCTTCATTGGCCCCTCTCGTTGCCCCAACTGTGCTCTTAATGCCGAATCCATCCAACACCTTATGCTGCTCTGCCCGCTTGCCAATTCCTTTTGGAACAGATGTAGCTTTCGTTGCCAGAAGCGCAAGCCCTCTAGTGATATCACTTCTCTCCTTCGAAATTGGCCTAAACGCCCCTATGACTCTGCCCTTCTCAATGCCCTCTGGCAGCTCCTCCCTGGTTTGATTTTTTGGACCTTATGGAAAGAACGTAATAGACGTATCTTCAAAAACCAATCCACCTCCATGGACTCTTTATGGCTCTCCTTCATTGGTAACCTTCAGGAATCTTTAGCCCTTCATTCTTGGCAAGAAGAAGATTTCCCCAAGCAGCAGAGAGAAATCCTCGTCTGGAAAAATTGGAATCTTAAACTGGGGATTACTCTGAAGACACGAAACAAGATGACCACAAGCACTCCTTCGAACTGGATTCCTCCTTCCCCAGGCGTGTTCAAATTAAACTTCGATGGTGCTTCCAAGGGGAATCTTGGGCAAGCAGGTTTTGGAGGTATCATCAGAGATTCTACAGGAGAAATTCAGCACCTCTTCTTTGGGTCTATAGGCTGGGACACTAATAATTCAGCGGAGCTTGAAGGCCTCTGACAAGGCTTGAGATTGACGCTTCAGCACAATTTTTTCCCCATCATTATTGAAGGGGACTCTCAAATCCTCATCCATATTGACAATCAGCTTCTTTGGGGGGCTGATCCTGCTAAGGTGACTCACAGTTGGCGTTTGGCTGCCCGTATTGCTAAGATAAGTGATTTTCTCCACCACAACCGGGCCATTTCCTTCACCCATGTCATGAGGGAAGGCAACAAGGTAGCCGATCTCTTGGCCAATTTTGGCATTGAAAGCAACAACATGATAACTCATGGCTCCCTCTCTATCATTCATGATGCAGACACTCAACAGAAATGTAATTCCCTGGTGCACAAGGATCGCCTCCCGCCGGATGCGGCTGCCATGGAGAATTAATGAGCCACCAGCACCTACGCAGCTCCCAATGCTGCTTGCATGCCTTGCCCACATGGCCTCGCGCGTTCACAGTGTTGGAGTTATTAATACGCCTTGGGTTGATCACTACTGTATTTACTGCACCCCCGCTCTGTGGTATATGGCCCTGGTTTTGTTATTTGTTTTCACTATGGAGGATGAGCAGTGTGCAGGAAGCCATGAGAAAATTTTGATCCATCTAAGCAGCGCTTGTCCTCCTGGTTCGGCCACTTCCAGCTGCAAAACGCAAACTGGGCGTCACTGCTGCGTTTTGGCTTTCCTGGAGATGTTACCGGGCGTCCACTTCTCCAACAGCCCTTTCTGCAGTGCTTTCGCCTCTTCTGGCGCTCCGGGCATACTCATCACAGGTACTTCGCCTCCCTTCAGTTTCAGTTCGCATTCTCAAGATTTTTGTCCTTCTGTCAATCGAACCTCCAGTTCTTCTACTTTTTTGTCTAGTCTGAGTTACCCTGGTGGTCTCCCCGCCTTCTCCCCTTCTCCTGACCCCTACTTAGGCGGGCCTCGTCTGCGCCATCTGCTGCTAGCCATGCCCCGCCTCCGACAAAGAATGCGAGTACGACGTGGTGTTAGTCGAGGCCATATCTCTGATATTCCTCCTTCACCCCTTTCTGAGCTCAGCTCCTCCTCTGAGGGCGACGATCTCACCCCCCCGCCACCCTCGCGAGGTGGTAGAAGTAGGGGCAGAGGCAGAGGAAGTCTTGCTGGCAGAGGACGTGGGCGTGCGCGTGTTACAGGTGATGTTTCTTGCTAGCCAGACGCTCACTCTGAGCCTCCCTGTCATTCCATCCCTCCTGACATTCACGCTCTTCCCCGTCAGCCCCTCTCTTCTGATGTTTCCGCCCCTCCCTGTCAACCCAATCCTCCAGGCAGCAGGTTACGGGGGTCCACCATCAGGCAGACCACCCAGAACGCGGAACTTCGCTTCCATTGCACCTCCTTTGACTCCATCATCACCGCCTTCATCACTGTGTCCCTTCGTGAAGAAATTCCCCTTTTTTCTCCCCCCTCCCCTCCTCTTGACCTTCGCCCCAATCCCTCTCTTCACATAGGGGTATGCACTGAAGCTGAGCACCAGAACATGAAGTCCGACAGTGAGGCAGGAAAGGAGGACAGCAGCGATGGAAATGAATATGCATGCAGAGTTGAAGAGGAACCAATGTCTTCTGAGCATGAGGGTCGATCCCCCGGGCTCAATTACTGCTGGTTTTTTTGTGTTCTATTGTTCTAGTTACCCACCTGTTGGGAAAAATGATGTTTCTAGCTTTTTTGCAGTTATCTACATGTCTTGTATAAACTTCTGGCCGGTTTCCCTCCTATGGGCGGTCCAATTACTCATGTTTAATGGGTCGGTTTCCCACTATGGGCGACCCAGACTTCTCAAGGACAGTTTAGCTAATCAACCCAGGCTGTCTGGCTTTCACAGCAGCAGTCTTGGCAGTTTTGTATCAGTATTTTCATAATTAATAGAATTAGTCCTATTTAGAAAAAAAAAAAACAAATATCATGAGGTACTTGGTTCTAGATATATACAACAACATTTGGTGCTTCAACACATAAAAAATTAGGTACCTTCTGATCATGAAGCATAACACGAGTAGCTTCCAATATCGACCGGTTATTTCTTTCATCAAGGCCATTATGTTCTGGTATATAAGGTACAATATTTTCCTTCTTTATCCATTCATTCTTGTATAATGTTATGAATTATTTTAACATTTACTCTCATACTTCAGAAAGTCTGACTATTATATAATTATAATAGTCAGGGAGAAGGTGGTGCTATTTTCATAACAAGGTTGCCATAAGGTCGGAGAAGGCATTCGGATTGGAAAGAAAAATTAAATGTAAAATTATGGTGACAAGTAAGCCTACCACTCACATATATAAAGATGAAAGTGTTGCTACTCCTAGACTTCCACAACCTAAAAGGTTGACACCATAAAAATTGGAATAAAAAATATCAAAAGGGCTTTGCTACAGTTGTGATAGAAAATACACTAAAGGTCATAAGTGTCTTGAGAAGAAATTATTTTACATAGATTGTGAAGAGGAGGAAGAAAATGAATAAGAAACTTCAAAAGAAGAGAATATACACCAAGAACCAACCCTAGAGAAAGAAGAAATGAGTCTGAGCATATCCTGTAATGCATTGGCAAGAATATAGCTATTAACATAGGATGAATAGAGGATGAAGATGACTTCTTCCTCACAGGGAATAAGTATAATTCGGCTAATGGTTTTAGTATTTTAGGTTATTCCTCTTCACTAGTTAAACTGGTGATATAATTTCCTGCCAATAACAAAATATTATAATATTAAATAATATTATAAAGGAATATTATTTAATATTCCTTTATAATATTATAATCCTACTTTATAATAATATTATAAAGGAATATTAAATCAGTGATTAAGAAATAATAATCTATTATAATATATTAATAGTAAACTATTAATATATTAATCCCCACCTTAGAGGATTATCTCTATTTCATAAAAATAGAGATAATATAACCTATTTTTCTTAATAAATAGTTTATAAATTGATATAATATTATAACTACTATTATCAATTAATAGTAAACTAAAGATAATAGTTTACTATTATCTCTAGTTGTAGTTTGCGTGAGAAGAGAATTTTTTTTTTCTCTTGGTTGCAGCAGTAACACCCTATAAGAGGTAGTCTTGTGTTATAATGCAGGAAGATTTGAGACAAATTGAGATTGGGTGCAATGGAAGATCATGTTGCTTTCTGACTCTCATATTAATCATGACTATTTGGGATTATGATTCTAAATTTACATATTTAAAAAAAAAAATCATGAACAATTAGAAAATGTTATGAGAAAGGATCTGTCAAAATTAGGACCATTGATGAATAAAAACTCCCCCTCTTGGTGAATCGTTTTAGACTCAGATGTATAACAAACCTCTAACAAAAAATGAGCTCACAAAATTAGTTCAAATATGGGATCTAAATATGATTGAGAGCATAAATGTTCACAATCCATCTACTTTTTAAAGAATATAATAATAATAATAATAAAACTCCAACAATTAGGGAGTATTCTAAATAATAATAAAGCCACTGACTTTTGCTTCCTGCTCATCCAAGATATCGAAGCAGAACCCAAGGTGACGCAACATCGATATGTGCTCTTGCGATCCACCACAATGCTAGCCCAGTCGACATTAGTATATCCATGGAGTCTCAAACTCATGACAGTGTATCTCAGCCCATGGTTGATTGTGCCCTGAAGATATCTCAATAGATTCTTGGCACTAATCCAGTGAATGTGATGAGGATCAACCATATGTTGACTCAAAGTGTTCACTGCAAAACATATGTTTGGACGGGAGTTGACTAAGAACATCCCTAGCTAATTGATGGATGTTCATAGTAGATCTAAACATATTGAAATAATATCTGGAGATAACTAATGATGAGAACATACCTCATGATGTAAGTATATCTTCCCCTGTCAGTTCAACATATCAGAAATCTCCTTGAAATAAGTTGACATTATTTTAGCTCAAAGGATGAGTTGGATTGGAATAGAGAAACCTTCACTCTATTCATGGTTTGACAATGGTGAAAGTTGAAAAAACTATAACCTCATTTTGCAATCCATAATTCATTCTTAACCTTGGAATGAAGTATGGATTGGAATGAGATGGATTATGAATATGAAATGGAATGAAATATGGATAAAGTGAGATATGAATGGAATGAATGAAATGGATCATGAATGTGTAAAGTGAATCTACAACTTATGGTTGTATAATACTTCATTGCAGAAAAGAACAATTATTTCAATTCCAATTGAGGGTAATATTATTTCAATTACCCTCCCTCTCTTGATCAGCCAGCAAGGGAGGGTAGAGAGCAGTTACGAGATTATTTGAAGCCATCGGCTTAAGCATAGGCTACACACTGAGACCTTTTAGAAACCCTTAATCCCCCAACTTTTCTCACAAGAGCATACTTAGGAACTCCTCGCCAACAACTAAACCGCTGAGGTCGAGTTTAAAGAGGTGAGGGAGAACTAAGATCAATAGTTGTAGTTTGCGTGAGAAGAGAATTTTTTGTTTCTCTTGGTTGCAGCAATAACACCCTATAAGAGGTAGTCTTGTGTTATAATGCACGAAGATTTGAGACAAATTGAGATTGTGTGCAACGGAAGATCATGTTGCTTTCTGACTCTCATATTAATCATGACTATTTGGGATTATGATTCTAAATTTACATATTTAAAAAAAAAAAATCATGAACAATTAGAAAATGTTATGAGAAAGGATCTGTCAAAATTAGGACCATTGATGAATAAAAAATCCCCCTCTTGGTGAATGGTTTTAGACTCAGATTTATAACAAACGTCTAACAAAAAATGAGCTCACAAAATTAGTTCAAATATGGGATCTAAATATGATTGAGAGCCTAAATGTTCACAATCCATCTACTTTTTAAAGAATATAATAATAATAATAATAAAACTCCAACAATTAGGGAGTATTCTAAATAATAATAAAGCCACTGACTTATGCTTCCTGCTCATCCAAGATATTGAAGAAGAACCCAAGGTGATGCAACATCGATATGTGCTCTTGCGATCCACCACAATGCTAGCCCAGTCGACATTAGTATATCCATGGAGTCTCAAAATCATGACAGTGTATCTCAGCCCATGGTTGATTGTGCCCTGAAGATATCGCAACAGATTCTTGGCACTAATCCAGTGAATGTGATGAGGATCAACCATATGTTGACTCAAAGTGTTCACTGCAAAACATATGTTTGGACGGGAGTTGACTAAGAACATCCATAGCTAATTGATGGATGTTCATAGTAGATCTAAACATATTGAAATAATTTTTTAATCACTCATATTAAGAAATAGATTATATATCACCAACCTTGTTATTGTTTAATTAATTGTACTTAAGTTTTTTCAAAAGCAAAGGTTTTTTAAATAAGTTATTTCTCCATTAAGGGAGGATGTGAGAATAATCTAGATCATGCAGAAATAGATTTAGTTTTGGTTTGTTGAACGAGAGTGTGTATTTAGAAATTGAACCAGATTCAAGAATATATAATAATGTTATTATAATAATAAACAATTTATTGTATATTAATAATGTTATTATAATAATAAACGATTTATTGTAGTGGTTTAAATATATAATAATGTTATTATAATAATAAACGATTTATTGTAGTGGTTTAAATGTATAATAATGTTATTAATCATTATTATACATTTAGCATTTTCTGGAGGATTATTTGATTTATAATAAATCAAATAGTTGTACCAAGTACTGGTGATATAATCAACCACTAGATTTATAATAAATCTTATTTATAGTAAACTTATCTCTATTGGAATATAAGTTATCTCTATTTTGACTTTCCAATTTAATAGTTTTCCTCTATATCAAATGATGACAATTGCTATAGAGGAAATATTATAATTGGACCTTAGGATCAATTGTGCAGGAAAAAGTTGAAGGAAAATGTTGCCACAGAAATAGTGAATAAACATAACAACATGGACCTTAGGATCAATTGTGCAGGGGATAAAATATGAAGGTAAAGCACTAGTGATCTGAAATCGTGAGAACAAAGAATTTCTCATACAGAGATTGACTGTAGAGGGAATTCACCGGATATTTCACCTTTACTAGAAAGGATGAATCCGGAGGCTACTTGGCCCTTCTACAGACTCTGCCTAAAGAAATAAAATGTAATCACTAATGATCTTGATCAATGAAAGTATTTTTTTTTAAGTTCAAAGTATTCATTGATCTGTTTTTATGTGTGAATAAGCAAGAATATATGTTCTGCGATTGAAGTGTAGAGGTTTGATGATAAAATAACAAGTTTTGTTTACTGTATAAACTTGTTTGGGAAAAGCATGCTTATGAAAATTTACTGTTTAAACTATCAGAATCTGAAAATAAACAGTCAAAATATACAGAGTGACAGCAGATAATTGTTTAAGCGGTTCACCCCTCTCTTGGGCTACCTCCGCTGGGTCCAAAAGCCTCTAATTAGGCTCAGTCCTCCTTTGATTAAATGCTTAAAATGAGATTACATATTTATAAAAGCCTCAAATGGAAAAATAGACTGCTAAAACAGATTCAGAAGACCCAAATCAGTCTAAAATGACTACAAAATCACCTCCATTGGATGAAGGTAGTCCAATGCAGCTCTCTTTCCCTTAGGCCCTGATGGCTCCACGATCAAAAGCGCTGTAAAATTCGCAGATAGAAGGCCCTGATGGCTCTGCAAACACTTCCAACAGCTCCAGAATGATCTCTACACCCAAAATCAAAAAAAAATTCGTCTCAAAAGACCTCTCCTAGCCAAAGTTATGGCACTTTTACTCCAACTGCCAGTTACACTAAACAAACTCCAGCTAAAACTGGAGACACCGCCAGATAGGTCCGACAAATTAGGGAATGGCGCCAATTTTGGAGCGGACCGCCGAATTTACCGCCAGTTAGAGGGGGCTAACGGATAAGGGTTATATGACCGCACCGAACGGAATATATTCAAGAACTTTGGGTTATGGCGGAATTTGTTAAAGTCACCACCATATGATATAACCGTATTAAATGGAAACTCCGCACCTTCCGTGGGTCGGGTGACCATACCCCGACCAAAACTTCAACCACGTGCTTAGACACGTCAACCACTCTGAACCCACGTAATACCGCACTTTTAAATCACGTGCCCATAAAAAAACATTAGTATGGTGGGTTTGAAACCATTTCATATTTCGTTCCATGAGATTTGAAAACATTTGGAATTTGAAATAATAATATGTGTGGTTTTAAAAACTAATATATAGTATTTTAATTAATTTAATTAAAAAAATTTTAATATTTAATTTATATATATATATAACTTTAATATAATATATGATTTTTAAAATCAAATAAAATATTAAATATTTATATATATAAAAAAAACATTAATATAATTTTAATTAAAATAAAAAAAAATTCCACACATAGAATTTAAAAATTTCCTTTCAAAATTGAAGGTTATTGGGCAATTTTAAAGTGCAACAACTTCTTCATACGGCATCGATTTGAGTGTCGTTCGCGGCGTTGAGATCGTATCACTGAGCTCTTTCGAGTCGATCTATTCCGGAGCAATTCTGAGCAACTTCATTTTTGAGCATTTTTCTTCAAGAGACTTGATCTCCTGATCACACCTCCCAAATGGGAAGTTTTTGGACGCTCAAAAGCTTTCTGATTACTGAAACTGATGATGTGGAGATTGATTCTCCACTCTTCCACCCTTGAATAACTAAAATCTACCCGATTTCATCAAATGAAGCTTTTGAGAAAATGATAATCTGTCTCTGGAATCAACTGATCGACCATTGCTTAGATTGACAGAGTCATGATGCAAATGATTAAAATTTGCAAAACAGCAATTGTAATTTGCAGAAAAAAAAAAATTTTCTACACTGATAAAACTTCCAGAAAGACTTAAAATAACTGTCACCTTGCAAAATGTTCCCATGGCGAATTGTACCATTCTGAAACCAACGTTTTCCCATGCTGAATTGTGTGTCCTTCTTGCTTGCTGTTTAGGATGCTTCCAGCACTGTTTTCTGCAATGGCTGAACCAAGGTAATTAGTTGCATCCTATCACAACATCATCTTCTTTCAAAGACAAACTGTTATCAAACTGAGACAAATTATTAGCAACATCCTAAGAAGGCAAATGCTCAAAATCTGATCGGTTCAACATCAACAAAGTTAGACTTTGACTTGCATTAACCAATCTTTTCAATTGACCTGCATGTAGTAAAGAAGATTCCATCTTCTTCTTGTGAGCTCTCACAATGTACTCTTTACCATATTTGAACAAGTGATACTTGTTTTCATGGCGATGAAAGATGGCCTTCCTGTCAAATAAGTAAGGACTTCCCAAAACAATACCTGAGATATCAAGCGGCACCACATCAAGTTCCACCGTGTCAATAAAGTGTGCAGTTATTGCAAAGCACAATATGCACTTCCTTGATACCTGCAAATTGGCATCCTTACATATCCATCCAAGTGGATAAGGCTTCGGATGTGGAATGGTCTCAAGTTTAAGCTGCTTGACCAAGTCTTCAGAAATAAGATTAGCTTGTGACCCACTATCAAACAGTGTGTCAATTTTTGTATGTTTGGAAATTACCCTCACATGGAAAAGCTCTATCCTCCTCTTTTCATCATGAGTATCTTTGTGACAATTCAAAGAGCTAGAACTAGGAATTGTGTCTTGCACCACTTCTTTCCCCTTAATGTTCTTCAAAACCATGCCTATGCTTTTTGTCTCATCTCTTGAGTCTGACCCTAAGTCTTGCTCAACTGTTGCTACAGTTTTCTCTTTTTCTTTGGTCTTGTTTTTGTTCTTGAATTTTTCTGCTTTCAGTTCAGGATGAAGCTTCCAGCAATGATCTTCATCGTGACTTGTCTTAGAACAGTTCTTGCAAAAGAACTTTCCTTTGTCCTTTCTTGAATTAGCAACTCTCTTCTTTCCTTTGTTTTTAAAAGTACTATCCTCATCAAAAGCATCAAAAGAATTCTTTCCTCTAGCTTCTAAATGTGTAGCCTGCACACAGACTTCATCTAAGCTGGTAGGATTAAACATTAGGATAGTATGTTGCAGGTAATTTTACAAACCTCCTATGTATTTCAACAAGGTATCTTGACTTTGTAAGTCTACTCCAAGTAGAAGTGTTCTCCTTCTAAACTCTTGGGTATAATCTTGCACATTTTGACCCTTAAGTTGCCTAAAACTTTGCCAATTCATGATTGCTTTCTGAATATGAGCAAGAGGATAAAATTGTTTCTTAATGGCTATAATAAACTCATTCCAAGTTAGAGTTATCTTACCATGCTTTTTAATATCCTCTCTAGTCTTGGCTTCCCACCAAACCAAAGCTGCTCCATCCATTCTCAAAGAGGCTAATTGGATTTTTGTGTCATCATCATGCAAATTCTGAATTCTGAGATAGATTTCCAGCTGTCTAATCCAGTTATCCAATTTCTCTGCATTAACATCACCATTAAACATTGGCAACTCAAACTACACATCAAGCTTCAACAAAGGATTTTTAAAAGAGGTTTTTGTTTGATGTGACTGATTTTTAGAAGTTGAAGAGGATGATGTGGAAGAAGAGGATGACGATGGAGATTTCCTCCATTCCCTTTCTTAGACTCATCTTTGTCTTTCTTCCCTCCTGAAGAACCTCCTTCTTCTCTTTGGTTTCTAGACCCTTCTCCAGCAATCCTATCATTTCTCTCCTGGTATAGGATCCTAACCATCTCAGTCAAATCCAAGAAAGCTTTTCTAAAGACTCTTTCTTCTTCCTTGGGATCCATTTCCTCATGTACTTCTCCTTCTCTGGATGACATGTTTGAGGCTGATTCTAAGGCTATGGAGGATGAAATGGAAGGTGGATGTAATGGCACTCTAGCCCTTCTTGGTTGAGGATTTACTTGTTCTCTAACCAATTGACCTTCCCCTCTTTGCAATTTCAGCCTAGTAAGCATCAAATTTTGCAGAATAACACAATTTACTTGCACAAATTTCACAAACTCTTAAGAAAAACCTTGAGCTCTGATACCAACCTGATCTGAAATTGTGAGAACAAAGAATTTCTCATACAGAGATTGACTGTAGAGGGCATTCACCGGATATTTCACCTTTACTAGAAAGGATGAATCCGGAGGCTACCTGGCCCTTCTACAGACTCTGCCTAAAGAAAAAAAATGTAATCACTAATGATCTTGATCAATGAAAGTATTTGTTTTTAAGTTCAAAGTATTCATTGATCTGTTTTTATGTGTGAATAAGCAAGAATATATGTTCTGCAATTGAAGTGTAGAGGTTTGATGATAAAATAACAAGTTTTTTTTACTGTATAAACTTGTTTGGGAAAAGCATGCTTATGAAAATTTACTGTTTAAACTATCAGAATCTGAAAATAAACAGCCAAAATATACAGAGTGACAGCAGATATTTGTTTAAGCGGTTCACCCCTCTCTTGGGCTACCTCCGCTGGGTCCAAAAGCCTCTAATTAGGCTCAGTCCTCCTTTGATTAAATGCTTAAACTGAGATTACATCTGTACAAAATCCTCTAATGGAAAAATAGACTACTAAAACAGATTCAGAAGATCCAAATCAGTCTAAAATGACTACAAAATCACCTCCATTGGATGAAGGTAGTCCAATGCAGCTCTCTTTCCCTTAGGCCCTGATGGCTCCACGATCAAAAGCGCTGTAAAATTCGCAGATAGAAGGCCCTGATGGCTCCGCAAACACTTCCAACAGCTCCAGAATGATCTCTACACCCAAAATCAAAAACAAATTCGTCTCAAAAGACCTCTCCTAGCCAAAGTTATGGCACTTTTACTCCAACTACCAGTTACACTAAACAAACTCCAGCTAAAACTGGAGACACCGCCAGATAGGTCCGACAAATTAGGGAATGGCGCCAATTTTGGAGTGGACCGCCGAATTTACCGCCAGTTAGAGGGGGCTAACAGATAAGGGTATTAAAGAACTTTGGGTTATGGCGGAATCTGTTAAAGTCACCACCATATGATATAACCGTATTAAATGGAAACTCCGCACCTTCCGTGGGTCGGGTGACCATACCCCGACCAAAATTTCAACCACGTGCTTAGACACGTCATCCACTCTGAACCCACGTAATACAGCACTTTTAAATCACGTGCCCATAAAAAGACATTAGTATGGTGGGTTTGAAACCATTTCATATTTCGTTCCATGAGATTTGAAAACATTTGGAATTTGAAATAATAATATGTGTGGTTTTAAAAACTAATATATAGTATTTTAATTAATTTAATTAAAAAAAATTTAATATTTAATTTATATATATATAACTTTAATATAATATATGATTTTTAAAATCAAATAAAATATTAAATATTTATATATATAAAAAAAACATTAATATAATTTTAATTAAAATAAAAAAAAAATTCCACACATAGAATTAAAAAATTTCCTTTCAAAATTGAAGGTTATTGGGCAATTTTAAAGTGCAACAACTTCTTCATACGGCGTCGGATTTGAGTGCCGTTCACGGCGTTGAGATCGTATCACTGAGCTCTTTCCAGTCGATCTATTCTGGAGCAATTCTGAGCAACTTCATTTTTGAGCATTTTTCTTCAAGAGACTTGATCTCCTGATCAACTAGAGAAGTATTCAAAGCAAATGATGAAAAGCGTATCTAGAAAGAACTGAGAACCCTCTGAAGTAGACCACACGTTTATCATCTTGACTAGTACACTTGCAAAAAAAGATCAGAATAAATTATGAACTATTATACCAAAAAATAGTGAATTTTTCCACTAAAATACAGTTTCAAATTAAACACTAGCATGACGCTAACTTTGTTAGAGGTAACAGATAAAATAGTACTTATGAATAAGTTTAGAATTAAAATAATAGGTGAAATGGAAATGAATTGAAATAATTGATCTGATATTTCTTAATTTAATTTGAACATGACAGATCAATTATTTTTTTTATTGTAATTAAAAATAATAATAAAAAAATAAAAAATAAAAAATAAAATATTAATTGATCATATTCTATTGGTACCTAGAGAGACTGAAAACATGTAAACATCAATGATAAGTAATATGTCTATGAACTACAATGATAAGTCCAGATAAAAATGTTTTAAGGATAGAATATTTGGTATATTACCTAGAGATAATATGATTTAACAATATGATTTATTAACTATTGTTTGCCCATGGAAAGAATATTTGATGGGCAAAGAAACAATTTTTCATACAGACCATCAGCCTTTACTGTACTTGCAATCGCAAAGTAAATTGCAACAGTCACAACATTTTAGATGGATGGGCTTCTTACAACAATTTCACTTGATAATAAGGTACAAGAAAGGTATTTAAAATAAGGTTGATGATATGCTTTCAAGGCCGATTATTAGTCCTATTACTTTTCTTAAGAATGATTCTATTGTACATGAGAGCTACATAGAACAGTATGCATCAGATGTTGATTTTAAGGATTTGTATGCTAACTTGAGTGAAGGGAATCATGTTGAGGAGAATTATTATCATTTGCATAATAATTTGTTGTTTCATATGGGAAATTTATGTATACTACAGGGGGAGAGACTAAACATCATGAGAGAGGCTCATTCTTCTCTCATAGTTGGACATTTCGAGGTAAGCAAAACGGTGGCACATTTACAGACGTATTGTTATTGGCCTCGCATGGTAGATAGTGTTTCACATTTCATTAGAGGTTGTTCATTATGTGCTACAATATATTAGATTAATATATTAATCTAATGAACACTTTTCTTTGCAAAGCACTTCTCGACTAAAGTGAATAAACATAACAACATGGACCTTAGGATCAATTGTGCAGGAAAAAGTTGAAGGAAAAAGTTGCCACAAGACAAATACAACTATTCGTCTTGTTCATAGTTGACACTTTAGATTTTCAAAAAATTGTTCTTTTCTGCAATGAAGTATTATACAACCATAAGTTGTAGATTCACTTTACACATTCATGATCCATTTCATTCATTCCATTCATATCTCACTTTATCCATATTTCATTCCATTTCATATTCATAATCCATCTCATTCCAATCCATACTTCATTCCAAGGTTAAGAATGAAGTATGGATTGCAAAATGAGGTTATAGTTTTTTCAACTTTCACCATTGTCAAACCATAGGGGCGGGATATTTAAATAATGATAGTTTTTAGACCAAAGGGATTTTATTTGGGGTTTTTTATTTATGCACGTGGGGATAATAGACTTTGTTCTTAAAATAATTTTAATCTCTCATTTTAAATACAATTGGGGATGTTTAATTGTTAGGTTGATCATGTTTTAGACTATTTGTAGTATGTCATTATGCTATATGGATGTCTTCAATATGTCTAAGATTCAACAACTGTTGGAAAATGCCAATTTATATATAGGAGAGCGGATTCAAGAGGAATTATACATATTTCAAACGGTTGGATGAAATTATACCAATGGTGATAATAATGTGTTAAACATAGGAATATTTAAGAAGTCCTAATTGAAAAATAGGAAAGTCAAAACAACCATAAAGGAATATAAGTTTTCTCGATTTTGACTTTCCAATTTAATAGTTTTCCTCTATAATCCTCTTAATTTCACCTTATGAAGAGGAAATAATATTATATTTCCTCTATATCAATTGTCATCAATTTTTGGTATAATAGTTCATAATTTATTCTGATCTTTTTTTGCAAGTGTACTAGTCAAGATGATAAATGTGTGGTCTACTTCAGAGGGTTCTCAGTTCTTTCTAGATACGCTTTTCATCATTTGCTTTGAATACTTCTCTAGTGCTTTACCTTCATATTTTATCCCACACCCATGATTGATCCTAAGGTCCATGTTGTTATGTTTATTCACTAATTCTGTGGCAACTTTTTCCTTCAACTTTTTCCTGCACAATTGATCCTAAGGTCCATGTTGTTATGTTTATTCACTTTAGTCGAGAAGTGCTTTGCAAAGCACCCTTGAATGGGGTCACTTACATATGCAATGCACTTAGTCCCTTTAGAGGTAGTGTTGATGAGATCTCATATGATATATTATAAACTTCAAATCTTGGAAACCTTTTCAAATGAAAGTCATGGATGATTTGTCTTGTTCTTGTTGATACCAAATTGTATATTAATAATCAACTATTATAATATAATCTAATGGAAGTCATATAAATATTTTATTATTATCTCTCAAATATTCTCATAAAAAGAATTCATTTATAGGAATATTTTTTCTAAGTCTAAGTTTTGTTCATTCTAAAAGGAAGTTTCCCTCCCAAATTGGATTGTGATTATTGGTTTATTATCATTTTGAAGAAACGCAACTCATAAAATTTGGTATTAAAACCATGTTATTATGGTTTTTATGCTTTACACTAGTCATCATGGATTTTTCACTATACTTAATTTTAGGTATGCTTTATATTTTTATATTTTGATCATTATAATGCTGGGATCTACCTACTCAAATTAATTTCTAATTAATCATTTTGGTACTTTTGTTATAAATTTTCTTTTGGCATACATAATATTATGAAATTTTCAAATATATGAGGAATCAAGTCAAATAACCTGAGGTAAAAATAATAAAATGATATATAAATAATTGGACATGTGGTGTGATTTACAAGTTTACTTTTGTTAAGAGGTAAAAATTTGCCATAACTTTCACTCTAATACATAACATATTTTTACAAGACAATGTTTTAGATTCAAGAGGGCTCAAATATGAGAGATATGGAAGTAGAATGAGTTGTAAAATTATGAATATTGTACATTTAAGTGATAATCTAAATCATTTATAAAAAAATTCAAAATTCATTATTTATTGACAAATTTATAATTTTATTTATTTATTTAGTAACAAAGTAATTATCATTTTAAGTAGATTGTATTTATTTAATTTAACTATTTAGAGGTGTTTGGTTCATATCATTTATTTTTGTGAATTTACAAACAAAATTTTGAGAATATTAGATCTAAATATTACAGTAGACATGGAAGATTTGTAATTAGTTTTGAAATTAGTTTCAAAAGATTCATTTTCTTGTTCACTATAAAAAAAAATCTTGACGCTTTTAGACAATGGAATTAGCTACATTAAGGTTAGAAATTATAATATAGGTGGTTAAAATTTTAGATTTTTTTTCATTTCAATTTTGGGGATATAGCCTTGGAAAATATAGTTTGTGACTAATCTTAGAATTAGTTTTACTAAGAAAGGTCTTGAAATTTTCATTTAAATTTTTTTGGGTGGAGATTTATACTCTAATCCTATGGTGACAAAGTTTGTAACATGTGAGAAAGTTTTCAAATTTTCACTTATTATAGTTTATGACATGTATCTTATGGAAGTTTTAAGTGATTTTAAAAGCTTAATTTTAGTGTTTAAAATCTCATTTGTAATTTACTTCTTTTAGGGGTGTGCTTTATTGTATTTTAATAGAATAACTATATATTTCTTTGAAGTTATATATGCAATAAGGGAACAATATGTGAAGTAATTACAGATGGTTTCACCTCATTGAAAACCCACTTAAACCTTAACAGTGCCATTTTAGGTAGTACTACAGCACATAATATCTACATAGATAATTTCACTTCCACATACCTATACAAGAAGTCACCTACAAATACATTGGACAAATTTTACATAGGTTATTCAATTATCTTGCTCCTATAGTACACCAAAAACAATAATCAAGATCACTCTCTAGTTATTATGTAATTGGGTAGAATGACTAAGGACATGGTTAAGTATCTTAAATTAGTACACTAATTTATTGGGTTGAGTACTATTGTTGGGTCCCAAATGTTTATCAAATATCTATAACACTACACTCCCTAAAGTTCAAAATTTGACTTCAATAATTAATTGTTAAGGGATTAAAAAACATCTCAATATTGAGAAATCACATTTTTATGGTTATATTTTAGGAAGGCTACAACCTTTCATTATATCTTTTAATTTGATTTTTACACTCACTATCACATAAATTATACGTATATCATAAGAAGAATTAATTTTTAGGAGTATTTGATATTATTATAAGTTTTCTTTATTCTAAATTGAAGTGTCCCTCTCAAATTGGATTGTGATTATTGGTTTATTATTGTTTTGAAGGAACACACTTGATAACATTTGGTATTAAAACCATGTTATTAGAGTTTTTATGTTTTACAATAGTCATGATGGACTTTCAATATAATTATTTTTAAACATTCTTTATATTTTTAGATTTTGATCCTATCTATAAGAAATATTAAAGTATTTTTGGAAAAAAATTATATTTTGGTTCTCTATACTTTTGGAGATATATGCCATTAAAGCTAGGGTTTTTTAATGCTCTTGAAATTAGATTCACATAAATAATATTCCTACCCATTATAATATTGGAGATCTAACTACTAGAAATTAGTTTCTAATGAATGGTTTTGGTACTTTTGTTATAGATTTTCTTTTGGGATACATAATATTAGGAAATTTTCAAATATACAATGAATCATGTCAAATAACATTAAGTAAAAATAATAAAATCATATATAAAAAACTGAACATGTGGTGTGATTTACAAGTTTACTTTCTATAACAGGTGAAAATCTACCATAAATTTCTCTAGAACACATATCATCCTTTTACCAGCCAATGTTTATGATTCAAGAGGGATCAAATATCAGAGATATATCAAGATAAAGTTAAGAATATAGATATATAGAAATTAAGTCTTTAAATATCAGAGATATATCAAGATAAAGTTAAGCATATAGATATATGGAACTTAAGTCTTTAAATTTGTGTAAACTTTGATTAGAGGATCAAGTTTTGTAAGTGACGAAAATTTGTATTAATAATGAGTATTAATATTTTTATTTTTTCCAAAACCTCTAAATAAAGATCCATAATTGACTTCATGAATTATACTTATAGAAGTCTCCTCCACAAGTCATGCAGAAATGAATATAAAGACGATATAAAAAAGAAACTTAATCAACTTAGTGATAATTTATTAACAAGGTTCTAATTAAAAATCATGTTGAAAATTTCAAAAAAGAAAATTCTAAGGCTAAAGAACGTTCTAGATGATAATTGGTTATACATCTTTATGGGAAAAGCAAAGGAAGCCATCCAATATGAAGTGCATTTCTTTGCTCTTACATACCTCAAACATTCATTCAACATGGAAAAAAAGTTTGAATGGATGATTCTCTCATGAAGATCAATTACAAGTCAAATGGTTCAGTTAACAAGCACAAAGTAAGAATCATGAAAAAATGATTTTCACATAGCAAATCCATTGATTATGATAACTATTTTTATCCCAAAATAAAAATGGAACATCAGTTGTACTTTATTTGTATTGGTAATATTGAATGGATAGAAACTTCATCAATTTTCTTTATTTGTATTGGTAATGTTGAATGGATAGGAAGTTCCTGAATTTGATGTGAAAAGCGCTGGCTTTAATGGAGACTTGAAATATAATGTCTTCCTGTCTCAATTGGAAGGTTTATTCTAATGGAAAATGTCTCTTCTTAAAATTCAAAATGGGGCATCTAAGTAGTCAATTGAATAGAATATTTTCTGTAGGTGAACCCACTATGGGAAATATGACTAATCATTTCAAATATGTTGAAGAGTGAAATATATCCATCCATTAGGAAATATTGGCTTCTTCAAGAATAATATTATAAAATTAGAATAGTATTAGTGATTTCTTTTTTGACATGGCATAAGTGACATCATCATGACTTTAACATGAAGCTGACCTTCCATAACTAGGAGCATGATTTCACAATGGACATGCTTTGTGGGTAGAGAGTTGATAATCTATTATGTATAAATTCACTTTTATACCTACTTGTTTATAAGCTCTACATACCACACGTTATAGTTAATATGAACCACTCTTAAGAAGAGTGCTAGCTTCGAATTATAATGTCAACAACCATCGTGATTTTTCCCCAGCAATCACATAGTGCACAACCATAGTCTATGTATATGAGGTAATGTTTCATTTATCATTTTCCCCATATGAAGCAATGATTTTCTTTGCTATTATAATGTGAATTAGTTTTAACCAACTTGTTAGACTATGATACACCAAGAAAAACATTTGGTAAAATAAGTCTCTGGTGCTTAGGTAGTGTGATGATATGGGTAAGGGTATAGTTGGGACTCACTGTATTTTTTCAAATAACTTTTATCGTGAAATTTTTATTTTTATCATAAAAAAATCTGAACAAAGAATTTGTTCATGGAAGTAAACTGAGTAGTAAAATTATGATACATGTTTTTAGTATTGTACATTTAATTGATAATCTAAATACTTAAAAAAATGGTCAAAATTCATTATTTATTGATAAAGTTATAATTTATTTGTTTATTTACTCACAAATTCATTCCTTTTTTAAGTAGATTTTATTTATTTAATTTAGCTATTTAGAGGAGACTTGAAATAGAATGTCTTCTTGTCTCAATTGGAGGGCTTATTCGCTCGTATCCCTTCTTAAAATTCAAAATGGGGCATGGAAGTATTCAATTGAATGGAATATCTTATGTAGGTGAACCCAGCATGGTACATATGGCTAATCATTGGAAAGATGTTGAAGAGTGAAATATA
Organism: Pinus albicaulis; assembly: GCA_034641835.2. NCBI lineage: Eukaryota > Viridiplantae > Streptophyta > Pinopsida > Pinales > Pinaceae > Pinus > Pinus albicaulis. The sequence goes on from CM076579.1 coordinate 894,088,884, forward strand.
TCCATCCATTAGGGAATATTGACTTCAACAATAGTATTATAAAATTACAATAATATTAGTGATGTCTTATGATGATGTTGCAGAAATGTTGTGGTAGCACTATCATTTAGGGAGATCTAAGTTTTAGCTTATAATTTAGATGTATACATGATGATAGACAATGGAATTATAATACAATTTTAATGAAATTATTAATAATTACTAAGAGAATGATAAACATTTAATTTTTGTCAAATATTATTTTAATAAATTTTAATATTATCTTTGATCCAAGCTTGTTGGTATTATCATTACTGTTCTCCTCTACACCAATGATATATTTTTCTTCCTAGAAGCCACGAGGATTTCGACAAGAAACTTAGGACTCTTCATGACTATTGCTCCACTTTGGGTATGAATTTAATAGTCACAAGACTAAAATCATGATAACTCAAACCAAAATGTTTAGCCATGGAAATTTTTTCTATGGTAACAATAGCATGGATCACGTCTCTTCCTATAAATAGTAGCTCATTTACATTACTTATAAGCTCAAATAGATTTAAAACATTCAGAAAAGAATTATTGGAGGCTAAAAATCTTATTATTATCTTGAGAAAACTTGTAAGGATGTTGATCATTGTATTTGGAGTAAAATATTGTTCCTCTTTGAGACCATCTTCACCCATGTTTTCCTATAAGATATTTAAGTCTCTGGTTGCACTATATCCAAAGAGTCATGGAGTAGAATTGAGATGATTCCAAAGGAATTCATAACCTACAATGTGAAGATGAACTGAAATACCTCCTATGCTATCCTCCTGATTGAAGTGGGCCTCTCCCCTATTGAAAGCGCTATGGTTAAGTATCTAATGTATAAGAAGAAGCTTTACAACATGGAATCCAATAGGCTTCCTAAAATTGCTTCTAACAGTATTCAAAACCCTCACCTTGACGTGAAACCTGGGTGACTTAAGGATGTGTAGAATTGTCTCAACCATTGGAGGATAAATGAGGACATCATCTTCATAAGCAAGGATACTCTCAAAAATACTTTAACCAAAAAATTTAAGGATAAGATATGGGATAATAAGGAATTGGGGGGTAAAAGGAAGGTTAGATATTTTAAGAAGGCCATCAACCCCACCCTTGAAAAGGAGAATTATGTTTCTGTTTAGACCTCCTCGAGAAAAAAGATGAACATGGCTAATATTATAACTAATTCTTATGAGGTAGTGTTGTCTACTACTAAGAGACCCTAGGACCATAGAATTTGTTAGCTTTGCGATGGAGGATGAAAAATACCATCTTTTAGATTGTCCCACCATTACCCATATCCTTTATCTTTTCCCTAACATCTGTCATACTTCCAATCTTATTGACTTGTTAAGTCATCCCAAATATAGTAATATTGGTAGGCTTCTTTCCCTTATTTTTGACCATAGAAATAAGATTCTCAAGTATTACAACTAGATTCTTCTTCTTCTTAGGTCCATAGACCCATTGATCTTAATGGAAATTAATCATCATCATAATAAATTAGTTCGTTAGAGTAATTTGAGAAATTGAATATTATTTTATAAATGAAATAATTATATTTATAAATATTTCTGTTATAAATATGATTTTTAATTTTAATTAAATTATTAATAAAAGAATGACACACATTCAATTTATGTGAAATATTATTTTCATAAATTTTAATATTATTCACAAACCAAAACCAAAAATAAAAATTTATCTCCACGATAATTATGTAATTAATTAAAAATAAAAAAAATATGAAAAGGTGATCCAATATTGCACATACCATGCGCTTCATGACGCTCATGATGTTAACAACAGTAGGTGGGATTCAGAGTTCCTTGAAAGCCTCCATGATCATGAAACCCTTTTGAAAGTGGTACTGGCAGCCAATTATCTCTGTATAAAGAGTCTTCTGGACATGACGTGTAAAGCTACCGCTCACATAATTAGAGGTAAAACCCCCGAACAAATTCGTCGAATTCTCAATATTCAAGATGGAGATTATTTAAGTTCTCAACACTAGTGTGGCCGGGAGGCAGGCCTGGAATACGGGGCTTCTGAACACTTGTGAATTTCAATGATTTAACATGAAAGTCGTAGTGGCAGCCAATTAATTGTGTATAACGAGTCTTCCATGTAAAGCTATCGCTCACATGATTAGAGGTACAACCTCCCCAACAGATTCGACAAATTCTTAATATTCAAGATGAAGATTATTCAACTCTATGAAGTCATGGGAAAGACTTACTAGTTTTTTTAGAAAAGGGTGTCAAAAGCGTTATAGATCTTTGTTAAAATTGTGGGAACTAAAAATACTCCTTAACCCAATAGTTTAGAGAAATAATTAATTGTGCCTTAGGCCATACTACAGTTGAGAGTGATCCTCTAGAGCTCATGTTATATATTCATGGATAATACTCACTGCATGAATTGTTTCCTTACTACAATTTTATTAGCTAAACTATAGATTATTATGTTATTGAAAGACATTAAGTACATACTTTTAAAAAAGAACAAGCTAACCCTAAAAAACACCTTAAAATTATACACATTTCATTTTTCATATATGATTAACAGTTTCTAGGTCTACATGTACATTAGTATTTCCCTTTGATGTTTCTATGAAATATTTCTTTTCATTTAGAGGTAAATATTATGAAAAACAATTAATACAACACTATCATCAATAATCTCAGATATTAATTTTAATGATAAGGAACTTATCTAAACAACATAGTGTCTCAACTTTTCCTTGAAAATAGTACATGCATGATGTATACTTGACATCATTTCCTTGCACTCCTTTTAAACTCTAAGGATGAGATTTGTCTGATTGATATTGGTTTTGGTTTTACTCTAATTAATGTGAGTTGGCCATTTTGATCCACTCAACTCAATGTTTTCTCCAAATAGTTTACTATTTCTCCAAACAATGCATGCCAGCTAATATATCATATGACCCTAAGGAAGTAATGTCTAAATCCGCTTTTGTGGGGTATCCATTTAACTCCACATTAGATTATCTTATTTGATGGGTTACCTTTCGTTTGGTACCCATTCTTAACAATGTTAACCATGCATTTTGGATTTTTCATATTACAATTTAAATTTTTCCACAATTTGGAGGCTAGTTTATCTCAATATAGCCACAAGATCAATTAAAATAGAAACAAATTCATTTATAATAACATTTTCAATATCAATCATATTAAATTGATGGTTATCATGTTTGTCTTCTAGTGTTGCTACATTGGAATTGTAGTTTCTACTAATTGACTTACTCGCAGATTTTAAATCATTGTTTCTATCTCCGCAACCCCTCCATCTAGTAATATATTTTCTCGTTTCTTAGAATCCACATAGTTATTCATTATTTCTTCGTCCTCTTCTTCTAATTATTTTTTCTCTTGAAATTTCCATTCCTTTAAATTTTGGGGTTCTTTATTTTTTCATTTTGGATCTGTTTTTCATATCAGCATGTATTTGGTAGTGTCTAGTTTGGAGAGATATAATACATTGTAATGTCATATTTTTAAAACCTCGGTGTACTAGAAATTGATAATAATAAAGTGAATGCAATGAGATAAACATTTATTAAGGTATATCTCTATACAAATCCCAATAAGAATAAATATTCCCTTTATATTTATTTCCTCTCCGGTCTTTACAAAGCACCCCAAGGGTTTTCAATTCCTTCTAAAACTTGGTGATGTGGAAAAGCGATGCGGGAGATTATGTAATATGACCAAAAATGGAATTTTGGAGACCACTAATGTATTCAAATTATACTGAGAAACCATGTGGTCCAAAAATGGAATTTTGGAGACTAACAATGTATTTGAAATATACTGAGAAAACCATATGGTTATAAAAGGTCATATACTACGCCAAAACCATCATCCCTCATTAATAGTGAACTCCAAGTCTTTGAATATATGGAATTGTACAACAACAAAAAACCCCTAGAGAAAAAATGATTTTGACAATTTATGGTCCCATTTGTATATACCCATTGATGTAGACCCTCTAATTTTGGTCAGAAATAGTTGCACCTGTATATGACTTCTTATGATTAGAGGGTGTAGAGATATTGAGTAACTTCTAGAAAATTGATTTCCATTACGAGAACCTGATTAATCTTTTCGACAATGTAGGTTCAAGGGATGTTGAGGTTTGGATCATATCAAGTTTGTATTGCAACATTTATTTTTACACCATCTTTGAAAAAATCTAGTAGCTTTGGATTACTGGTACATAGAAAGCCTCCATGCAATTAGAAATTAATGATGACTCATGAATTTTGTTGGATTTCATAGTCATGAAACTATAAGAAATATTGCAGTGATCTACCTACATAAATCAGAATTTGTAATTTCATCACAATACCCATCCTATTTGTGACCTTATGCTTCATATCTTGCACCATAGTTGTTAAATCATGTCTTGTGATTTTTTTATTATCATGATGACTGATTTAGAATTAATATGATTTAGTTATGAGCGTAGCTGAAAATTGTGTCTCTTGAATTAGAAATTTGTGATAAGCTATTTTATTCTTTGGGAATAAAGTGTCATATGTATTTAACAGAAAAGTAACTATAGTAGGTATAGATACTTTCTCTCTATAGCTAGGCAGACAAGTTAAATTAAATAACCAACAAACAAAATTTCAAAAACCCAAGTAGAAGGGTTTAAATATGTTGTTAGGTTTCTATTAATTTCTATATTACATATATAAATACATCATTAAAATGAAATAAGAATCTAAGATGTTAAGAGAAACATGGTAATCCATAATAGAAATTCATAGCCAATTATGTAAACAAGAGGAAGTAAAAATATGTATAGTGGGCTCTATTGTATTAAATCAATAAGGAAATATTATGTACAAACTATGTACTTAAACTTAAATTGTACAAATTCATAAACTTGCAAATATATATACTTCTAACAACAATATAGTGGCTAAGAACCTTGAAAACCATTATACATGGAGAGGTAATATGTATTAGAAACCATTATAGATTCATAATACTATATGGATTTAGAATCTATAAGATATGAATTATTCATACATATATATGCATTCTGAATATAATAAATAAATTCTAAATCATGTACAGAAATGGTTCCAGATTTAAATTCATCCAAGAAAGATGACAAGAAAAACATATTAATATCCTTGAAACTATCAATTATTAATGTCAAAGTAATATTGATTGAAAGTCGAATATTACTCATATAAATTACAAATTTATATATATACATTGACAAAACATTAGTTAGATGGCTGAATTCTATATATGGTAGACCAACCTATAGATGGATGAAATAAAAATTATGGTAAGTTATTTTGTCGAAGAAATTTGAAATTATGATGGTGTAAACTATGAAGATGATGTACCTGTACCAAAAACCCACAGATAAATGGGTTAGATTCAGATCAAATAGAATCTAATACAAATAGACAAAATATAAAGAATTGTCAATATAATTAAAATTATAAATATACCTTATTAGCCAAGTATGAGGTAGTGAAGTTTCTTTTGTAAAATAAATAATAAAATAAAACATACAAGTCAGTATAGTGAACTGGGAATGAAATTATAATTTTGTAATAGTATGGAAACTATACCAGCCTAGATCGAGCTTAACTCTGGATATATCAAGCGCCGAGAGGGATCAAATCTCTCGAGGTGAAAACCTCTTTTTTGAGTGCAAAACTTGAGGAAAGGTTTTCACCTCGAGAGATTTGATCCCTCTCGGCGCTTGATAGATCCTGAGTTAAGATGGATCTAGGCTGGTTTCACTCATGTGAGACCAAGGAAAATCTATTGATAATATGAGGAACATATCCTTAGTTTTATCAATAATATGTAAAAGCATCTAATATTTACATAACCATTTTAAATATGTTAAATATGTTCCTCATATTAGTTACCTCAGTTTGTTGAGATGATAAATATTTAAAATAACTTTAATGATGAAATAAAATTTTTAATGCAAAGTGACAATGTAATAATATTGAATCATAGAAACTGTGAATAATAAGAATGTAGTCAATTACGAATAGTCTTCATTGTGATCGATTTCAAACTATTTTCTTCTACTATTCTTATTTTCACCCATGTTAGTTTTGTCATATTTTCATATTCATTATTTGAAAAGTATAGTTGGAATCTTAAACCATTTAAATATTTAGCTCGAGTTGTTGTATTAAACATTATCCCTTGTCTCTCTTGCTCTCGAATATTAATAGGTTGAATTACTATAACACAAAAATCAATGTACATTGTCAATAATTTTTTGTGCTTACACTGAAATCATTGCACACACAATACTAATCCAATGACTTTAAAATTAATGTACCATCATACATTCAATTACATCAAAGTATAAATTAACATATACAGTGAAATCAATGCAACTAATGCAAGAAATCAAATAATAATAGAAAACAACATCTACACTAAAATCAATGCATCTAGTGCAAGTAATGAAATATGATTAGAAATCAACATCTACACTCAAATGCGTCTAGTGCAAGTAGGAAAATAGGATTTAAAGCCAACATTTACACTGAAATCAATGCATCTAATGCATGCAATCAAATAGGATTAGAAATCACCATCTACACCGAAATAAATGCATTTAGTGCAAGGAATCAAATACGATTATAAATCATCTACATTTAAATCAATGCATTTAGTTAAATCATCTACATTTAAATCAATGCATTTAGTGTAAGCAATCAAATATAATTATAAATAAACACCTACATTGAAATTAATGCATCTAGTGCAAGCAATAAAATAAGATTAGAAATCACCATCTACACTGAAATCAAGGAATTTAGTGAAAGCAATCAAATAGGATTAGAAATCACCATATACATTGAGATCAATCCATTCAGTGCAAGAAATCAAATAGGATTAAAAATAATCTACATTGAAATCAATTCATCTAGTGAAAGAAATCAAATATAACCAAAAATCAAAATCTACAGTAAATTAATACATCGAGTGAAATCAATCAAATAGGATTAGAAATCATCATCTACGCTGAAATTAATGAATTTAGTGCAAGAAATCAAATAGGATTAGAAATAATCTACATTAAAATCAATCCATCTAGTGTAAGTAATCAAATATCATTAGAAATTAACATCCACACCAAAATCAATTCATCTAGTGCAAGAAATCAAATAGGATTAGAAATCACCATCTACACTTAGATCAATGCATCTACTGCAGGAAACCTTCTCCCCTCTCTCCCCCATATATATCTATATATCCATCCATCTCTCCTTCTTTTTCTCTTTATCTCACCCCACCATACACACACTCTCTCTCACTCCATATCTATCAATTTCCTTGTCCCTCCCTCCTTCTCTCCATCTATATTTTTTTCTCTTCACCTTACATCTCTATCTATATCTCACTCTATCTCTCTCTATATCAACTCCAAAACATAAACTTTCTTTCTCCAATCTATCTATCTATCTATCACTCCCTCCTCCTCCTCCTCCTCTCTCTCTCTCCCTCTCTCTCTCTCTCTCTCTCTCTTGCTTCTATCTCTCTTCCTTCCTTCTACCCTTCATCCCTCTCTCTCCATCTTCTTTACCACTCCCTCTCTCTCTCTCTCCACCTTTCACCCTCTATGTCTTTATTCTTACCTCCCCCTCTCTCCCTCTCCATCCTCATATCTCTTTCCCTACCTCTATTCACTCTCTCTCTTCCTTTCTCTCCCCCCCTCTCTCTCTATCTTCACCTTCCAACTTTGTTACCATATGCCTCTCTTTCCCCTTCTCTCCCCCCTTCTCTCCATATCTCCTTATTTTTCTCTTTATCTCACCCCAAAACATACACACTCCCTCTTCATCTCTCCCTCGTCACTACCCCTCTCTCTCCACTACTCACTCTCTATGTATTTATTCTTCCCTCCCTCTCCCCTCATCCAGCTCCATCTCTCAATCCCTCCCTCTCTCCCCCTCCAGATCCATATTTCTATCCCTCCCTCTCTCCTCCTCTCTTTCAAGTCCCCTCTCCTTTCCTTCCTCTCTATCCCTTTCTCTCCTACCTCCCTTTCTCTTCCCCCATCTCTCTCTCTCTCCATCTCTCAATCCCTCCCTCTCACCCCCTCCAAATCCATATTTCTATCCCTCTCTCTCTCCTCCTCTCTTTCAAGTCCCCTCTCTTTTCCTTCCTCTCTCTCCCTTTATCTCCTACCTCCCATTATCTTCCCCCATATCTCTTTCTCTCTCTCTCTCTCTCTCTCTCTCTCTCTCTCTCTCTGCCCCCTCCCTACAATCCTCTCTTCCCCCATCACTCTATTCCTCTCTCTCATCATTCCTCTCTCACCTCCTTCTATATGACCCCCCAACTCTCTTTCTCTCTCTCTATGTCCTCCAATCCTCTCTCTTCCCCCATCACTCTATCTCACTCTCCAACTATCTTACAATTTCTATCCCTTTATCCTTCTCTCCCCCCTTGTCTCCATCACTCCTCCTTTCTCCTTCTCTCCCCCTTGTATCCATCACTCCTATGTATCTTTATCCCACCCATAAGCATACACACTCTCACTCCATCTCTCCCTTGTCACTCCCTCTCTATGTATTTCATCTTCCTTTCCTCGCTTTGACTCGAGCTCCATCTCTATATCCCTCCTTCTCTCCTCCAACTCTAATCCTTTCTCTCTCTCCCTTTCTCTCCTACCTCCCTCTCCCTTCCCCCTTCTTTCTCTCTCTCTCACTCTCTACCCTCCAATCCTCTCTTCTTCTCCCTCCCTATCTCCTTATCTCTCTCCCACCTCCATCTTTATGTCTCCCTCTCCCTCTCTTACCCTTCTCTAACTCTCTCACTCTTCTCACTCTCCCTCTCTTCATTCATCTTCTCCCTTCTCCTTCAATTTATCTCCATATCTCCCTTGTCACTCCCCCTATTTCTCCACCTCTATCATATATCATGATATATTAATATATATTACAATATAATAAATTTAATATTCTATTAATCTAAACATATTAATTTAATAATATTAATTTTTTAATATTATGTTAGGGTTAATAATGTTTTTTTTCATGGTATTAATAATAATTTGGTCCATTGTATTTGACCCTTATACTTCATATATAATCAGATCTTGATTTCTTATCGTATTTGATATATTTTTATTTATTTACCTTAGCTCTTTATACCTCTTTTATATTTACTTATTTACCATACCTATTTTATAAATATATTATTTGGCCCATGCTATTATTAATAATTTGTCCCATGGTATTGGTAATAATTTGTCCCATAGGCTTCACCTAAATAAAACCTGTTTTTGAGTTTTTGTAAATATAAAGTGGTTTATTGAGTAAATATAAAAACCGGTTTTATTTATTTACCATATCTCTAGTTTATTTATATTTTATTTATTTACCATACCTCTTGAGTAATATAAAAAGAGGTTTTATTTATTTACCATACTCATGGTTTGTTTATATTTTTAAGTAAATACCATATTTTATTTATTTACCATATCTCTTTTCTGAGTGTTAGTAAACTCTTCATATTTTAAGTTTATATCGTTTAAATTTATTTTTAATAAATTTTTAATTGTTCATTTATATGTTTATGTAAGCTATTGTTCAAACCGACATTTTTTTTGGCTTCCCACATACTTACAGATCGGGGTCATACTGGGCTGTAGAATGCGCCTCTCGGCGCAATAAAATGTATTACCTACGTTTTGGGTTGGAAACCATATACTGGGTATTTGATGTAAATTCATGAATTGTACGAAATCATGAAAAGAGGGGGCTTTACTGTGTAATAAAACATTTTGTTAATATTTGAAATTAACAAATGACCATAAACATCATGAAGTTAAAGAAAGGAAACCTTAATGATTCCTATAAATCTTATGTTCATTAAACCAAATTTAAAGGAAAATGAAACTATGAAAGTATGTGACGTCTGTGATGTTCCAGAAAAAGGCACGAAAATGGATGTAGGCCATTTACGTTGCAAACGAAGTGGAAATTCACCAAAGATGAACACACAGTGAAGAACTTTCCCAAAAATGAAACGATGGAAAAAAATGAAACCCTAGCTAAGATCAATTGGTGCTAACAAAATATGATGCGATCTTAACCATTAATCCACCAAATAAATCCACCATACAGCTATCTAGTGAAGTTAATAAGCCCATGTGATGATATAGGTCAGACTCACTGCTAATAAATGGGACTACAGTAAAGTTGGTTGTCATTTAATAGAATAAAGAAATATCTCAGTAAAAACTATATAAAATATAAGATCATCAAATCAGTCTTAAAAGATGAATCATTGAGTATCAATTCGCATATGAAAACACTGACATAGATGATATTGTCACATCTGAGTTCAATACAATTCATAATGTGGAAATACGATAAGGGTATGGGGTACATAATTTGAATTCAACGGTTGTGAAAGAAATTTTAGGACATTAAATATTTGTTGAACCAAGTATAAAAAAAAAAGGGTTAATATCTTATTCGAATCATAATAATAGAGATTACTATATAAAATCATAGGCATGAATTATGTTGAATTGAAATGCTCTGTTGAATAAATATACATATGAAATCTCGAAAATAATCTTATAGACTTAGAGATAAAAAAAATGTAGATATATACAATATAGGAAATTAAAATATATGTTAAAATCATATATGAGTGTAATATATGATAAAAAAATATATATATGAGGAAACTCTTAATGGTTAATTACAGTTAAATTTGATACATGTATATAGTGACATACACGAGTGTTTAGAGAGAGGCGGGAATCTCTAACTATAAGTGTTAGTTTAGTATGAGCATTTTGAAATTTTATACATTAAAATAAGTATAAAGATACCATGTATATGAGAATAATTTCAAATCATATTAAAGGAATGAGTGTTTACGAAAATATTCATAGAGATGAATAAAGAGATGACATCATTAAATTTGAAAAGATGGAAATAAAATCCTTGAATTAATTTCTATAAGAGAATATACATTAACAAAATAAAATAATTAAATGAGAGAAGAAGAACTAAGAAAGGGAAAATAGAAGTAATATAATGATATCAATAAATAAATAATGGTATCAGAGCCCATGTTGAAAAAAATGGGCCTATGTGTTCCCACACAGAAAAACCCAAAAATATGTTGTTGTGAAATATAAGAGAATAAAAGTTCTTTCCTTTACAGAATATGATTTACTATTTAATTTCTGTGTACAGTGATTGAAGTTTAGAACTTGTACAATTTTTATTATGAATGAAGAAGGAGAGTTGTACGTGGATCTAGGCGGTGCAGAAAACCCACCAGATCAAAATGCTCAATTGCTGGACATGATAAGAGATATGCAACGAGAAATGGTTCAACTAAGGACTAACAATGAATGATTGTTGCAAGCCAATGAAGATAAATAGAGGCTGCTCAGAGAGTTAACCTCTCGGTCTAGTCATGAAAGTGAAGACCATGGAAGAAAGAGGAAAGAGGCTGAAACCAACTCAGAAGGGTCTGAGGGTGGGGAAGCATTTGGAATATGTGAATCTAGAACACTTGTTGTGGCTGGAAAACTTGAGAGTTCTGTTGTTGAATGGCCAAAAGATACTCTTCGAAAGTGAGGCTACGCGGAATTATAGGGGTAGTCGAAGTCATACTAGATGTAGATGGGGCTTCAGGAGCTTGAGTATCCGGAGAAGAAGCATATAGTCGATGAATTTCCAACATGTGCTTATCAAAAGTATAGGTAGAAACCATAGGCATAGTCGTAACTGTACTAGCAGGTGCAGACTCGAGAGCGTGAGTTTGTGATCTACTCAGACCCTGATTGACAGGCCATGTCGGATTAATTATGATAGACTGAAGATTGTGAAAAGACTTTGGTGACTGTGTCATAACAACCGGTGTAGAGAAAGCTACACAGATGGTAGAGCAAACTGGGACAGATGTAACAACAACTGATGAACTCGGTGTCAAAGGTGACAGTCCTAACGAAGGTAGGACTAAACTACTAGGAGGAGTTGATGTACTGGATTGTGCTATAAATGTAACACTAGACAAAATCTAACTCAAAGTTCGATAACCAGGTGGAAGTGACACTTATTGCGGAGAATATTGAACAGAAACATGCGGGAGATCTTCAGGGAAAATTTAATATTCACCTGTAGAAATAGGCATTCCTTCACTGTCAATAGGACTTGAAGAATCCATATCTGGCGAAGTTGTAAAATTGTCGAAAAGATGACGAGGACTAGGAAGTATAGCATCAAATATAAATGGTGATCCCAAATTAAGAATAGGGGATTCTTCCTTGTCCCCAAAAACATACCAACCACCTAAATGAGGCCAATTGAACTCAACGGGCTCTTGAGGAGGAGATCGAGTAGCAAGAGGTAAAACAGCTGGGAGAATAAGTTGCGAAAACTCGATAGACGTAGCGGGCTGAGGGGTTTCGTAAGACATGTCAAGAAAAGAACTACCACTAGGAGTTAGTGACGAAGATGATGAGACTGGTAGTTCTGCCACTGTGACCATATTTCAAAAATAGAAAAGGAAAAAGAGAGAGCTGAAATAAGGTTTCAAGACCAACGCCTAAGGAAAAGAAAAACAAGTCAAGTAACAAAATCTAAATGCGCATGTAATTGTGGGAATTTTAGTTTATGACATTGAAACTAGACTTTGTTGTTTCATTTTTTAAGAGTCGAGAAACAGGAAAAAGCTGACTCTAGTCACTTTCAATTTTAAACGAGCGTGAAAGGACAAGTGCTCGATGATCTCTTCTCTTTTTAATGAGTCACAAAAATATCGAAATGACTACTCTAGTATTCTAATAAAGAGGGTGTACCAAGTTTTCGTGAACTGCAATATACTCCTTGGTGATCAAATGAAAGAGAAATGCATGGACTTTCCGTACATGCAAGTGGTCTCCCCGAATGTTGTGTTCAGTGTATCACGCTTACACGACAGCAGACTCGACTTCCTATGGATAAAGGATTTAAACCTATAGGGGTCTACCTTAATATACTCGACGGTATAGGGAGCACATGTTCGTAGTAGCCGTGTCTAAAGCCAAAAATGCGAATGACAACTACTAGGTTTTAAGACGGTGGAACATGTCTCTAGCCTAGACCACTAAAATTTTTGTTTTAGGTTCCAATGTTTCCTTAGGTTAATTCAATTGATTTTATAGTTGATCTCGAATTATGTTTCAATTTCAAGGCCTTACCGAATGTCGATCTCAAATTCCCTAAATGCAAACTATGTGCAACTCAACACCATTTTCCATTCAATGAATGCTAATTACAAGAAGGATAGAGATCTTTCAAACAATAGCAATCAAATGAAATCAAACGAAGAAATCCGCTAATGCACCTAATTTGATCGAGCGAAAAATTAAAAATTCTTTCCTAGTTAATGAAGAACTAGTTATGCGAAAGAAATTTCGTTTTTCATGCAAACGAAAAGAATGCAATTTTTTTTATTTTTCAACGAAATGAAGCACACAATGCACTAATTATACAGAAAAAAAAGACAAATACTAGTTTGAGTATTGCGAATGTAAATAGATAAATCCACTAATGGATGAAAGCAACACAAACACAAAGATGCACTCAAACCAATGGTGCACTCTTCCAATCAAAGAGAATGTTTTGAAACAATCTCGACAAGCAATGTGATCTATGCTTGGAGCAGCAAGAAGAAATTCAAACGAAACCGGAAATGATCATTCAACCAGAATAACAAGAATAAAAATGAATCGACTTCCAATTAGAAGCCTCACTGAGCTAGGACACTGAGAATCCCTAAGGACATAAACTACACTAATAAGTAAACATACGTACAACTGAGAAAAACAAGCCTATGAAAGTAAAACAATCTCAACAAAACAATTGCAAATCAGAAATCGACCCAGAGGCAAGTACAACTCACCAAAAAATCAAAAGGAAAGTCAATCCAAACCCTATAGGATTCAAGGGGACTGTAAGGCTGTAATCTGCACCAAAGAGGGGTTGGCGCTAGTGCAACACAAGAAACATGCGCCAATCGGTGCGACTGTTCAACTGAAAAATTCACCAAGCCAGATATCTATGGGAGAATGAGAAATCGAATGAGAAGAGGTCAATTATGACACTCTAGAGCTGAACAAGTGGACTCTAAACAAGCAAATAGACCATAAAAGATAGACAAACAAACAGATGACCAAAGTCGACTTGACAAGGGAAAAAAGACAAACTCACACTGATCCCTAGTGGAGTCGCCAAATTTTTATGAAGGTGAATCCTCTCTGCGGAGAGAGATGATCCCTATAGCACGAGAGTGGGTCTAGAAATAATTAGGACAAAGTAGATGTAGGTTCCTAATTACTAAATGAAATAGATGTGATAGATGGACCTACTTGGAGTCCAACGTCGTCGTCGTAGCTATTGTAGTGGCCGCGTCTCGATTCCTTCCTCAGAAAATCACGATATGTTCACAGCGATGCTTGGATAACTGCACAAGATCAAAAAACATGAGCAGCATGCAAAAAAACCAAGTCATTCATAATTACGAACCATTCAAGGAGGGTTAATCATATTGCATCAAATAGAACACATCAACGCAAAATGGGAACCAGAAAATAGTTATACATATGTATTAAATAGAATAAAGAGTTACAAAAAAGCCTTGGCATCACAACCTCCTTCAGCAGGGTTATGTTGAAGCATGTCTTGATGAGTGTTATGGAATTCAGATGGGATGAAGGCACAAGTATAATCTCTCTCAATAAGGGACTCTCCCATTCTATCTCGAATAGAAATCTCTCTAGCATTTATGCTATATAATCTTTAGTTCAGCTAGCTCCATCAATGGAGGATGGCTATATTTATAGAGTGAGAGGAGGAGGTTGGGATCACTACTATAGTGGAAGGGAGGCCTTATCCCTTGGGAGGTTTCCCCAAAAGGTGGAAACAAGAGGCCAAAGGAGGAAGGTCGTGGTTATTTAGTCGAACCACTCTCTATGACTCATCCACGAAGTTGTTGTGATCGAAACTTCACCTCTATTTAAAAAAAAATTCCATAAATAAATTGGCACGAGCATCTAACTTAGACAGAGTGCCAGCTAACATGGTATTGGAATAAAGAACATTGCAAAATTAAAGAAGTAGCCGAGTTTGTTGGTGGAAATAATTCAGATTTCCTGCAAGAATTTCTTGGTCCGAGAGTTGAGTAAACATCGAAATGGATTTCAATGGTTTGCGGCTGGAGTATGTACTCAAGGGAAAATTGAACTACATTGCATGGAAGGATAGGATGGAAGCAGTGCTTGAAGAGAATGGCTTGAAGGATTTCATTGACAATGGTGTTCCTAAGCCCTCTTCGACAGATGTTGCATTACTTCACGCGTGGCAAAATAAAGTAGCGAAGACAAGAAGAAATATGTTGGAAGGTGTGAGAGACCATATTGTCTGAAGCCTTCATGGGAAAGGCACTCCATTCAATATGTGGAAACGTCTGACATATATTTTCCAAATTAGAAGCAACCTTAGGAAATTGGAACTGAAGGATAAACTCAGAAAGATCAAAATGGAGAAAGGCAAAAATATTCCCAAGTATCTTACAAATGTTTTCTAGTGTGGGGATGACCTGGGGAGTGTGGGAATCACAGTCGCTGATGATGATTTGGTGAGCTTGGCTCTATTGGTACTTCCTAATAGTTGGCACAATTATCAAGACTGTGTCAACAGAGGGGAAAAATTGTCGAATCAGGGACGAGTGTGCTCGGATCTAGTACAGGAGGAGTTCAGGCGCAACACTAGAGATGGATCTTCATCAAAGCATGATGATGAAGAGGATTGTGCATTGGACGCCAAGGTAAGGAAAGGGAAGGGGAAAAAATTCCACTCAAAATCCGAGGCTAAAGGAAAGAATCTG
Organism: Pinus albicaulis; assembly: GCA_034641835.2. Classification (NCBI taxonomy): domain Eukaryota; kingdom Viridiplantae; phylum Streptophyta; class Pinopsida; order Pinales; family Pinaceae; genus Pinus; species Pinus albicaulis. The sequence goes on from CM076579.1 coordinate 894,104,831, forward strand.
GATTTTTCCAAAGTGAAGTGTTTTCAGTGTCACGAACATGGGCATCTTACAACTAACTACGCAAAAGAAAAGAAGACCAAGAAGGATGTTGGAGCTGTAGCTGGTGAGGCCCTTGCCTCGCAATTTGAACTTGATTTCTCCTTGACCATATGCTTGGTTTCAAGCAGAATGGGGTCGGTGTGGTATCTTGATAGTGGTGCTTCCTTCCACGTGACGGGAGACAAGAAGCTTTTCACTAACTTGGAGGAGAAAAATATCCAAATGCATATAGAGATGGGCAAGGATGGAAAATACAATGCGACCAACATTGGCACCATTACCTTTGAGAGGGATTCAGGTAAACCATATCTTTTGAAATATTTTATGCATGTTCCAAGTCTGAAGAAAAACTTGGTCTCAGTCGCGACGTTGGAGGACAGAGGTTATGACATTGTTTTCAGCGATGGAAAAGATTTCCTGCGACATACAAAAATGAGTGAAACCAAGAGAATAGGGATTTGAGTTAAGAATCTCTACAAGTTTGAGGTAGATGGCTGAGCTAAAATGGTGGGCAAGGAAAAAAAAGTGGTGAGCCAGGACGAAGGAGAGTTATGGCACAGGAGATTGGGCCATCCTCATTTCGGAGCTTTGAAATTCATGCAACAAATATCTACTAGACTTCCAATGGGAACACTTGCTCAGTTAGATCAATGCACGGGTTGCACCATGGGGAAGTATGAAAAATATACCTTTCATGAAAAGGAGAACCATGCTTCAGTGATCCTTGAGAGAGTTCACATAGACGTGTGTGGACCATTCTTGGTTGCTTCAACAACAAAACATGTGTATTATGTTATTTTTATTGATAACTTTTTCTCGTAAATGTTGGATCTACTTCATGCAGAATAAGGATCAAACATTCTCAAAGTTTTGTGAGTTTAAATCATTGGTGGAGAAAGATTTGGGGAAGCAAGTGAAGGCTCTGCGAGGCGATAATGGTGGAGAATATATCTCAAAAAAATTCAAATATTTCTGTAGAAAAGAAGGAATTGGTAGAGAACTCATAGTGCCTCATAACCCATAGAAATTTAATGGGGTGATAGAGAGGAATAATAGAACAATTGTGGGTGTTGCACGAGCAATGATCTATCAGGGCCTACCAATGCTTTTGTGGGCGAAAGCATGCAACACTATGGTTTATGTGCAAAATCGTTGTCCTCATAGGGTACTTGGCATGAGTACACATGAAGAATATTTATAGGGAAGAAGCTAGATGTTTCTCATTTAAATATTTTTGGCTCATCTGTTTATTTGCATGCGACCAAGAACGTGAGGAAGAAGCTGGAGCCGACTGCTGAAGTTGGGATATTTGTGTGGTACATACAAACACCCCATAATTATCGTGTGTATTTTCCAAACAATCAAATGACTATGATACGACGGGATATAAAATTCAATGAGGAGAAAGCCATGAAGTTGTTGCTTGAGAGGGATCTAGACTTGCATGTAGAAGAGGAACTAATTGTTCCTAAATATGATTCTCTAGATGTGGAATAGCCACAAGAGGAGGTTCATGGAGTGGAGGAGTCCACTCATGCAGAGAAAAACATCATAACTAGTAGATGGTGTACCACAGAAGCCGAGAGGCTGAATATTGACGCGATACAGAATGTAGGAGTTCCTACTTCACAGTGTAGAAAGAGATAGTCTCCTAACCGATTCACTGGATACATGGCTCTCATGATCAAATGTATTATGACTGAGCCATCTTCCTTTCAGAAACCAGTGCAGGAGCCCGCATGGGTAGATGTAATGGTGGAGGAGTATGAATCCATTATTAGAAACAATGCTTGGGAAATTTTTCCAAGGCTAGTTCATAAATCAATTGTAGGTTCAAGATGGATCTACAAGGTAAATAAAGTTGATGATGGGAGTTTTGAGAAGTATAAGGAAATATTTTTGGCCCGAGGATTCTCACAGATCGAGGGGATTAATTAGGAAGAAAACTTTTCACCTATCGCACAGTAGTCTTCCATACAGACCATCCATGCCCTCTCAGCACAGATGGGTTGGTACATTCATCAGATGGATGTGAATACTACGTTCCTTAATGGGATCATTGAGGAAGATGTGTACATTGAGCATCCTGAAGGATTTGAGATGTTTAGCAGTGAGTCATATGCGTGCAGACTCAAAAGACCACAGTATGGTTTGAAGTGAGCACCCCGTGATTAGTACCTTCGGATCGATAGCTATTTCACTAGACTTGGCTTCACTAAGAGTGAGGAAGATGCAAACCTATACCAAATTGTGGTGGAGGGTAACCTTTTAATAATTTTTCTTTATGTTGATGATTTAATACTAACTGGTGATGAGCAGTTTATATACTCATGCAAGGAGGACCTTGCAAAGGAGTTTGAGATGAAGGATATGGGCTTCCTTCAGTATTTCCTTGGATTGGAAATATGGCAGCGTCAAGGTGAAATTTTTGTGTCTCAAGGAATGTATGCAAGGGAGATACTCAGTAAGTTTCAAATGGAGGGCTCCAAACCGATGGATACTCCTATTCTAGGAAACTGGATGAAAGAGGAAGCTACATCTTGAGAGGTAGTGCATGCTACTATCTATCGACAATTGGTGGGTTCGCCCATGTATTTAGTTAATACAAGACCGAACATATGCTATGTGGTGAACCAACTTAGTTAAGCAATGGTTAAGCCCAAGCTCTTTTGGAAGGCAGGAAAGCATGTCGTAAGATATCTCAGGGCCACATCTAAGTATGGCTCATGGTATAGACAGACGGATGAGGTGAAGTTCCATGGCTTCACAGATGAAGATTGGGTGGGTAGCCCAACAGACAGAAAGAGCATATCAAGAGGGGTCTTCAGTATCATATCTATAGATGTTTCTTGGTACAGCATGAAACATAGATCTGTAGCACTCAGTTCAGTGGAAGAAAAATACATGGCAGCAATTCAAGGTACATGTGAGGCTATCTGGATGAGAAATATCCTAGTTGGTTTGTTTGGTTCTCATTTAGATCCTATAGTGATTCATTTTGATAACCAGAGTTGAATTAAAATCTCGTTTAATCTTGTATTTACTAATAGACCTAAGCATATAGATATCTGGTATCATCATATCAGAGATTTTGTGGAGTGGAAGATCATGTTGTTTCAATACATTCCTATAGAAGATTAGGATGCAGATATATTGACGAAGGCACTAACAAGGAGCAAATTCAAATATCATAGAGACAGGATCGGGGTGAAGGATAATCCCTTTCTTCTTGAGAGGGAGTGTTGAGATTCAACAAGATGGTGATCCTAATGAAAACTAAACACCTACACTAGGTGGGGCCCACATGCTATTTGTAGATGAATGTATATTTCTAGAACGTTGATCATCTTCTATTTATAGCGGGAGTCTATTTATAGATGGTTGACAAAAGTCTATTTATAGATGAGATTCTCTTTTTAGATGCATGGGTGAATTCTATTTATAGATCGCGTGTCTCTTGAAGCACTTGATTTCAGTTAACAGATGCAGAAAACTAGTTGAGTGAAGGAATTTTGAGTTCTAAGGTTGTTTGGTGGCACATGCAGAGTTACTGAGTCATAACTATGTGATTCGAAGTTGTAACAGAGTTGTATGAGTAGTTATGTGAGTTGTTATTAATTTCAACTTAGTTAAGTGAGTTAAACTCAACTGTGCTAGTTGTAACTAGTTGTAACTAAAGATATAGTACTGAGAGATCAATGAATTGATTATTTAATTAATTCACACGCAGCGATCTCACATGCCACTGAAAAAATACTATTGTTAACTACATGCATGTCATATCCAGTGGAGACCTAGTTGAGAGGTAGATGAAAGGGTTTTTTTTACTATCAGTTCCGACATTAGTGAGTGATCAGTTGAAGCCACACACGTATTGGAGATGCCAATGATGATTGTGTAGTGAAGGCAAGGCATGTTCGAATTCTTTCAGGGATTGTGATCAGCAAGGATTGCACAATGCAGGCAGGCTGTCAGGAGGCAGTAAATTGGTGCATGTTTATGCCATTTTTTGTATGATAGTGTGAGACGATTATATATTGTACTAAGAGCTCTTGGATTAGATTTTTGCATGATATTGTTTCATGATCCATGATATATACATAATATATGATAGTTGGGTTTTTAGCTTTATGCTATCCCAGTAAAGATGTAATGTCTCTCACTCAACAATTTTTTTTTCTTTTCTTTTACTACATTCCATCAATACCTCAAGTCTCTTAAACACACTGTTTAAGATTCCTAGGTAAAAATATTCATCAACATTACTAGTCCAAAATATACTAGTTCATAATTAAATTTAATTAATTCCCTCTAATGTATTAACTATAGTGACTATACATTACTCTTATCTTCTCATAATACATTTTGTATGGTTTAATAGTATATGCATATGTTGCTTTACCCCTTCACAGTGTTTTCACATAACATCTTACCTTATTCAGTCCATCCTCCTTTATAGCTTTATTAACTTAACTCAACCTCTCTGTTCTTTTTTTTTTTAAATACGTTTATACATATGAACAATTTTTCATTACTTTTTTTCTTTAACAATTTACTTTACTAACTATACCTAACGTAACCATGGTAATTTACCTTTGTAATAACCTTACTTCATGAATGGCTTGAACAATAACCCCTACTCAAGGTTTTAACACCCATAAAAATAACAAATCTTGGCTTTCCTAAGTTATAACGCTCACTTATTGGTATAACTTTATACTGTACCCAACTTAGAATTTTAGATTCAAATTGGAAATGATTAAATATTATAAGGTTCATTTCCCAATTCCTTTAATACCATACTGATGCATCGTAGGTAGGGAAGTGACCTCTCATTTACTTGGGGCCCGAGATGATTTCACTTGTTGTACTTGGCCTTCCAAGTGTCATTTCCATATTATGAAACCTATTTCATGACCTAACATTTCTTACGGAAAATTGGGTTATTAGTATCTTCAGAATACATTTCTTAGCTTTTTCTTTTCGGTCAATCATGTAAACTATTTGAATAGTACTTTGTGACTGCACTTCGGATTTAATCATCCGGACATTATTAAATTTTGTATGGTGAGAGAGTACTTGTCGCTTTTGGACTTTGATCTCTAGTCATTGATCCTGGTTATGTGCCTCCAGATGATGCCACGTTGATCGATGAGATTTATTAGGGTTTCTGTCAATGGAATGTGTTTAAAATCCTGAATTTAATTCATGGGAATCCATCCACTGCTCCGCTCGGTTATTCAGAATTCCATCCTTCTTCTGATGCAAATATTTTCACGATGACACACAATTCAATGACCTGTGACAGTCCAGAATTCCACGTATTTCCACCTCGTGCATTCACAACTTTGGTAAGTTGAAGAATTTACTACCATAGTATTTTTCTACCATATTCTTCATTTTTTTCTCTCCATTTTATTTAAAATTTGCAGGTATTCGTTTATATTCTAAGTTTTTATTTTCTCGCTCTTTGTTCTGAACAGGAAAATGGTGTTTCGTTTTTGAAATTCTTAACGAGCACCTAGGTATTCATTTATCCCACCATAACTTCCCAAGCTTACTTGTTAGCTCAACTAATGAAAATTTTCCACCGTTTTCGCTTATAAAATTTTTCGTTTTCTGGGAACAAAGTTTTCGCTTATAAAATATCTTTAGGTAAAAATAACTTGTTACACTATTTTGTTGTTATAATACACCAAAAACAATATTTGGTAAAATAAGTCTTTAGTGCTTAGGTAGTTAGATGATATGGATAACTGCATAGTTGGGATTCACTATATTATTTCAAAAGATTTTTTATCCTGAAATTTTGATTTTTATCATAGCCAAATCTTCACAAAGAATTTGTTGATGGAAGTAGACTGAGTTGTAAAACTATGATATAGGTTTTTAGTATTGTACATTTAATTGATAATCTAAATCCTTATAAAATGTCAAAATTCATTACTTATTGACAAACTTATAATTTATTTATTTATTTACTCACAAATTCATTCCTAGATTGTATTTATTTAATTTAGCTATTTAGAGGAGACTTAAATTAATTGTTCTCGAATTAATTAATTCAATAATATAATTGTTATAATATAATTCCTTGGTGTAGATTATTGATAATTGTCCTCGAATTTGTTAGCTTCGGGATGGAGGATTAAAAACACCATCTTTTAGATTGTCCCACCATTACCCACATCCTTTATCTTCTCCCTAACATGTGTCATACTTCCAATCTTATTGACTTGTTAAGTTATCCCAACTATAGTAATATTGGTGGGCTTCTTTCCCTTATTTTTAAGCATAGAAATAAGACTCTCAAGTATTACAATTATTTTCTACCAAATGAGTTTGTATTGTATTCTGACACTCTTGCATTGCAATTCATAAACAACTAGCCAAAATTGATCCAGAAACATGCCAAATGGGTAGAAGTTTTGTAGAGATTTACTTTTGTGATAAAGCATACAAGTTGTAAGTTGAACAAAGTTGCTAATGCTTTTAGTAGAGTGAATTTAATCATGCAGGAATTACAAGTTTGTGTTGTAGGATTTGAGGGAATGGTTGACATGTATAAAGAAGATGCAAAATTTAAGGAAATTTATGCAGCTCTACAAAACCGAGTAGTTTGTAATAGGCGCGAGTGGTTGTATTATCTTATCGAAGGATATTTTCTATTCAAAAATAATAAATTGTGTATTCCTAAATGTTCTATGAGGGACAAAATAAATTAAAGCGAAACATAGTGGATGTTTCTCTAGAAATTTTGGACAAGACAAGACTTTTGCACAGTTAAATGCTTTTTACTACTGGCCAGAGATGCAAATTGATGTTAAGATATTTGTTGAGAAGTACGGGATCTGTCAGTATGCTAAGGAAGAAGCCAAAATACAAGATTATATCAGCCATTACCAATACCAAAACGACCATGGGATGTAGTTAGTATTGATTTTGTTTTGGGTTTATGAAAAAATCAAAGAGGAAATGAATCCATTTATGTTGTGGTGGCTAGATTTTTTAAAATCACTCATTTCATTTCATGCAAGAAAACTAGTGATGCAACACATATTACTAATAATTTTTTTTTATAGTTTGTAAGGTTGCATGAATTGCCTATAAGTATTGTATCCCATAGGGATCCAAAGTTTGTTGGCCATTTCTAGAGAACTCTTTGGAAGAAACTAAGTACCTAGTAAACAAAATTATGGGAAATATATTGAGGAGTTTAATGTATAAAAATCCTAAGAAGTGGGATTGAGCACTTTCTGAGGCTAATTTTTCTTATAACGATACTCAAAATTGGAGTACTCGGATGAGTCCATTCCATATTTTTTTTGGGATGAATCCAAGAGGTGTGTATGAGCTCTAGAATTTGGGAAAACAAGAGATAAGAAGTGAAAAGGCTGAAGAGTTTGTAGAGGATATGCAGAGACTATAGGAAGATTTTAAAGAAAGATTGCAAGAAAGAAATGGAAAATACAAACATAGAGTTGATACTTAAAGGAAAGAAAAGGAATTCCACGTAGGAGACCTAGTCATGGTTTATTTGAGAAAAGAAAGATTTCCTCTTAAGACTTACAAGAAATTGAAGATGAAGAAGATAGGACCATGGTACATATGACTAATCATTGGAAATATGGTTAAGGGTGAAATATATCCATTCATTAGGGAATATTGACTTCAACAATAGTCTTATAAAATTAGAATAATATTAGTGATGTCTTATGATGATGTTGGAGAAAAGTTGTTGTAGTACTATCATTTATGGAGATCTAAGTTTTAGCTTAGGATTTAGATGTATATATGATGATAGACAATGGAAGTATAATATAATTTTAATTAAATTATTAATAACTATTTTTTTTTCTAATTAAAAGTAATCTATTAACAATGAAAAATTATGTACAATAGGCCATAGCGATAACATTGCCTAGAGGTGTGGCATTTTTAACTGGAAAAACCAGAGAAGATCACTGCCCTACAGGAGGGAAACCAGTGTGAAATAGATAACTACAAAAAACCCACGCAAGGGAGTCATAGAGTTCAGAAATTGGATAACCAAGTTGGCAAAAAACTGTGACCTGAAAACAGAGACAACAGAGAAAAAAAGAGACAAGCCCAAAAGTAAAGGTAGAAACAGAACAAGAAAACCAGATAAGGGAAGTAGTGCTACTCATTAGGAGTTTCTTCTCTCACCCTGCACCACCATTCATCCGGCATCCCATCCTTCGTGTACAGGTCCACAATTGATTTTACCACCTGCCTGGAGGTAGAAGGGAGCTGTTGCATGCTCATTTGAACTTTGTCCTTCTTCTCATCGCTTGCTTGACCATCATCCTTCAACACCTTCTGCGTGTGCTCCAAGCCATCCTGCGCCATAGAAAGCTCCTGCACGTCCTTGCGATCTAAAGTCTACGTAGATGTGCTTTCCACCCCCTGTAAGCCCACATTCACAGTGGGAAGCGACCCAGGGTGCATATCTGAGGACAAAGCGGCAGTGTTGCTTTGCCCAGCAAAGTTAGAGTTGGGGGCAGCCTCACGTGGTTCTTCGCAGAAGGCAACAGTGATGGAGGCAGTTACTCAAGGACGATTGAGAGAACAGTCGAAGGAGAAACGCGGAGTGTGAGTCTGAGCAAGGATGGAAAGAGGGATGGGAGAATGAAGGCGACGTCCAGAGCGGAGCCGACTTCCTCGCGGGGGACTGGTATGACTGTCAGAGTGAGTAGAGGATGCAGAGGAGGAGGAGGGTGAGCGTCAAAGTTGGCGATAAGTGGAGCCTCTGCGGCAACACATCCGATGCCGAAGACGCGGCATGATTTCCGGCGCGGGGGAGGAACCAGGATGCAAAGGAGTGCCCAAGCTTACAAAGGATTGAGGAGCATGAGAATGCAGGGAGAAGGTGGCAAGCAAACAAAAACCTGTGAGCGAAAGATGAAGATTTTATCCAAGGTCAAGGCAACAATTGAGCCTGCACCTTTTACCAGAGGAAGTGCGCAAGCTGGAGAGGCCTGCATCCGGGGAGCATCTCTGAGAAATAGGCATAGGAGAATTCTTCAGGCCGCAGCATCTCTCTATTGTATGAATCCAAATGACAATGCAGTGGTACACCAGAAATAAATCAACAGTGAATTGAGTTGAAGGAAGAGCCATCCCGCAATGAGCAGGATCATATCGGAGATCGAAACGGAGGTTGAGACGAGTGCCAGGAATTAATGCCATTAAACTCCAAGAAGTCCTGTTTAAGTGAGCTATGACAGTTTTCTTGCAGTTGGGCATGTGGCTTACCGTCCTGCCGCACCCCCATCTCGTCATATTAATCTCTTGCTTTGGCACCCCCATCCGGGAAAATTGTTAATAACTATTAAGATAATGATAAAAATTTAATTTCTATGAAATATTATTTTAATAAATTTTAATATTATTTTTGATCCAAGCTTGTTGGTATTATCATTACTCTTCTCCTCTACACCAACGATACCTTTTCTTCCTTGAAGCCATGAGGATTTGGACAAGAAATGTAGGACTCTTGATGACTATTACTCCACTTTGGGTATGAAGTTAATAGTAACAAGACTAAAATCATGATAATTCAATCCAAAATGATAACCCATGGAAATGTTTTCTATGGTAACAATAGCTTGGAGCACTTCTCTTCATCTCTTCTTATAAAGAGTAACTCATTTAGATTACTTATAAGCTCAAACAGAATTACATCATTTAAAAAAGAATTATTGGAGGCTGAAAATATTATTATCATCTTGAAAAGACTTTAAGGATGTTGACCATTGTATTTGGAGTAAAACAATGTTCCTCTTTGAGACACTCTTCACCCATGTTTTCTTATGAGGTTGTGAAGTCTCTAGTTGCATTGTATCCAAAGAGTCTGGTTGCATTAGATCCAAAGAGTCGTGGATTAGAATTGAGATGATTCCAAGTCAATTCATAAGTAAAATTGAGATGATTCCAAGGCAATTCATAAGCTACAATCTGAATATGAATGAAAATACCTCCTTTTCTATCCCAGTGATTGAAGTTTTCCTCTCCCCTATTGAAAGCACTATGTTTAAGTATGTGAGGTATAAGAAGAAGAAGCTGTAGAACATGGAATCGAAGAGGCTTCCTAAAATTGCTTCTAACAGTAGTGAGAACCCCCCACCTTGTCCCCGGGCCTGGGTGACTTAAGGATGTGTAGTATTGGCTCAACCATTTGAGGATAATTGACGACATCAAAAGCTAGGATACTCTCAAAGATACTATCTCATAAAAATTGAAAGATAAGATATGGAATGATGAGGAATGGAGGGTAAAAGGAAGGTTAGATATTATACGAAGGTGATCAACCCCACCCTTTACAAGCTTATGTTCTGACCTCCTCTAAGAAAAAGATGAACATGGCTAACATTAGAACTAATTCTTATGAGGTAGTGTTGTCTACTCGCAAGAGTCCATAGGACCATCGAAATTGTTAGCTTTGCGATGGAGGATTAAAAACACCATCTTTTATATTGTCCCACCATGTGTCATACTTCCAATATTATTGACTTGTTAAGTTATCCCAACTATAGTAATATTGGTGGGCTTATTTCCCTTATTTTTGAGCATAGAAATAAGACTCTCATGTATTAAAATTATTTTCTACCAAAGGATTTTGTATTGTATTCTGACAATTTTGGATTGCAATTCATAAACAACCAACCGAAATTGATCGAGAAACATGCCAAATGGGTAGAAGTTTTGTAGAGCTTTGCTTTTGTGACAAAGCATACAAGTGCTAAGTTGAACAAAGTTGCTAATGCTTTGAGTAGAGTGAATTTAATAATGCAGGAATTACAAGTTGGTGTTGTAGGATTTGAAGGAATGGTTGACATGTATAAAGAAGATGCAGAATTTAAGGAAATTTATGCAGTTGTACAAAACCGAGTAGTTCATAATACGCGCGAGTGGTTGTATTATGTTATCCAAAGATATTTTCTATTCAAAAATAATAAATTGTGTATTCCTAAATGTTCTATGAGGGAAAAAATAAATTAAAGTGAAACATAGTGGAGGTTTCTCTAGAAATTTTGGACAAGACAAGACTTTTTCTCAGTTAAATGCTTTTTACTACTGGCTAGAGATGCAAATTGATGTTAAGATATTTGTTGAGAAGTACACGATCTATGAGTATGCTAAGGGAAGAAGCCAAAATACAAGATTATATCACCCATTACCAATACCAAAACAACCATGAGATGCAGTTAGTATGGATTTTTTTTTTGGTTTCTGAAAAACTCAAAGAAGAAATGACTCCATTTATGTTGTGGTGGATAGATTTTTTAAAATCGTTCATTGCATTTCATGCAAGAAAAATAGCGATGCAACACATATTACTAATATTTTTTTTTATAGTTTGTAAGGTTGCATGAATTGCCTATAAGTATTGTATCTCACAAGGATACAAATTTTGTTGGCCATTTCTAGAGAACTGTTTGGAAGAAACTAAGTACCTTGTAAACAAAAGTCTGGGAAATATATTGAGGAGTTTAATGTATAAAAATCGTAAGCAGTGGGATTCAACACTCTCTGAGGCTAAGTTTTCTTATAATGATACTCCAAATGAGAGTGCTCGGATGAGTCCATTCCATATTTTTTTGGGGATGAATCCAAGAGGTGTGTATGAGCTCAGGAATTTGGGAAAACAAGAGATAAGAAGTGAAAAGGCTGAAGAGTTTGTAAAGGATATGCAGAGACTACAGGAAGATTTTAAAGACAGATTGCAAGAAAGCAATGGAAAATACAAACATAGAGTTGATACTTAAAGGAAAGAAAAGGAATTCCATGTAGGAGACCTAGTCATGGTTTATCTGAGAAAATAAAGATTACCTCTTAAGAATTACAAGAAATTAAAGATGAAGAAGATAGGACCATGTAAAATTTTGAGGAAATTTTCTTCAAATGCATATGAAATAGAATTGCTAGAAGGGATTGGAATATCACCCATCTTTAATGTTTCATATTTGTACCCATACCAAGGAACAAAGGAAGAGCTAAAGGAAAACTCTACAACAAAGGAAAACAAGACTTTAAATTGGGAAGAACAAATTCCAAAGAAAGTCAAGAAAGAGCTGAAAGCTATTCTTGAAAAAAGAGTATCCAAAGGAACCGGAGGACAGGTTTATTTTCAGTGTCTATTAAAATGGAAGGGAGAGCCAACGGAGGATGCCAGTTGGTTGACAGCTTCAGAATTACAGAAGACTCATGGAGTAAATCCTGAAAGTTTGATGAATGATTCTTTTCTTCCCCAGAAGTCTGAGAGCATCAAGAGTTAGGGAAAAATGTGATTGGATGTTTAGATGTTGTGGCTAAATATGAGAAGGATAAACAGTGGCCATTAATTTTCTATCTTAATTTTAATTGCAGAAATTAGTTTGTTGAATTTGTTAGATTAATTAGGAAAGAAAATTAGAAATTGATTCCTCCCTGGGTGGAGATTTAGCCAAGTAGGCTAAGAACTGATTAACATGATAGAATTTAATTAAGGAATAAATTAAAAATAAATCTATTTTGATAAGAAGGACTCTTTTGGATTTTTAATGTATAATATGTGAAATAGGTGAAACAATGGCAGAGAGAAAAAGTTACAAAAAAAGGTCGAGAGCTAGAAAATTGTTGAATCAAGCCATGAAGTGCTAAATCTTTGTAATTTCTATTTCCAGAATAATAAATTGAAGTGTGGTATGAAAAAATCGTGCTCTAGGTGGTAAATTTCGTTTAAAAACCTTTGAAGATCAAATCTCATATACATTTGTAAGACTCTTCCATTTTTTACGTTTGTGTTTGAATTTAGCAGCGAAGTGTTTAAGGGTTCGTTGCAGAGATCTGAGCATTATAAATTCATTTATGATTGATTTATTTAAAATAGTGCCATTGATTCATTATATAACCTGGTTCCACACATAATTTTGTGTGTTTGTTTGGAAAGTGATATTTAAAAGCCATGAGTGGTATATCACATCACTCTACACAGTGGGTAATGGGAATTGCTTAAACCATGCATACACTTTCGGAGGCAAGACCTAGTGTAAGGATGGACGAAGAAACCCAGTTCTATAGTAAAATTTAAAATTTTTATTTGTCGTGTTAGTTTATATTCCATGACCATTGGATATCCAAAGGTTTTATTGAACAATGGCGATTTTATGAAAATAAGGAATAGAACGGTCAAACGGGATTAACCACATTTTATTATTTATGTTAATTACTCCTCTTTTAAATGAATTGTGCATACATCGTGTTGTTTTGGCTTTCATTTGCATGTGGGGTTTTATGAAAGGGATTCCTCAGATTGTGAGAGTATATTGAAGCACGAATGTTAAAAACAAAATTTTAATTGTTGTTAGGAGTCTGACATCATAATGGAGACTTGAAATATAATGTCTTCTTATCTCAATTGGAGGGTTTATTATGCACGGCATATCTCCCTTCTTAAAATTCAAAATCCGAAATGGAAGTAGTCAATTGAATGGAATACATTGTGTAGGTAAACGCACCATTGGAAATATGATTAATCACTAGAAAGATGTTGAAGAGTGAAATATATCAATCAATTAGGGAATATTGACTTCAACAATATTATCATAAAATTAGAATAACGATAGTCATGTCTTATGATGATGTTAGAGAAAATTTGTGGTAGCACTAACATTTAGGGAGATATAAGTCTTACCTTAGAATCTAGATGTATACAAGAGGATAGAAAATGGAAGTATAATATAAAGGAGAACATGATATACCTTCCTAATCTTAAAAAAAGGAGACATCTGGTTGATTCTAAAAGTAATAAGAATGAGATATTTTGGATAACAGTGTAATAAAAATCACAATGAAAAATATTAGATAGCCATGTTATCACTGGAAAACTATTCTTATACAAGTAAGGTGCACACTATATGTATTTATGAAAAATGGTACTTCTAGAAAAATATCATGCTTGCTGAGATAAAGGTTAGAAAGTGTTGGCATTGGTGTCCAAATGTGTTGTCATTGATCTTAAAATGTTTTTTCATTCATTTTCAAGGTAGTTATTGTTTTTCTAGTCCTTTATATACCTTCGTGTTATTAGTAAGTTGTTTCTTAGTTGAGGTCAAGGATGGAACATATATTTGGAGAAGTTTTAGCTACATAATATAGGATTAGATGTTGGACGATTTCTTAATACTGAAGATGAACTAGTTTTTTAAGAAAGGGGTGTCAAAAGTGCTATACATATTTGTTAAAAGTTTGGGAACTATAAATAGTCCTTAACCTAATAGTTTAGAGAAATAATTAATTTTTTCTTTGGCCATACTACACTTGAGAGTTATCTTCTAGAGTGCATCTTTTTGATAAACTCATGGTTAGCAATAGGGTACATAAAATCACATGTACTCACTGCATGAATTGCTTCCTTACTACAATTTTACTGGCTAAAGAATATATTATTATGTTATTGAAAGACACTAAATACATATATTTAAAAAATAACTTGCTAACCCTAAAGAGCATCTTAAAATTACACAAAATTCCAAATTTATGTCTCATAAATATAAAAAATTCAAAATTCGAAAAAAATCAACATATATTTGATCCTTTGAATAAAGTTTGGAAAATAATTTATGAGATAAATATTCCTCGTGAGTTGAATTTTTTTTCTGATTCGCCCCTAAAAGACCATTGTTTCAAATAGTAAGACCAACTAAGGGTGGTATAAATATATTAAATTTAATATGGGTGTTAAACAAGGGTGCCCCCTTTTTGTAAGGATTCTGGACACCACATATCTCCACAATGGTATGATATTGTCCACTTCGGGCCTAAGCCCTCATGGCTTTGCTTATGGGCTTTACCCCAAAAGGCCTCATACCAATGGAGATATTTGTCCATCCTTATATACCCATGATCCTCCCCACTTCTAGTCAATGTGGGACTTTGGTCATATACCCAACAATCCTCCCCTCGAACAAAGGACCATCGAGCCTCTCCTCAAACGATTATCCATCCGTCCACTCTCTACCAACCAGGATTCTCTGCTCCAATGCTTTGGAAGCACACGCCTTACATGGAGCACCACCTGCCTCGAGAGCTTGCTCTATCCCAGGTCAACTCCTCTTCACCGTGTTGGGACCAGGACACGTCCATGAAGAATCCGGAGCATACCGCCTGTCTAACCGAGCTCATCCATGGATCCCATCGTGATATTACCGGGGCCCACCACCTTCGTTCGGCATTCATCCACTTCGCTAACTTCGGGGCATGGCTCCGATACCACTTGTAAGGATTCTGGACACCACATATCTCCACAATGGTATGATATTGTCCACTTCGGGCCTAAGCCCTCATGGCTTTGCTTATGGGCTTTACCCCAAAAGGCCTCATACCAATGGAGATATTTGTCCATCCTTATATACCCATGATCCTCCCCACTTCTAGTCAATGTGGGACTTTGGTCGTATACCCAACACTTTTCGCTACCTTATTTACATCGATAAGCTAGAGGAGTGTTTCGAAATCACGAGGTGCAAGGGGACAAATCTTGTTGGTATTATCCTTACTCTTCTCCTCTAAGCGGATGATATATTTCTTCTTCCTAAAAGCCATGAGGACTTGGACAAGAAACCTAGAACTCTTAATGTCTATTGCTCCACGTTGGGTATGATAGTTAATACTGACAAGACTAAAATCATGATAATTAAATCCAAAAAGATCACCTGTGGAAATGTTTTCTATAATAAAAATCACTTGGAGCATGTCTCATCCTATAAATATTAGGGTATTTACATTCGTTTCAAATAAACTATACCCTCTCTCATAAAAAGAATTCATTTATAGGAATATTTGTTCTAAGTCTAAGTTTTGTTCATTCTAAAAGGAATTTTCCCTCTCAAATTGGATTGTGATTATTGGTTTATTATCATTTTGAAGGAACGCACCTCATAAAATTTGGTATTAAAACCATGTTATTATGGTTTTTATGCTTTACACTAGTCATCATGGATTTTTCACTATACTTAATTTTAGGTATGCTTTATATTTTTAGATTTTGATCATATCTATAGGTAATATTAAAGTATATTTGGAAAAAAATTATATTCTAGTTCTCTATACTTTCGGAGATATATTCCATTAAAACTAGGGTTTTTGAATGGTCTTGAAATTAGTTTCAAATAAATTATATTCCTCCTCATTATAATGCTGGGATCTACCTACTCAAATTAATTTCTAATGAATCATTTTGGTACTTTTGTTATAAATTTTCTTTTGGCATACATAATGTTATGAAATTTTCAAATATATTAGGAATCAAGTCAAATAACCTTAGGTAAAAATAATAAAATGATATATAAAGAATTGGACATGTCGTGTGATTTACAAGTTTACTTTTGTTAAGAGGTAAAAATTTGCCATAATTTTCACTCTAATACATAACATATTTTTACAAGCCAATGTTTTAGATTCAAGAGGGCTCAAATATGAGAGATATGGAAGTAGAATGAGTTGTAAAATTATGACTATTGTACATTTAAGTGATAATCTAAATCATTTATAAAAAAATTCAAAATTCATTATTTATTGACAAATTTATAATTTTATTTATTTATTTAGTAACAAAGTAATTCTCCTTTTAAGTAGATTGTATTTATTTAATTTAACTATTTAGAGGTGTTTGGTTCATATCATTTATTTTTGTGAATTTACAAGCAAAATTTTGAGAATATTAGATCTAAATATTACAGTAGACATGGAAGATTTGTAATTAGTTTTGAAATTAGTTTCAAAAGATTCATTTTCTTGTTCACTATAAAAAAAAATCTTGAAGCTTTTAGACAATGGAATTAGCTACATTAAGGTTAGAAATTATAATATAGGTGGTTAAAATTTTAGATTTTTTTTCATTTCAATTTTGGGGATATAGCCTTGGAAAATATAGTTTGTGACTAATCTTAGAATTAGTTTTACTAAGAAAGGTCTTGAAATTTTCATTTAAATTTTTTTGGGTGGAGATTTATACTCTAATCCTATGGTGACAAAGTTTGTAACATGTGAGAAAGTTTTCAAATTTTCACTTATTATAGTTTATGACATGTATCTTATGGAAGTTTTAACTGATTTTAAAAGCTTAATTTTAGTGTTTAAAATCTCATTTGTAATTTACTTCTTTTAGGGGTGTGCTTTATTGTATTTGAATAGAATAACTATATATTTATTTGAAGTTCTATATGCAATAAGTGAACAATATGTGAAGTAATTACAGATGGTTTCACCTCATTGAAAACCCACTTAAACCTTGACAGTGCCATTTTAGGTAGTACTACAGCACATAATATCTACATATATAATTTCACTTCCACATACCTATACAAGAAGTCACCTACAAATACATTGGACAAATTTTACATAGGTTATTCAATTATCTTGCTCCTATAGTACACCAAAAACAATACTCAAGATCACTCTCTAGTTATTATGTAATTGGGTAGAATGACTAAGGACAAGGTTAAGTATCTTAAATTAGTACACTAATTTATTGGGTTGAGTACTATTGTTGGGTCCCAAATGTTTATCAAATATCTATAACACTACACCCCCTAAAGCTCAAAATTTGACTTCAATAATTAATTGCTAAGGGATTAAAAAACATCTCAATATTGAGAAATCACATTTTTATGGTTATATTTTAGGAAGGCTACAACCTTTCATTATATCTTTTAATTTGATTTTTACAC
This sequence comes from Pinus albicaulis, assembly GCA_034641835.2. Lineage (NCBI taxonomy): Eukaryota > Viridiplantae > Streptophyta > Pinopsida > Pinales > Pinaceae > Pinus > Pinus albicaulis. The sequence goes on from CM076579.1 coordinate 894,122,602, forward strand.
TCACTATCACATAAATTATACTGTATCTCATAAGAAGAATTAATTTTTAGGAGTATTTGATATTATTCTAAGTTTTCTTTATTCTAAATTGAAGCGTCCCTCTGAAATTGGATTGTGATTATTGGTTTATTATTGTTTTGAAGGAACACACTTCATAACATTTGGTATTAAAACCATGTTATTAGGGTTTTTATGTTTTACAATAGTCATCATGGACTTTCAATATAATTATTTTTAAACATTATTTATATTTTTAGATTTTGATCCTATCTATAAGAAATATTAAAGTATGTTTGGAAAAAAATTATATTTTGGTTCTCTATACTTTTGGAGATATATGCCATTAAAGCTAGGGTTTTTTAATGCTCTTGAAATTAGATTCAAATAAATAATATTCCTACCCATTATAATATTGGAGATCTAACTTCTAGAAATTAGTTTCTAATGAATGGTTTTGGTACTTTTGTTATAAATTTTCTTTTGGGATACATAATATTAGGAAATTTTCAAATATACAAGGAATCATGTCAAATAACATTAGGTAAAAATAATAAAATCATATATAAAGAACTGAACATGTGGTGTGATTTACAAGTTTACTTTCTATAACAGGTGAAAATCTACTATAAATTTATCTAGAACACATATCATCGTTTTACAAGCCAATGTTTATGATTCAAGAGGGATCAAATATCAGAGATATATCAAGATAAAGTTAAGAATATAGATATATAGAAATTAAGTCCTTAAATATCAGAGATATATCAAGATAAAGTTAAGCATATAGATATATGGAAATTAAGTCTTTAAAGTTATGCAAACTTTGATTAGAGGATCAAGTTTTGTGAGTGACGAAAATTTGTATTAATGATGAGTATTAATATTTTTATTTTTTCCGATCCATTATTGACTTCATGAATTATACTTATAGAAGTCTCCTCCACGGGTCATGTAGAAATGAATATAAAGACGATATACAAAAGAAACTTAATCAACTTAGTGATAATTATTAACAAGGTTCTAATTAAAAATCATGTTGAAAAATTCGAAAAAGAAAATTCTAAGGCTAAAGAACGTTCTAGATGATAATTGGTTATACATCTTTATGGGAAAATCAAAGGAAGTCGTCCAATATGAAGTGCATGTCTTTGCTCTTACATACCTCAAACATTCATTCAACATGGAAAAAAAGTTTGAGTGGATGATTCTCTCATGAAGATCAATTAAAAGTCATATGGTTCAGTTAACAAGCACAAAGTAAGAATAATGAAAACAAGATTTTCACATAACAAATTCATTGATTATGATAACTATTTTTATCCCAAAATAAAAATGGAACATCAGTTGTACTTTATTTGTATTGGTAATATTGAATGGATAGAAAGTTCATCAATTTTCTTTATTTGTATTGGTAATGTTGAATGGATAGGAAGTTCATCAATTTGATGTGAAAAGCGCTCGCTTTAATGGAGACTTGAAATATAATGTCTTCCTGTCTCAATTGGAAGGTTTATTCTAATGGAAAATTTCTCTTCTTAAAATTCAAAATGGGGCATCTAAGTAGTCAATTGAATAGAATATCTTCTGTAGGTGAACCCACTATGGGAAATATGACTAATCATTTCAAATATGTTGAAGAGTGAAATATATCCATCCATTAGGAAAGATTGGCTTCTTCAAGAATAATATTATAAAATTAGAATAGTATTAGTGATTTCTTTTTTGACTTGGCATAAGTGACATCATCATGACTTTAACATGAAGTTGACCTTCCATAACTAGGAGCATGATTTCACAATGGACATGCTTTGTGGCTAGAGAGTTGATAATCTATTATGTATAAATTCACTTTTATACCTACTTGTTTATAAGCTCTACATACCACACTTTATAGTTAATATGAACCACTCTTAAGAAGAGTGCTAGCTTCGAATTATAATGTCAACAACCATCGTGATTTTTCCCCAACAATCACATAGTGCACAACCATAGTCTATGTATATGAGGTAATGTTTCATTTATCATTTTCCCCATATGAAGCAATGATTTTCTTTGCTAGTATAATGTGAATTAGTTTTAACTAACTTGTTAGACTATGATACACCAAGAAAAACATTTGGTAAAATAAGTCTCTGGTGCTTAGGTAGTGTGATGATATGGGTAAGGGTATAGTTGGGACTCACTGTATTTTTTCAAATAACTTTTATCGTGAAATTTTTATTTTTATCATAAAAAAATCTGAACAAAGAATTTGTTCATGGAAGTAAACTGAGTAGTAAAATTATGATACATGTTTTTAGTATTGTACATTTAATTTATAATCTAAATACTTAAAAAAATTGTCAAAATTCATTATTTATTGATAAAGTTATAATTTATTTGTTTTTTACTCACAAATTCATTCCTTTTTTAAGTAAATTTTATTTATTTAATTTAGCTATTTAGAGGAGACTTGAAACAGAGTGTCTTCTTGTCTCAATCGAAGGGCTTGTTTGCTCGTATCCCTTCTTAAAATTCAAAATGGGGCATGGAAGTATTCAATTGAATGGAATATCTTATGTAGGTGAACCCAGCATGGTACATATGGCTAATCATTGGAAAGATGTTGAAGAGTGAAATATATCCATCCATTAGGGAATACTGACTTCAACAATAGTATTATAAAATTAGAATAATATTAGTGATGTCTTATGATGATGTTGCAGAAATCTTGTGGTAGCACTATCATTTAGGGAGATCTAAGTTTTAGCTTCGAATTTAGATGTATACATGATGATAGACAATGGAATTATAATACAATTTTAATGAAATTATTAATAATTATTAAGAGAATGATAAACATTTAATTTGTGTCGAATATTATTTTAATACATTTTAATATTATCTTTGATCCAAGCTTGTTGGTATTATCATTACTGTTCTCCTCTACACCAATGATATCTTTTTCTTCCTAGAAGCCACGAGGATTTGGACAAGAAACTTAGGACTCTTCATGACTGTTGCTCCACTTTGGGTATGAGGTTAATAGTCACAAGACTAAAATCATGATAATTCAATCCAAAATAATTAGCCATGGAAATTTTTTCTATGGTAACAATAGCATGGTTCACGTCTCTTCCTATAAATAGTAGCTCATTTACATTACTTATAAGCTCAAATAGATTTAAAACATTCAGAAAAGAATTATTGGAGGCTAAAAATCTTATTATTATCTTGAGAAAACTTGTAAGGATGTTGATCATTGTATTTGGAGTAAAATATTGTTCCTCTTTGAGACCATCTTCACCCATGTTTTCCTATAAGATATTTAAGTCTCTCGTTGGATTATATCCAAAGAGTCATGGAGTGGAATTGAGATGATTCCAAAGGAATTCATAACCTACAATGTGAATATGAACTGAAATACGTCCTATGCTATCCTCCTAATTGAAGTGGGCCTCTCCCCTATTGAAAGCACTATGCTTAAGTATCTAATGTATAAGAAGAAGCTTTACAACATGGAATCCAAGAGGCTTCCTAAAATTGCTTTTAACAGTATTCAAAAACCTCACCTTGACCTGAAACCTGGGTGACTTAAGGATGTGTAGTATTGTCTCAACCATTGGAGGATAAATGAGGACATCATCTTCATAAGCAAGGATACTCTCAAAAATACTTTCACCCAAAAATTTAAGGATAAGATATGGGATAATAAGGAATTGGGGGGTAAAAGGAAGGTTAGATATTTTAAGAAGGCCATCAACCCCACCCTTGAAAAGGAGAATTATGTTTTTTTGATGAACATGGCTAATATTATAACTAATTCTTATGAGGTAGTGTTGTCTACTACTAAGAGACCCTAGGACCATAGAATTTGTTAGCTTTGCGATGGAGGATGAAAAATACCATCTTTTAGATTGTCCCACCATTACCCATATCCTTTATCTTTTCCCTAAGATGTGTCATACTTCCAATCTTATTGACTTGTTAAGTCATCCCAAATATAGTAATATTGGTAGGCTTCTTTCCCTTATTTTTGACCATAGAAATAAGATTCTCAAGTATTACAATTAGATTCTTCTTCTTCTTAGGTCCATAGACCCATTGATCTTAATGGAAATTAATCATCATCATAATAAATTAGTTCGTTAGAGTAATTTGAGAAATTGAATATTATTTTATAAATGAAATAATTATATTTATAAATATTTCTGTTATAAATATGATTTTTAATTTTAATTAAATTATTAATAAAAGAATGACACATGTGAAATATTATTTTCATAAATTTTAATATTATTCACAAACCAAAACCAAAAATAAAAATTTATCTCCACGATAATTATGTAATTAATTAAAAATAAAAAAAATATGAAACGAATTAACATTGTCGGAAGGTCCCTAACAAATTCTCTTCGATTTTGACTATAAAATGATCAAAATCAAGTATCCGTCGGCCCTCCTAAAATTGGTTGTGAGCAAGAATTTGTTCTATTTATATGAACGTGGGATTAAATTCTGCACTATCACCGATAAAGAGGAAGTCAAACATAATCTCTCTTCTTTACATTTCATTCAGGCGCAACAATCATTAATCCTCCTTTTCTCCATTTCATTGTGTCTGCTCGTGCCTTCAAAATGGAATCTAGTCACAGTAATAATACAGGTACTGTTAGGTTGATGAGCTGCGATGGAAAAATATTCCAAGTGGACGACGCGGTGGCTTCCAAGTCTCAGATTATAAAGAAGGTGATGGACGACTTTGGCGCCGACGACTCTATTCCTCTGCCTCTCGTTTCAAGCAACATTTTGGAAAAGGTGATCCAATATTGCACATACCATGCGCTTCATGACGCTCATGATGTTAACAACAGTAGGTGGGATTCAGAGTTCCTTGAAAGCCTCCATGATCATGAAACCCTTTTGAAAGTGGTACTGGCAGTCAATTATCTCTGTATAAAGAGTCTTCTGGACTTGACGTGTAAAGCTATCGCTCACATGATTAGAGGTAAAACCCCCGAACAAATTCGTCGAATTCTCAATATTCAAGATGAAGATTATTTAAGTTCTCAACACTAGTGTGGGCGGGAGGCAGGCCTGGAATATGGGGCTTCTGAACACTTGTGAATTTCAATGATTTAACATGAAAGTCGTAGTGGCAGCCAATTAAATGTGTATAACGAGTCTTCCATGTAAAGCTATCGCTCACATGATTAGAGGTACAACCTCCCCAACAGATTCGACAAATTCTTAATATTCAAGATGAAGATTATTCAACTCTATGAAGTCATGGGAAAGACTTACTAGTTTTTTTAGAAAAGGGTGTCAAAAGCGTTATAGATCTTTGTTAAAATTGTGGGAACTAAAAATACTCCTTAACCCAATAGTTTAGAGAAATAATTAATTGTGCCTTAGGCCATACTACAGTTGAGAGTGATCCTCTAGAGCTCATGTTATATATTCATGGATAGTACTCACTGCATGAATTATTTCCTTACTACAATTTTATTAGCTAAAGTATAGATTATTGTGTTATTGAAAGACATTAAGTACATACTTTTAAAAAGGAACAAGCTAACCCTAAAAAAAACCTTAAAATTATACACACTTCATTTTTCATATATGATTAATAGTTTCTAGGTCTACATGTAGATTAGTGTTTCCCTTTGATGTTTCTATGAAATATTTCTTTTCATTTAGAGGTAAATATTATGAAAAACAATTAATACAACATTATCATCAATAATCTCAGATATTAATTTTAATGATAAGGAACTTATCTAAACAACATAGTGTGTCACCTTTTCCTTGAAAATAGTACATGCATGATGTATACTTGACATCATTTCCTTGCACTCCTTTTAAACTCTAAGGATGAGATTTGTCTGATTGATATTGGTTTTGGTTTTACTCTAATTAATGTGAGTTGGCCATTTTGATCCACTCAACTCAATGTTTTCTCCAAATAGTTTACTATTTCTCCAAACAATGCATGCCAGCTAATATATTGTATGACCCTAAGGAAGTAATGTCTAAATCCACTTTTGTGGGGTATCCATTTAACTCCTCATTAGATTATCTTATTTGATGGGTTACCATTCGTTTGGTACCCATTCTTAACAATGTTAACCATGCATTTTGGATTTTCCATATTACAATTTAAATTTTTCCACAATTTGGAGGCTAGTTTATCTCAATATAGCCACAAGATCAATTAAAACAGAAACAAATTCATTTAGAATAATATTTTCAATATCAATCATATTAGATAGATGGTTATCATGTTTGTCTTCTAGTGTTGCTACATTGGAATTGTAGTTTCTACTAATTGACTTACTCGCTGATTTTAAATAGTTGTTTCTATCTCCGCAACCCCTCCATCTAGTAATATATTTTCTGGTTTCTTAGAATCCACATAGTTATTCATTATTTCTTCATCCTCTTCTTCTAATTATTTTTTCTCCTGTTTTTCCTATCGGCATGTATTTGGTAGTGTCTAGTTTGGAGAGATATAATACATTGTAATGTCATATTTTTAAAACCTCGGCGCACTAGAAATTGATAATAATCAAGTGAATGCAATGAGATAAACATTCATTAAGGTATATCTCTACACAAATCCCAATAAGAATAAATATTCTCTACACAAAGCACCCCAAATGTTTTCAATTCCTTCTAAAACTCGGTGATGTGGAAAAGCGACACGGGAGATTATGTAATATGACCAAAAACGGAATTTTGGAGACCACTAATGTATTCAAATTATACCGAGAAACCATGTGGTCCAAAAATGGAATTTTGGAGACTAACAATGTATTTGAAATATACTAAGAAAACCATATGGTTATAAAAGGTCATATACTACGCCAAAACCATCATCTCTCATTAATAGTGAACTCCAAGTCCTTGAATATATGGAATTGTACAACAAAAAAACCCCTAGAGAAAAAATGATTTTGACAATTTATGGTCCCATTTGTATATACCCATTGATGTAGACCCTCTAATTTTGGCCAGAACTAGTTGCACCTATATATGACTTCTTATGATTAGAGGGTGGAGAGATATTGAGTAACTTCTAGAAAATTGATTTCCATTACCAAGAACCTAATTAATATTTTCGACAATGTAGGTTCAAGGGATGTTGAGGTTTGGATCATATCAAGTTTGTATTGCAACATTTATTTTTACACCATCTTTGAAAAAATCTAGTAGCTTTGGATTACTAGTACATAGAAAGCCTCCATGCAATCAGAAATTAATGATGACTCATGAATTTTGTTGGATTTCATAGTCATGAAACTATAAGAAATATTGCAGTGATCTACCTGCATAAATCAGAATTTGTAATTTCATCACAATACCCATCCTATTTGTGACCTTATGCTTCATATCTTGCACCATAGTTGTTAAATCATGTCTTGTGATTTTTTTATTATCATGATGACTGATTTATAATTAATATGATTTAGTTATGAGCTTAGCTGAAAATTGTATATCTTGAATTAGAAATTTGTGATAAGCTATTTTATTCTTTGGGAATAAAGTGTCATATGTATTTAACAGAAAAGTAACTATAGTAGGTATAAATACTTTCTCTCTATAGCTAGGTAGACAAGTTAAATTAAATAACCAACAAACAAAATTTCAAAAACCCAAGTAGAAGGGTTTAAATATGTCGTTAGGTTTCTATTAATTTCTATATTACATATATAAATACATCATTAAAATGAAATAAGATTCTAAGATGTTAAGAGAAACATGGTAATCCATAATAGAAATTCCTAGCCAATTATGTAAACAAGAGGAAGTAAAAATATGTATAGTGGGCTCTATTGTATTAAATCAATAAGGAAATATTATGTACAAACTATGTACTTAAACTTAAAATTGTACAAATTCATAAACTTGTGAATATATATACTTCTAGCAATAATATAGTGGCTAAGAACCTTGAAAACCATTATACATGGAGAGGTAATATGTATTAGAAACCATTATAGATTCATAGTACTATATGGATTTAGAATCTATAAGATATGAATTATTCATACATATATATGCATTCTGAATATAATAAATAAATTCTAAATCATGTACAGAAATGGTTGCAGATTTAAATTCATCCAACAAAGATGACAAGAAAAACATATTAATATCCTTGAAACTATCAGTTATTAATGTCAAAGTAATATTGATTGAAATTTGAATATTACTGATATAAATTACAAATATATATATATACATTGACAAAACATTAGTTAGATGGCTGAATTCTATACATGGTAGACCAACCTATAGATGGATGAAATAAAAATTATGGTAAGTTATTTTGTCGAAGAAATTTGAAATTATGATGGTGTAAACTATGAAGATGATGTACCTGTACCAAAAACCCACACAAAAATGGGTTAGATTCAGATCAAATAGAATCTAATACAAATAGACAAAATATTAAGAATCGTCAATATAATTAAAATTATAAATATACCCTATTAGCCAAGTATGAGGTAGTGAAGTTTCTTTTGTAAAATAAATAATAAAATCAAACATACAAGTGAGTATGGTGAATTGGGAATGAAATTATAATTTTGTAATAGTATGGAAACTATACCACCCTAGATCCAGCTTAACTCCGGATCTATCAAGCCCCGAGAGGGATCAAATCTCTCAATGTGAAAAACTCTTTTTTTAGTGCAAAACTTGAGGAAAGGTTTTCACCTCGAGAGATTTGATCCCTCTCGGCGTCTGGAGTTAAGATGGATCTAGGCGGGTTTCACTCATGTGAGACCAAGGAAAATCTATCGATCATATGAGGAACATATGCTTAATTTTATCAATAATATGTAAAAACATCTAATATTAACATAACCATTTTAAATATGTTAAATATGTTCCTCATATTAGTTACCTCAGTTTGTTGAGATGATAAATATCGTAAAATAGCTTTAATGATGAAATAAAATTTTGAATGCAAAGTGACAATGTAATAATATTGAATCATAGAAACCGTGAATAATAAGAATGTAGTCAATTACTAATAGTCTTCATTGTGATCGATTTCAAACTATTTTCTTCTACTATTCTCATTTTCACCCATGTTAGTTTTTTCATATTTTCATATTTATTATTTGAAAAGGATAGCTGGAATCTTAAACCATTTAAATATTTAGCTCGAGTTGTTGTATTAAACATTATCCCTTGTCTCCCTTGCTCTCAAATATTAATAGGCTGAATTACTATAACACAAAAATCAATGTACATTGTCAATAATTTTTTGTGTTTACACTGAAATCATTGCACACACAATACTAATCCAATGACTTTAAAATTAATGTACCATCATACATCCAATTACATCAAATTAGAAATCAACATATACAGTGAAATCAATTCAACTAATGCAAGAATTCAAATAATAATAGAAAACAACATCTACACTAAAATCAATGCATCTAATGCAAGTAATGAAATATGATTAGAAATCAACATCTACACTCAAATGAGTCTAGTGCAAGTAGGAAAATAGGATTTAAAGCCAACATTTACACTGAAATCAATGCATCTAGTGCATGCAATCAAATAGGATTATAAATCACCCTCTACACCGAAATAAATGCATTTAGTGCAAGGAATCAAATAGGATTATAAATCATCTACATTTAAATCAATGCATTTAGTTAAATCATCTACATTTAAATCAATGCATTTAGTGCAAGAAATCAAATATAATTATAAATCAACATCTACATTGAAATTAATGCATCTAGTGCAAGTAATGAAATATGATTAGAAATCAACATCTACACTCAAATGAGTCTAGTGCAAGTAGGAAAATAGGATTTAAAGCCAACATTTACACTGAAATCAATGCATCTAGTGCATGCAATCAAATAGGATTAGAAATCACCATGTACACCGAAATAAATGAATTTAGTGTAAGGAATCAAATAGGATTATAAACCATCTACAGTTAAATCAATGAATTTAGTTAAATTATCTACATTTAAATCAATGCATTTAGTGCAAGCAATCAAATATAATTATAAATCAACATCTACATTGAAATTAATGCATCTAGTGCAAGCAATCAAATAAGATTAAAAATCACCATCTACACTGAAATCAAGGCATTTAGTGAAAGCAATCAAATAGGATTAGAAATCACCATCTACATTGAAATCAATCCATTCAGTGCAAGCAATCAAATAGGATTAAAAATAATCTACATTGAAATCAATTCATCTAGTGAAAGAAATTAAATATAACCAAAAATCAAAATCTACATTAAAATTAATACATCTAGTGAAATCAATCAAATAGGATTAGAAATCATCATCTACGCTGAAATTAATGCATTTAGTGCAAGCAATCAAATAGTATTAGAGATCATCTACATTAAAATCAATCCATCTAGTGTAAGTAATCAAATATCATTAGAAATCAACATCCACACCAAAATCAATTCATCTAGTGCAAGAAATCAAATAGGATTAGAAATCACCATCTACACTTAGATCAATGCATCTACTGCAGGAAACCTTCTCCCCTCTCTCCCCCATATATATCTATATATCCATCCATCTATCCTTCTTTTTCTCTTTATCTCACCCCACCATACACACAATCTCTCTCACTCCATATCTATCAATTCCTTGTCCCTCCCTCCTTCTCTCCATCTATATTTTTTTCTCTTCACCTTACATCTCTATCTATATATCACTCTATCTCTATCTATATCTCACTCTATCTATCACTCCCTCCTCCTCCTCCTCCTCCTCCTCTCTCTCTCTCCCTCTCTCTCTCTCTCTTGCTTCTATCTCTCTTCCTTCCTTCTACCCTTTCTCCCTCTCTCTCCATCTTCTTTACCACTCCCTCTCTCTCTCTCTCCACCTTTCACCCTCTATGTCTTTATTCTTACCTCCCCCTCTTTCCCTCTCCATCCTCATATCTCTTTCCCTACCTCTATTCACTCTCTCTCTTCCTTTCTCTCCCCTCCCCCTCTCTCTATCTTCACCTTCCAACTTTGTTACCATATGCCTCTCTTTCTCCTTCTCTCCCCCCTTCTCTCCATATCTCCTTATATGTCTCTTTATCTCACCCCAAAACATACACACTCCCTCTTCATCTCTCCCTCGTCACTACCCCTCTCTCTGCACTACTCACTCTCTATGTATTTATTCTTCCCCCCTCTCCCCTCTTCCAGCTCCATCTCTCAATCCCTCCCTCTCTCCCCCTCCAGATCCATATTTCTATCCCTCCGTCTCTCCTCCTCTCTTTCAAGTCCCCTCTCCTTTCCTTCCTCTCTCTCCCTTTCTCTCCTACCTCCATTTCTCTTCCCCCATCTCTCTCTCTCTCCATCTCTCAATCCCTCCTTCTCTCCCCCTCCAAATCCATATTTATATCCCTCCCTCTCTCCTCCTCTCTTTCAAGTCCCCTCTCTTTTCCTTCCTCTCTCTCCCTTTATCTCCTACCTCCCTTTATCTTCCCCCATCTCTCTCTCTCTCTCTCTCTCTCTGCCCCCTCCCTACAATCCTCTCTTCCCCCATCACTCTATTGCTCTCTCTCATCATTACTCTCTCACCTCCTTCTATATGACCCCCCAACACTCTTTCTCTCTCTCTATGTGTCCTCCAATCCTCTCTCTTGCCCCATCACTCTATCTCACTCTCCAACTATCTTACAATTTCTATCCCTTTATCCTTCTCTCCCCCCTTGTCTCCATCACTCCTCCTTTCTCCTTCTCTCCCCCCTGTCTCCATCACTCCTATGTATCTTTATCCCACCCATAAGCATACACACTCTCTCTCCATCTCTCCCTTGTCACTCCCTCTCTATGCATTTCATCTTCCTTTCCTCACTCTGCCTCCAGCTCCATCTCTATATCCCTCCTTCTCTCCTCCAACTCTCATCCTTTCTCTCCTACCTCCCTCTCCCTTCCCCCTTATTTCTCTCTCTCTCACTCTCTACCCTCCAATCCTCTCTTCTTCTCCCTCCCTCTCTCCTTATCTCTCTCCCACCTCCATCTTTATGTCTCCCTCTCCCTCTCCCTCTCTTTATGTCTCCCTTCTCCTTCAATTTATCTCCATATCTCCCTTGTCACTCCCCCTATTTCTCCACCTCTATCATATATCATGATATATTAATATATATTACAATATAATAAATTTAATATTCTATTAATCTAAATATATTAATTTAATAATATTAATGTTAGGGTTAAGAATGTTTTTTTTTCATGGTATTAATAATAATTTGGTCCATCGTATTTGACCCATATACTTCATATATAATCACATCTTGATTTCTTATCGTATTTGATATATTTTTATTTATTTACCTTAGCTCTTTATACCTCTTTTATATTTACTTATTTACCATACCTATTTTATAAATATATTATTTAGCCCATGCTATTATTAATAATTTGTCCCATGGTATTAATAATAATTTGTCCCATAGGCTTCACCTAAATAAAACCTGTTTTTGAGTTTTTGTAAATATAAAGTGGTTTATTGAGTAAATATAAAAACCGGTTTTATTTATTTACCATATCTCTAGTTTATTTATATTTTTAGTTATTTACCATACCTCTTGAGTAATATAAAAAGAGGTTTTATTTATTTACCATACTTATGGTTTGTTTATATTTTTAAGTATTTACCATATTTTATTTATTTACCATATCTCTTTTCTGAGTGTTAGTAAACTCTTCATATTTTAAGTTTATATCGTTTAAATTTATTTCTAATAAATTTTTAACTGTTCATTTATATGTTTATGTAAGCTATTGTTCAAACCAGCATTTTTTTTGGCTTCCCACATACTTACACATCGGGGTCATACTGGGCTGTGGAATGCACCTCTCGGCGCAATAAAATGTATTACCTACGTTTTGGGTTGGAAACCATATACTGGGTATTTGATGTAAATTCATGAATTGTACGGAATCATGAAAAGAGGGGGCTTTACTGTGTAATAAAACATTTTTTTAATATTTGAAATTAACAAATGACCATAAACATCATGAACAAGTTAAAGAAAGGAAACCTCAATGATTCCTATAAATATTATGTTCATTAAACCAAATTTAAAGGAAAATGAAACTATGAAAGTATGTGACCTCTGTGATGTTCCAGAAAAAGGCACGAAAATGGATGTAGGCCATTTACGTTGCAAACGAAGTGGAAATTCACCAAAGACGAACACGCAGTGAAGAAGTTGCCCAAAAATGAAACGATGGAAAAAAATGAAACCCTAGCTAAGATCAATTGGTGGTAACAAAATACGATGTGATCTTAACCATTAATCCACCAAATAAATCCACCATACAACTATCTAGTGAAGTTAATAAGCCCATGTGATGCTACAGGTCAGACTCACTGCTAATAAATGGGACTACAGTAAAGTCGGTTGTCATTTAATAGAATAAAGAAATATCTCAGTAAAAACTATATAAAATATAAGATCATCAAATCAGTCTTAAAAGATGAATCATTGAGTATCAATTCGCATATGAAAACACTCACATAGATGATATTTTCAAATCAGTCTTAAAAGATGAATCATTGAGTATCAATTCGCATATGAAAACACTCACATAGATGATATTGTCACATCTGAGTTCAGTACAATTCATAATGTGGAAATACGATAAGGGTATGAGGTATATAATTTGAATTCAACGGTTGTGAAATAAATTTTAGGACATTAAATATGTGTTGAACCAAGTATAAAAACAAAAGGGTTAATATCTTATTCGAATCATAATAATAGAGATTACTATATAAAATCATAGGCATGAGTTAAGTTGAATTGAAATGCTCTGTTGAATAAATATACATATGAAATCTCGAAAATAGTCTTATAGACTTAGAGATCAAAAAATGTAGATATATACAATATAGGAAATTAAAATATATGTTGAAATCATATATGAGTGTAATATATGATAAAAAATATATATATGAGGAAACTCTTAATGGTTAATTCTAGTTAAATTTTATGTATGTATATAGTGACATACGCAAATGTTTAGAGAGAGGCGGGAATCTCTAACTATAAGTGTTAGATTAGTATGAGCATTTTGAAATTTTATACATTAAAATAAGTATAAAGATACCATGTATATGAGAATAATTTCAAATCATATTCAAGGAATGAGTGTTTATGAAAATATTCATAGAGATGAATTAAGAGACGACATCATTAAATTTGAAAAGATGGAAATAAAATCCTTGAATTAATTTCTATAAGAGAATATACATTAACAAAATAAAATAATTAAATGAGAGAAGAAGAACTAAGAAAGTGAAAATAGAAGTAATATAATGATATCAATAAATAAATAATGGTATCAGAGCCCATGTTGAAAAAAATGGGCCTATGTGTTCCCACACAAAAAAACCCAAAAATATGTTGTTGTGAAATATAAGAGAATAAAAGTTCTTTCCTTTACAGAATATGATTTACTATTTAATTTCTGTGTACAGTGATTGAAGTTTAGAACTTGTACAATTTTTATTATGAATGAAGAAGGAGAGTTGTACGTGGATCTAGGCGGTGCAGAAAGCCCACCAAATCAAAATGCTCAATTGCTGGACATGATAAGAGATATGCAACGAGAAATGGTTCAACTAAGGACTAACAATGAATGATTGTTGCAAGCCAGTGAAGATAAATAGAGGCTGCTCAGAGAGTTAACCTTTTGGTCTATTCATGAAAGTGAAGACCATGGAAGAAAGAGGAAAGAGGCTGAAACCAACTCAGAAGGGTCTGAGGGTGGGGAAGCATTTGGAATATGAGAATCTAGAACACTTGTGGTGGCTGGAAACCTTGAGAGTTCTGTTACTGAGTGGCCAAAATATACTCTTCGAAAGTGAGGCTACGAGGCATTATAGGGGCAATCAAAGTCATACTAGATGTAGACGGGACTGCAAGAGGTTGAGTATCCGGAAAAGGAGCATATCGTCGATGAATGTCCAACATGTTCTTATCAAAAGTATAGGTAGAAACGATAGGCATAGTCGTAACTGTACTAGTAGGTGCAGACTCGAGAGCGTGAGTTTGTGATATACTCAGACCCTGATTGACAGGCCATGTCGGATTAATTATGATAGACTGAAGATTGTGAAAAGACTCTGGTGACTGTGTCATAACAACCGGTGTAGACAAAGCTACAAAGAAGGTAGGGCAAACTGGGACAGATGTAACAATAACTAATGAACTCGGTTTCAAAGGTGACAGTCCTAATGAAGGCAAGACTAAACTACTAGGAGGAGTTGATGTACTGGACTGTGCTATAAATGTAACACTAGACATCATCTAACTCAAAGTTCGACAACCAGGTGGAAGTGACACTTATTGCGGAGAATATTTAACAGAAACATGCGGGAGATCTTCACGGAAATTTTGATATTCACCTGTAGAAATAGGCATTCCTTCACTGTCAACAGGACTTGAAGAATCAATATTTGGCGAAGTTGTAAAATTGTCGAAAAGATGACGATGACTAGGAAGTATAGCATCAACTATAAATGGTGATCCCAAATTAAGAAGAGGGAATTCTTCCTCGTCCCCAAAAACAGACCAACCACCTAAATGAGGCCAATTGAACTCAACAGGCTCTTGAGGAGGAGATCGAGTAGCGAGAGGTAAAACAATCGGGAGAATAAGTTGCGAAAATTCGATAGACGTAGCGGGCTGAGGGGTTTTGTAAGACATGTCAAGAAAATAACTACCACTAGGAGGTAGTGACGAAGATGACGAGACGGGTAGTTCTGCCACTATGACCATATTTCAAAAACAGAAAAGGAAAAAGAGAGAGCTGAAATAATGTTTCAAGACCAACGCCTAAGGAAAAACAAAACAAGTCAAGTAACAAACTCTAAATGCGCATGTAATTGTGGGAATTTTATTTTATGACATTGAAACTAGACTTTGTTGTTTCATTTTTTAAGTGTCGAGAAACAGGAAAAAGCTGACTCTAGTCACTTTCAATTTTAAACGAGCGTGAAAGGACAAGTGCTCGATGATCTCTTCTCTTTTAAATGAGTCACAAAAAGATCGAAATGACTACTCTGGTATTCTAATAAAGAGGGTGTACCAAGTTTTCGTGAACTGCAATATACTCCTTGGTGATCAGATGAAAGAGAAATGACCATGGACTTTCCGTACATGCAAGTGGTCTCCCCGAATGTTGTGTTCAATGTATCATGCTTACACGACAGCAGACTCGACTTCCTATGGATAAAGGATTTAAACCTATAGGGGTATACCTTTATATACTCTACGGTACAGGGAGCACATGTTCGTAGTAGCCGTGTCTAAAGCCAAAAATGTGAACGACAACTACTAGTTTTTAAGACGTTGGAACACGTCTCTAGCCTAGACCACTAAAATTTTTGTGTTAGGTTCCAATGTTTCCTTAGGTTCCATTTTCCATTCAATGAATGCTAATTACAAGAAGGATAGAGATCTTTCAAACAATAGCAATCAAATGAAATCAAACGAAGAAATCCGTTAATGCATCTAATTTGATCAACCGAAAAATTAAAAATTCTTTCCTAGTTAATGAAGAACTAGTTATGAGAAAGAAATTCCCTTTTTCATGCAAACGAAAAGAATGCAATTTTTTGATTTTTCAATGAAATGAAGCACAGAATGCACTAATTATACGGAAAAACAAGACAAACACTAGTTTGAGTATTGCGAATGTAAATAGATAAATCCACTAATGGATGAAAGCAACACAAACAAAAAGATGCACTCAAACCAATGGTGCACTCTTCCAATCAAAGAGAAAGTTTTGAAACAATCTCGACAAGAAATGTGATCTATGTTCGGATCAGCAAGAAGAAATTCAAACGAAACCAGAAATGATCATTCAACCAGAACAAACGCTCAAAGGATCAAAAAGTACTTAAATGCAATTGATCAAGAGGTGTGACTAACAGGAATAAAAATGAATCGACTTCCAATTAGAAGCCTCAGTGAGCTAGGACACTGAGAATCCCTAAGGACATAAACTACACTGATAAGTAAACATATGTACAACTGAGAAAAACAAGCCTATGAAAGTAAAACAATCTCAACAAAACAATTGCAAATCAAAAATCGACCCAGAGGCAAGTAAAACTCACCAAAAACTAAAAAGGATAGTCAATCCAAACCCTATAGGATTCGAGGGGACTGTAAGGTTGTAATCTGCACCAAAGAGGGGTTGGCGCTAGTGCAACACAAGAAACATGCACCAATCGGTGGGACTGTTCAACTGAAAAATTCAGAAAGCCAGATATCTATGGGAGAATGAGAAATCGAATGAGAAGAGGTCAATTATGACACTCTAGAGCTGAAAAAGTGGACTCTAAACAAGCAAATATACCATAAAATATAGACAAACCAACAGACGACCGAAGTCGACTTGACAAGGGAAAAAAGACAAACTCACACTGATCCCTAGTGGAGTCGCCAAATTTTTATGAAGGTGAATCCTCTCTGCGGAGAGAGATGATCCCTCTAGCACGAGAGTGGGTCTAGAAATAATTAGGACAAATTTGATGTAGGTTACTAATTACTAAATGAAATAGATGCGATAGATGGACCTACCTGGAGTCCAACGTCGTCGTCGTAGCTATTGTAGTGGCCTCGTCTCGATTCCTTCCTCGGAAAATCACAATATGTTCACAGCGATGCTTGGATAACTGCACAAGATCAGCAAACACAAGTAGCATACAAAAAAATCAACTCATTCATAATTACGAACCATTCAAGGAGGGTTAATCATATTGCATGAAATAGAACACATCAACGCAAAATGGGAACCAGAAAATAGTTATACATATGTATTAAATAGAAATACATATGTATTAAATAAAATAAAGAGTTACAACAAAGCCTTGGCATCGCAACCTCCTTCAGCAGGGTTATGTTGAAGCATGTCTTGATGAGTGTTAGGGAATTCAGACGGGATGAAGGCACAAGTATAATCTCTCTCAATAAGGGACTCTTCCATTCTATCTCGAATAGAAATCTCTCTAGCATTTATGCTATATAATCTTCAGTTCAGCTAGCTTGATCAATGGAGGATGGCTATATTTATAGAGCGAGAGGAGGAGGTTGGGATCACTACTATAGTGGAAGGGAGGCCTTATCCCTTGGGAGGTTTTCCCAAAAGGTGGAAACAAGAGGCCAAAGGAGGAAGGTCGTGGTTATTTAGTCGAACCACTCGCTATGACTCATCCACGAAGTTGTTGTGATCGAAACTTCATGATCCAGGTGGATATTGGTGGTCACCCACCTATTCCACTTGGGGCTCCACCATTGTCTATTTCAGTTTTTCAGTTTCGGCACAGTTTACTATTTTTAGCAGTTTTTCGGGTCCTAAACTTCCGGCCGTTTTGAGGCCCTAAACGACGTTTTTGGGAAAACGGAGTGCAACATGGGTCCATGGACCGATGTTTTACATTCCAAATTTGTAGTCCTCGGATAGATCTTTCTAACGAGGTATGGTACGCGTCAAACGGAGATCGTATGCCAAAGTTACGCCCCTGGGAAGTTGAAACACCAAATTACCCAAACGGGGCCCATAGTTTTAGCGCTTCATCTCCTAGGGTTAGGGTTTTGGTTGTTTAGGATTTCCCATTGTTTCTAAATAATAAATAGGCCCTCGAGCCTCATTGTAACTCAGTTCAGAGGCCTGTAGCCACCACATCTCTTCTCAGAGATAGCTACCAGCGCCCTAGCTAGTTTTATTTCTATTCTGTCTGTAAGCAAATTTCAGTTCTTTGATATTAATGAAATGAAGTGTTATTTCCGCTGCATCTCTGTATTTATGGTTATATGTTTATTCTGTTGCGTTCCTGCATAAATCCGGATCAGTGGTATCGGAGCGGTCTGCTTTTTCTCGATCCTTCTTTGCATGTCCCCAACGAGGTCGGGGTATAAGGAGCTAGGGCTTGATCTGGTGGAACCTTTGCAAGATCAGCCTCGCAAACCTCGACGAACGCCCATGGGGGACGAAAAGAAAGATGAGGGAGCAGGAGATCCTATCAAAATATTGCTCGAGGAGGCCCTCAAAAGACAAAGGAACGTGATGATGGATAACTTTGCTCAGATCCTTCAACGGCTACCCACCGGCGGCGCATCTGCATCCAGCAGCCACTCTGGAGGCGCGACTCCTTTTAAGGTACAAGTAAATTTTGACATTCCCATATTTGAGGGTCAAATAGATGCGGATGCCGTAGATAGATGGTTGAATCTGTTAGAAGGATATTTCTCGGTTCATGACTTTTCAGACCGGGAGAAGATTATTTTTGCACTCCTCAAAGCTACCCCCCATGTTAAGGACTGGTGGGAAATCTACTGTGAGAACAAGGACCAGACAGAACCCTCTCTGTTCTCGGCCGTACCAACTTCGAATTCTTTCCGAGACACCGTCAAGGAATAGTACTATCCCGTGGGGAGCTATGAGGACAAGCACATACAATGGACCACGCTGCGACAACAAAGGGATCAAGATGTGCATGAGCTGACGAATCTGTTCCATACCCTGCGCACAAAGTTGGGTATCAAAGATTCAGAGAAACATCTGGTGCTAAAGTATCGCAGCTGTCTACACAAATACATTCGGGAGGAAATGGAGTTCCTTGACATCTCCTCGCTTGGTACGGCATACCGGTATGATGCCAAGATTGAGCAGAAATTCAAGCAGAAGAAGCGAGACTTTGGATCTGCGAATCAAAAGCAAGGGAAAGGTGCTTCCAAACCGCAGAACAAAGGACCGAGCCAAGGCATGGAGGCTAAAGACAACTCATCGAAGCCACAAGAAAAGAACAGCACCGCAAAGCCAAAGAAGGACACGGGAAAGTGGTGTGAGTTCCATAAGAGCTCCACTCACAACACAAGTGAGTGTCGGGCCAAGCAGTCGCTAGTGGTCGAGATGAGGGCTTCTGAGTTAGATGCATGCTCTGACTCCGAATCAGAACCTGAAAAGGGGAATGAAAAAGGGAAACAGATTATTGATGCGGAGCCCAACGCCACTGTTGCCACTACAAAGGTCCAGAAGGAGGAACCGGAAGATCCAGAGGAGGAGGAACGTCTCTTCCACTCCCGGATGTGGGTAAAGGGCTCCCCTGTACAGTTCATTGTCGACAATGGGAGCCAAAAGAACCTCATTTCAGCAGACGCCGTGAAGCGGTTGGGCTTGCCGACCACAGCTCACCCACATCCATACACCATCGGGTGGCTTCACCAAGGATGAGATCTCCGCGTCAGCCGGCAGTGTCGCCTTCCCTATAGCATCAAGCCCTTCACGGATGAGGTATTATGTGACATTGCTCCTATTGATGTTTCTGATGTATTATTAGGACAACCATACTTGTGGAAGCGTCATGCTGTGTATGAGTCTCGGCCTTGTGTTGTTATTGTTACTTTGGGAAATAAGTTGTACAGGATACCAGAGGTACCACCTCTTGCCGCTATCTCTTTGGTTACTGCAAAACAATGTAGTAAAAGCTCATTTCCCAAACCAGGAAATTCATTTTCCTGATGATCCGCCACCAGGGCAAGAAGAAGACTGTGGCCACGACCTCTAGAGAGGGCTCCTCTGCACAACAACAACAAATGGATAAGGTTGTGGAGGAGTACGGGGACATATTCACCTCACCCACAGGGGTTCCTCTGCCTTTGTTAAGATTAAACCACCGGTGTCCGGCCCACGATTTTCCGCTACCTAATGGACCGATCTATCGGCGCTGCGTTCTGCAGAGAATGATGAAATCAAGAGGTAGATTCGGGAGGCATTTGCGAAAGGTCACATCGGACAAGTTCATCGCCTGTGGGAATCATGTTGACAACACAAGTGAGTGTCAGGCCAAGCAGTTGCTAGTGGCTGAGATGCAGGCTTTTGAGTCAGATGCATGCTCCGACTCTGAATCAGAACCTGACAAGGGGAATGAAAAAGGGAAACAGATTATTGATGCAGAGCCCAATGCCACTGTTGCCACTACAAAGATCCAGAAGGAGGAACCAGAAGATCCGGAGGAGGAGGAACGTCTCTTCCACTCCCAGATGTGGGTAAAGGGCTCCCCGGTACAGTTCATTGTCGACAATGGGAGCCAAAAGAACCTCATTTCAGCAGACGCCGTGAAGCGGTTGGGCTTGCCGACCACAGCTCACCCACATCCATACACCATCGGGTGGCTTCACCAAGGGCGAGATCTCCGCGTCAGCCAGCAGTGTCGCCTTCCCTATAGCATCAAGCCCTTCACGGATGAGGTATTATGTGACGTTGCTCCTATTGATGTTTCTGATGTATTATTAGGACAACCATACTTGTGGAAGCGTCATGCTTTGTATGAGTCTCGGCCTCGTGCTGTTATTGTTACTTTGGGAAATAAGTTGTACAGGATACCAGAGGTACCACCTCCTGCCGCTATCTCTTTGGTTACTGCAAAACAATGCAGTAAGCTCATTTCCCAAACCGGGAAATTCGTTTTCCTGATGATCCGCCCCCAGGGCAAGAAGAAGACTGTGGCCACGACCTCTAGACAGAGCTCCTCTGCACAACAACAACAAATGGATAAGGTTGTGGAGGAGTACGGGGACATATTCACCTCACCCACAGGGGTTCCTCTGCACTGTCAGGTCAAGCACCCGATTGATCTGACCCCCGGTGCGCCGCTACCTAATGGACTGATCTATCGGCGCTCTGTTCTGGAGAATGATGAAATCAAGAGGCAGATTCAGGAGCTGTTGTAGAAAGGTCACATCAGACCAAGTTCATCACCCTGTGGGAGCCCGATCGTGTTGGTACAGAAGAAGGATGGGACGTGGAGACTCTGTATTGACTATCGGGCGCTGAACAAGATCACTGTCCGGAATAGGTACCCAATCCCACGGATTTATGACCTTCTGGACCAACTCAAAGGTGCAAAATATTTCAGCAAGATTGACCTGAAGTCTGGGTATCACCAGGTACCAATTGAACCCTCAGATGTGTGGAAGACTGCCTTCAAAGCCAAGGAAGGCCTTTTCGAATGGCTGGTCATGCCTTTTGGGTTGACAAATGCTCCCGCCACCTTCATGAGGATGATGGATGACATCTTGCGGCTATTCACCAACTCATTTGTAGTGGTGTACTTGGATGATATTCTGATCTTCAGCCAGACTTGGGAAGAGCACCTTCACCACATCCGACAAGTCCTCCAAACACTGCGGCAACACAAGTTGTGTGCCAATTTGGAGAAGTGCACTTTTGGCATGACCCAGGTTCAATATCTGGGATACATTATTGATGAAAGGGGAGTGCATGTGGATCCGGCCAAGATCCAAGTCATTCGGGATTGGCCAGCCCCAACCACTATAACAGAGCTTTGCAGCTTTCTGGGTCTTGCTAATTTCTATCGGAGGTTCGTGTTGGGATTCTCTCATATCACTTGGCCCTTGAGTCAAGTCACCAAGGGAGGAGCGAGAGAAAAAAATTTTTGGTCAGAACCTCAACAGAAGGCGTTCACAGAACTGAAAAACCGCCTCTGTCCTGCCCCAGTGCTCACTTTACCAGACTTGCAACAGCCATTTGAGATCGAGACAGATGCCTCTGACTATGCTATTGGGGCAGTTCTTACTCAACAGGGACATCCGGTGGCATTTCACAGTGAGACATTGTCTGACACAGTTCGCAAGTACCCCACATATGACAAAGAAATGTACTCCATTGTGCAAGCTTGTCGACAATGGAAGCATTACATTTGGGGGAAGGAAACAATCATCCATACAGACCACAGGCCCCTGCAGTTCATACAGACACAAGGGAGTTTGCGAATGATTGCCATCGAAGTGGTCTACATATACGCAACGGTTCATTTTGAACATCAAGTATAAGAAGGGTAGCACCAATCATGTTGCGGATTGCCTCGGTAGGCCACGATCGTGGCGCATGCCCCTTGTACTCAACGCTTGTGGGCACGAGACTTCTGATTGGCCGCGTCTCTATGAGAGTGACCCAGAATTCGGCCAAACTTACAAGGCACTCCTGGGGGTACGCAAGTTCCAAATTTTCACCTCCAAGATGCACTTTTATGTCACATGGGACACCTTTGTGTTCCTTCAAGCGAGCGTGCCAAGATGATATGGGAAGCACACTACAGTCGAGTCGCTAGGCATTTCGGGGTCGAGAAAACAGTAGCAATCCTGCAGAAGTATTTCTATTGGCCGAACCTTCGAAAGGATGTCGAGAAGCACATCAGATCCTGCATTGCTTGTGCCATTGCCAAACCGACCATCAAGAAGCAAGGCCTATATACTCCTCTACCTACCCCTAGTCGACCTTGGGAATCCATCTCCATGGATTACATGTTGGGCCTGCCTTCTACTAAGCAGGGAAATGACTATGTTTTTGTGGTCGTCGACGGATTCTCGAAGATGGCCATTATGGCGGCCTGCAAGAAGAATATCACAGCAGAAGCCACTGCTAAACTCTTCTTTGAACGAGTGTGGGTGCACTTTGGGATCCCACGGTCTATCATATCAGATCGAGATAGCAGGTTCCTCAGCACATTTTGGTCCAGCCTCTGGTCGATGTT
Organism: Pinus albicaulis; assembly: GCA_034641835.2. Classification (NCBI taxonomy): domain Eukaryota; kingdom Viridiplantae; phylum Streptophyta; class Pinopsida; order Pinales; family Pinaceae; genus Pinus; species Pinus albicaulis. The sequence goes on from CM076579.1 coordinate 894,146,163, forward strand.
GGATACCAAGCTCACCAAGTCCACAGCTTTCCATCCCCAAACAGATGGCCAGACAGAGGTCGTCAACGGAATGATTGTACACATTCTGCGCATGTACAATTCAAAGCATCCACGCACATGGGACGAGAGCCTCCCTTATGTACAACATAGTTATAATCGGGCTCTCCACAGTTCAATCGGCCATAGCCCCTTTCATGTGGGCTTGGGATTCCAGCCACTATGTCCCATTGATGTAGCCATACCATTTGCAGCTGCTCAGGCCAATTCAGCTCATGTCCAGTCTGAAGTTGACAAAGCCGGTAGCTTCATCGAGCGCATTCAACACATCCGCCAACAGGTTCATGATATATTGGACAGAGCCAATGCCAAGTACAAGCAATGCCATGATCAACATCGGGTGCCACACAACTTCCAGGTGGGTGACAAAGTATGGCTACATTTGCAGAAGGAGCGCCTCATTGGACCCCACCGCAAGCTTCGCCCGCTCCGATACGGGCCGTACACCATCACCAAGGCTGTAGGGAACAATGCATTCGAGCTCAGTATTCCACCATTCCTTGGTCTGCACCCAGTCTTCAATGTGGATCGCCTTTGTCCTTACTTCCCACCCCTACTGGACACCTCGGACATTGCAGAACAACTCACACCAACTGAGTTAAATCCAGACTGCATGGAACAGGCCACCACAGATTGCATCATGGACATGCAAATCAAGAACACTCGCCGGCAGAAGATCCAACTATATCGGGTTGTCAAAGCTGGCCAACTCCTGCACCAAGGAAAGTGGTTCACCAGGGACCAAGTTCAGCAGAAATTTCCTCATCTCATGGAGGAACTTAACGCAATGGGGACCATTGCTTCCTAAGGGGGGAGGAATGATCCGGGTGGATATTGGTGGTCACCCGCCTATTCCACTTGGGGCTCCACCATTGTCTATTTCAATTTTTCAGTTTCGGCACAGTTTACTATTTTTAGCAGTTTTTCGGGTCCTAAACTTCCGGAGCCGTTTTGAGGCCCTAAACGACGTTTTTTGGGAAAACGGAGAGCAACATGGGTCCATGGACTAATGTTGCTCGTTCCAAATTTGTAGTCCTCAGATAGATCTTTCTAACGAGGTATGGTACGCGTCGAACGGAGATCGTCTGCCAAAGTTACGCCCCTGGGAAGTTGAAACACCAATTTACCCAAAACGGGGCCCATAGTTTTGGCGCTTCATCTCCTAGGGTTAGGGATTTGAGTACATTTTAGGATTTCCCATTGTTTCTAAATGATAAATGAGCCCTCGAGCCTCATTGTAGCACGGTTCGGTAGGTAGCCTACGTCTCTTCTTAGAGATAGCTACCGGCGCCACTAGCTAGTTTTATTTCCATTTGTACGTAAGCATATTTCGGTTCTTTGATATTAATGAAATGAAGTGTTATTTCAGCTGCATCTACGCTATTTATGGTTATATGTTTATTCTGTTGCGTTCTTGCATAAATCCGGATCATAAGTGCTGGACAGATGACTCAATTTATAAAATCGGATTTATGGTTTATCGGGTCTGTTTGAAATGCTAAATCTCATGCAACTTAAATTGCGATTTTCATTGGATTACACTCGGACGGTGGTGATTTGCCTCGATTCCAGCGTTACTATTTTCCTCCTCTTTGCCTAGTTTACACTTCTGCAAAGAAATCACAGTCTTATTTTATATCAATTACTGTTAACCTTTTAATACAAAATTTCCATCTCACTCTCACCGTGAATGCGAAATTTGTTTTAAAGAAACCATACACATAGAAATTCAATTTAATCCAAGTTTGAGCTGAATCAAAACAAAACTCAGAAATATATCAACAGAAACAAACTCCTTGGAATTGTCAAATTTGCATACATTTATAAAAGTACAGAGGAATTGCAATATTCATCTATTCGATTCATTTTCCATCCAATCCTCCTCTCATACATTGTGAACTTACATTTTAAATATATTGTTCAAACAAACAAATTGATCAAATTCTATGGATCAATTTGCCCAATTTTAGATAAAATCATATTGCATGATATTTTCCTAAAAATCCTCAACTAAAAAAACTAAATTCAATGAATCCAATACAAAGCTATCCAAATCCCTGAATAGTAGTAAAATCTTATCTATCAAAATATTAAATCGCAGGCTAAAGCATCCCACTCCTTTACTTGTAATTTTTTTGTTTTTGTTTTTGGAATAAAATTAAGTCTTTATCCCTCGAGCCTCATGCTCCTGCATCAGACCCCATGGTAGTTGTGTGGCTTCTTTGGAAAGGTAGTCAAAAACCTGGTTCCTCTCCCTGTAAATGTGAGAAACAATAATGGAATCAAAATGTGATTTAAGAGTCATAACCTCATCCAGTAAACCTCTGAGTGTGTGCACGTGACAGCGGGAAAAATTATTGATCCAATTTATGACAATTTTGGAATCCCCATATATTTGTATTATGTTGCAATTTTTTTCAAGGGAAAAAACAAGGAGTCTGAGGCTATTAAGTTCTTATTAGTTGTTGATGCCCGAGCCTAAACCCATTTTGATTTTATAATGGTGATTATCCGAACATAATAGGATAGCACCTCCACCACAACCAACAATGTTGGCTGCCCCATCAAAATATGCCCAAGGATAATATTTATCTATAGATTTAGGAGTTAAGATCCTGCTCTGGGTCTTTGGATCATCTTCAGGGATGATATGTTATAATGAAACAATGGAATTGCATATGGTGTGCCAGATTATCGTTGAATTTTGGAAGATGATTTGATTGCGAGCCAACCAAATACCCCAACATACCAATAGAGGGAGGTTCCTGATCTTCATAGAAATTGCCGATAGCCACCAGTTATACCAAACCGATATGAGAGAGTCTCCATTCCAATAGATACCAATGCCTAGAGAAAAAGAGGTCTGTTGCCAAACCATCCTAGTAATAGGGCAGGTCAAGAAGAGGTGATCAATATCCTCAACTTGCTCTTTGCACAAGCTGCATCTGGATGGACCGTGAAAATATCTCTTAGCAAGGTTATCTTTCATGGGGGTTCGGTTAGTGAGAAAACACCACATAAATAATCTAGAGTTTGGGGGTGTCTTCAACTTCCATAGATTCCTCTACCACCACATCGGGTCATAGGGTTCTTGAACCGATATGAGGAAGACATAACCTTCTTTCAGTGAATACTTTCCATGAGGGTACACAACCCATATAAGTTTGTCTTCTCGATTTGTTACTCTGACATGGGATGCCTGAAGTGCTCTGATGTATCTGTTCCACTTAGGATGTCATATATTAGTAATGCCCATCGCCTGTGAAGATTTCCATGCTTGTGAGATCCAGCTGATATTGGCCTCATCTGCAATAAGAGACAAGGAATAGATCCCCAATTCCATAAGGGACTATCTTAGTACCAAATATAGTAAATGTTCCTATTTACAACAAGACCAGGCATCTATGCCAATTCTAACCTAAGCTCTCGAATCGATACACCAAGCTAAACCTCCTTTGATAACAGAGATATATTTTGTAGTGGCATGCCAAACAATGGAGGAACCATGTATGCAACGATTGGGTCCTCTAATCCATTCTAAGTTGGTCAGTGGAGAAATATATTTGAGATATGTAACCTCTTGCCAAATACTATTTCCCATAATTCGATCCGATTGTGGCATGGACCATATACATTCATCATCTGAATGGGGATGTCATGTTCAAATGATATAATGTCAGTACCTAAAACACCATGTCATAACCACATGTTCTCCACTTTAATTGTTCGGCTGTTGAAGAAAATTTCACATCCAGGGTTTGAAAGCTCCAGTCAAGGAGAAAGTAGGATAGAAATTTGTGAATGACCTCCCCAACCCCCAACATCTCTTGTAGAAAAATGACATAAAATCTCTCTAAAGTGAGCAGTCGCCTAAGGGCCACTCTTTTGTCAGGGCTGGCTAACCCTCTGCAGTGAAAGGATAGACATATCATGGATTAACCATATCATGGGTGTCTTTTTCTCTAAGAACCTGATCAATTGAGGATTGTTTCCTAAAATCCACCTCAATCCCAACACGAAGGATAGTGAGGATGGTCTTCCCCTGGAGGATTTAAGATGTTTGGAAGAGGGGTCGTATCCCAATGTGAATGAGGAGGTGGATTTAGCATTTTCCAGGGATTTGAGGTTATATCTGTGGATGGAGATATTTCCCGAGTGCTCAGTTTGTTTAGAGTTACTAAAGGCATCCACAAGGGTGATATGGATAGGGTATGAGGAGGAGAGAGGGGCTGATGCAACATGGCATAAAATGGGTTCGATATTGCAAGCATTAAATTTCGATCTATATGCATTAAGTGACATAACAAGAGCTTCATAATGATAAAAAGAAGAATCAAAGGGAGAAGGGGGAGAGATAGAAATACCCAGAATCGCCCTGGATCCCGCAATATAAGAACGAGTATCCCTAGCCGGAGGAGTCTATGATGTGGTCTGGGGAGGCACCTTCCAGGTGTCACATGGGGGTCTTAGCATAGAAGTAGACATCTCGCAAGTTGTAGCTGATCCAATATCCTCTTGAGTTTGTGTACCCACATGCACCTGTGCCTTGGGATGTTCGATGCTAGCCACATTAATCAGATGGCACTCCTTATATAAATGTCCCACCTCATGACAATGACGACAGCGGAACGACACCTCCTCATAGTCCATATTTTTCTGTCTTATAACATCCCTGTATTGGAGGCGATATATTTCCACTAGACCTTTGTGTGTATCAAGGTGCACCAATATTTTGGCTATAAAAATGTTCCCGGTCTCCATGTAGGACCTGTCGTGATCCAAGTATATGCCCAAGTCTTCACCTATACATTCGAGGACATCCTCCATTCAAAATTGGAAAGGTAGGCCAGGTAAATGAACCCATATGGCTCCAACCCCCATTTTTTCCTTATAAGGGTCGAAAAGTGGAGGCCAACACTTGAGCAGGACCAGGGTCATCTCAATGTGCCAGAATTTAGAGAGGACCCAATTAGCCATATCTGGGTGTGGGAATATGAGTGCAAACCATCCCTTGTTCATGATGAGCACAGTTGGTAGCTGGTCCAAGATGTTCCCCCAAATCTCCGATGTCCATTTTTTAGCCTGGTAGTGGAGTAGTTTTTGCATCTAACCCAGCCTACCATTACTATTTGTGTTGTTTCCTCTGCTTGTGCCATGCTAATGCCTTCCCCGAAGACCAATAATCTGCCTTGTTCTTGGCTCTTTGCACACTTGGTCTTCTTCCTTTCGGTACTGTGAGGATGGTTAGTTTGTGTGTGTCAAGCTCCCTCAAGTTGAGCGTCATCTGAGTCTGAACCCTATTGTCTTCAGGTAGGGGTATCTATTGGGTAATACCCACAAAAAAACAAGAGTCTTTTCCGATAGGTGAGTTCCTCAGGATGTCGTTAGTAATGTTGATATCATTGGTTGAGTGTAACCCGAGTTGTTAAAACTGAAAGGATTCATCAAGAGCATCGTAAAGGCCCCCCATCACCACATTTATAGCACTGAGCAACTTAGGGGGTATCGATTGTTTTTCCCATAGTCTAATCACCGACGGTGATGGAATAGAGAAGGAGGGTGATCCCTGTGCCTCCGAGTTTTAATCTGTAAAACTCTCCATAATGACAGGATTAGTAACCCTAAACCCTAGACGGCCGTAAGATTACCAACCGACTTCCATGTCCATAATCCCTTGTTTCACCTGTACCTTCGAGCCATGCAAGTCATCTGGTGGTGGCCCAACTATCAACGGATGTGGGTATCCAACCCATATCTGTGACGGTTCTAGTGTATCTGAAGAATAGTCTACCTAATCCTCGTCCATAAAGAGGATTACGGGTTAATCGCGACCTTAACTAGTTAGCAAACCAACCTCCTATAACTGATTTGGAGGGTTCCGAGGAAGGCGCGACCTTTGACTTTGACCACATGCCATCTCAGTTGGGGTCCAAGGAAACATAGACAACTTTAATATTCACCCATATGGCAGGTTTTCGGAGCTTGTGAAATTCGTGAGAGCCAGCTCCCATTCAACCGCTCCCTAATCTTCCCATTGCAGTCGTAGTGCCTCACTCCATGCATTTAAAACCCCCTTCAATCCACCATTGATGCAATCGCGACTAGGGTGTCTGCTAGGGTTTCGCTCTAGAGCTCCATCACAACATTTCTCTGCATAGTTCAACCATTAATATGCAATATTTGTAAACTTAAAAAAAAAATTACATACTTGAATATACACCATTACATTATATTAATTAAACAAAATTTTATTTTATGGCAACATGTCTCCACTCTCATTTATCTATAGTTACTAACACATCTTTAACACATACCCACATATTTTCAAATGAGTCCCTCCATTATTAGTTACATTCCCCATTTGAAGTGTGAGGTATCGATCCATTTATAAGCTATTTAAAGTCATGAGTCATTGCAAGGTTTTCATTATGACATATATGTTCACAATTAGTAAGAGGCATTACTATTTATTATGCTTCTTAATTTGGTTTTGATAGGTAATTTCAAATGTAATCTAAAATATTAATTCAAATTTGTGAATTTTCCATTTTCCACAATTGCAAGGTAGAGTTATTAGTATGGGAAATTGTGCACACATCATAGCTTTAAAAGGGTTAGTGTCATTCTTAATCAGTAAATATTTTTGTATGCCAACTATAATGCTTTACTAAATGTTTTTGTATGCCAACTATAATGTTTTACTAAATGTTTTTGTATGGCAACTAAAAGTCTTATGAAATAGGCCCAGGTATTGGTCTGTTCAAGATATTGCATTGATATTTATACCCATAATCTCAAAAACATACCTTTCTCATGAAACACCAACACAAAATTATATTTATAGGATATTAAAAATATTGAACCATAGAAAGTATTTAAACTAGAATTTTAAAATAAAAGTTCATTCATATTAATTTTGTATTTGTGCAAGGTCGTTATAGAGCACAAAATTTGAATAAAGGTTTGCCCCTTAATAGATTTGATCATTTTTTATGTATGAAAAATATGTATTTAATATGTAAATACACTAGTTTCAAAATGTGGACAAAACTATGATAATGTGGTTTTCACCAAAAGTTCATGCTTTTCATGATATAGATCATAGAAGCTTAAATTCAATTAATATATATATATATATATATATTACATTATATGAATAAACATATCTTTCAAATTAAAGAAATATTAATTAAATTTATAGAATATTAATAAATTATATTTAAAAACATATTGATTAAATTAACACAACTCCAATATTCATATTAATAATATACTAATTAGTATAACTATATGGAAAAGATGTTGAATTACAATACTTCTAAAATAAAAAAAAATAGTGACACATCTTGCAAGGAATTTCCCAAATTAAAATGCTTTCAATGACCATTCAAACAAAATGCCGAGTTAGGGTCATTTATTAGTTGTTTTTTTAATATAGAGAATAGTCTTGATGATGAACCATATCTAGTGGTTTAAACGCATAGACAACAAAAATTGAAATGTGATTTACTAGAAATCTTCTCTCATAAGTTTGCTTATATAGTTTCTAGAACTCCAATAGCTATACCAATGAGATAGAAAATAGTGATTAAAAAAAGGACCATTCAATCTAGATGCTTTGATCGGGTCATTTATTAGTTGTTTTTTAGTTTCTAAAACTCCAAAGCTATACCAATGAGGTAGTAAATAGTGATAGAAAAAAAAAACCAAGAAATAGTGGTTATTTATAGTTGTTTAGTATTAATATTATTTGAATTTTATTATAATGGAAAATAATATATTTATAGTTTACTTGTATAAGTTTATGGTTTATTTTATAAGTTATAATGTTATATTTTTTTATATATAGATGGAGAAATTTATTATAATTTAATAGTCAAATAATGACTCTCAGATGCGGGTGATTAGTCTGATATGTACATGGGCGGTGTTGTGGGTTGGCGCGTGGATTCTTATCACCACCACCCAGCCTCGCGCGATGTATAGCATTAAATCCTCTGCCATCACCTTCAATGTTGTGTTAATGCAACTCATTCATCCATACCAGCCTGCGTGCTCTTCAACCATGGCGCCTCCTTCCAGCCTCGTTCATGCTCCTCCTTTGAGCTCGAGCTGCTCCTTCGCTGCCGCAGAGCCCCGCTCTCGGAATAGCACTGGGAAGCGCTGTGCTCTGGAGTGTTGTATTGATATGTTGCCTGATATCCATGTCTCTCAGAGTCCCTTCTGTAAGCTCAATTGTCTTTTGTCATTTTTCAATGCCAGCGCTCCCTTGCTAGCTGAAGCTCGGTCCCTTACTGTCCTCCCCTGCCATCACAGCTCCGCTACTTGTTCCGCGCTTCCTGTTCTTCACACCATGCCTAGATTACGCCACCGTATGTGTTGCAGGTGGGGTAGTACTCATGGGCAAGTGGTTCGCCAGCTTTCCACTTCTACCTCTGGTTCCACTTCCGACTCCTCGGATTACTACACTGACCGCTATCACGACACCAGAAGCGGACGTGGTCGTGGTCGTGGGCAGCCCCATTTTGATGCGCACTCTCACCACATCCTGGTCACCCCGCTCACCACCCTTGTGCAGTCCCATACAGCTCAGTTTCGTTTCCCCTGTGCCTTCAGCCATTCCACTCTAATTGCTACTGTCACCATTGTGCTACAAGAGGATTCTTTAGGTGTGGTTGCCGTGACTCCGGGCATGACACCAGAGAAGAACACGGATGATAGAAACAACACTCCTCCCATCGACAGCCTGAAACGCAAAGAACCCAGCTGCAGTACTCCTCAAGACATGAGCCATCAGGCAGGACAGAGCGACCCTAAGCGTGGCTGTTACACTGGAAAACAAGGCCATACGACAGAGGAAGAAGACCCTTACAAGTATGGCTATCGCATCGTCGAAGAATCTCCTCCCACTTCTCATGAATCCTAATCAGGTCTGCAATCAAAGGTTTTTGTTTCCCAGCCGTCTTATGTTTATTAGTTCTTCTGCTCAAACTTTTGTTCTAAGGTCTATAAGCCGGTTTCCCCTGCGTGGGAGGCACATCTCTATTTGTATGTTTGGGGCCAGTAGTGCAGTTTTGGTTTTTGAAGTTTATCTGGTTAAAAAACAGTTCTGTAATTGTGCGAATGCCGCAACTCTGGGCAAGATCTTTTGAGGCCATGGCATCTCTGTAACTTTGTGTATCAATAATAGAAGTAGACAAATTAAAAAAAAAAAATAGTAAGATAATGAAAAAAACATTTTTAAAATACTCTTCATACCCATAATTATAAAATTATTTATTATATGACAGAAATAAATAAACAAAATTATTAATAAAAAAATATTAACTTTAAAATAAACTCAATTAATGCTTAAATAAATGAAATAATAATGAAAATGTAATTAGAGAGAATTAAAAGAATTGATATTAAAAATAAAGATTCCATAATAGTAGCATCTTTAATTTTGCTCACAAAATCAAGATTTATTAAAAAATTAGACTATAACAAAATGAATTATCCTCCACATATCGGAAGGAATGGAATGATTGAAAACCGTCTTGATGTAATAGTCAATCATAACCAAATGAATTCTGTTCCAATACTCAGAAGAAATGGAATTAGTGTAATCGAGTTCGACGGAGCAGTTGAAAAGAAAAACACTTCAAAGTTCAAAGGTTTCAGAATGTTTACACATTTACTCGTGCTTAAAACGATTTCATCGAGGAAAGAAAGTCGATCAAGATAGAGACTAAATATAAACTATGATAATGGGAAAGTAAAACTTAAACTATGACATGGGCTTTGTATGATCAATTTGTTTTTCTCTATTATGGGATCTCATCATCTCAGCTTCTGCGTATGAGGCACAAAAGATTCCAAATTTGTTTGAGAAGATCCTCATTCTCCAACAACTTTCGAAGCCATCTCCTTCAATCCCTCTGTAGGTGTTCATCTCTCTGCCCTCAACTTTAGTTAACAAAAACCTCACAACTCCCTTCGCTCTTTCCTCCTCAGAAATCCCATCTTCGTGCTCAAAAAACTGGACTCCTGTATGAAGTAATGATTTATATCTTCCAAAGTGATGGCGTTTTCAAAGTAATCAATTTATTCTCTCGTTGCAAAAGTGCTTCATGCTTTTGATTTGATTTTCATAAAAGTAGCAAGCCTTCCTTCACCGCACGGCTCCCCTACTACTCCCACACCGGACACACCAACTTGTGGCATTCAGAGACATCGAGCATCTCTAACCACTTACAATGTTCAACACCTTCCATCACTTCTAACTCAAAGCACTTACTAACATTTACCTGTCGAAACCTGCCGAAGATTTGTGGCCAGTTAACCCCCATATGCTCCTCAACTCCACACATCCATCTGTCAACAAATCCTCCAGGGATGCCAATGTTTCCATACTTCGCAGCCCCTCTAACTCAGAGCAGTCAAAAAACTCTAGTACTCTGAGCTTTGTAGACTGATCCCACCCTCATATGCTCTTCAATTTCTCACATTGGATTACACAAATCCTCCAAAAATAACGTAAACTGTAGAATGTTCACTCGTTAGACTTACAACCATAAATAAGATCATGATTTTAATCTGCATAACCTTTCAAAGCACTTCAAAACAAAAATGTCCAACAACCAAAATAGCTGCTAAATATGGGTAAATCTCAGTGAAATTGGGCTGAAAGAGGTCGTATGGAGCCCATAGCAAATCTGGAGGACAAGACTCCCTCAAATCAATACGTAGCTAATGTTTTCCCTTCCCACTCCGTTGCAATAAACTCGCAGGCCCTGGACGAAGGTCTCTGCAATGGCCTTCGAAGTGGTTGACATGGTTCAAACAAAACTTTAGAGGTGTATAAATTTAAACCTCCAATTTGAATTTTTTTGAGAAGGTTTCGAACTGGTTCAAAGAAAATGTTAGCTAGGCGGGTGTATAAATTTAAACCTCTAATTTGAATTTTATTGAGCGGGTTTTCAAATTTGAATTTTTTTTTAGCGGGTTTTCAAATTGAAGCACATAGATTTCAAACGAGCATGGCATACATTGTATGGTATGTATATGGTATAGCGGGGTGATGAAGATGAAGCGGAGGGGGAGGGATCTGGAGGCTCATCGGCGTTAATAGGAAGCGGCAGAATCTCGGGGTTCGTCCCATGGTAACCGGAAATCCCTCTATGCCGATGGTTGCATATTGATGTGATTAGTCCGTATACCAGATGCAGAGATATGTTGTATGTATGGTGGGGTACATTAAAAGTTCAATAGCCTTGGAAATATTGGTTGCCATATGTGATATATTGACTCTGATGTGTTTAACAACTTTCATTTCATCACTCTAAAATCAGTACTTCACTGCATTTATACCATCACTGTACAAACTGGACCTCGGTGAATTGTAGTGCCATTTTCCATCTAAACTGGTTCTCAGTTGTTCAATTAATTGCACTACCATTTTATTTTATAGTGTATAAATGTTTGAAAAAATGTTTATTGTTTTTTCTTATGGTTAGTTGCTCAAAATGTGAGAGAGATTAATTTATTTGGCAGTAAGTATTGGAATTATTTTTATGTTTCATTATTAATAAATATAAATAAAATTTTACAAATTAATGATCATATAGTGTTAATTTACAAAAGCATTTTATAAAAAATAAAAATAAAATTGTTTTTTTATAAAAAATATGTTATATACATTAATTAAAATGAAAAGAAAGGTAATACCAGCTAAAAAAATATAGGTTTAAAATAAAATAAAATGAAATAATAATAAACTCAATATCATATTATCCTATATAAAGATTTGATAGTACATATAATTAATAATATAAAATATATATATCACTGTGATGATGATGATTAACGTTTACTAATACTAATGCGGTTTATTGGACTTTAAGAAAAGAAAAAAAAATATAATTGTGATTCTTCAAAATCTTGTTTCTATGATAAAAAAAAAGGGAAATAAGTGCTTCATAATCGCTGTAGTTCTACTGACTTAATAAGTCAAGAAAATTGGAAGTGTGGTAGATGTTAGGGAATTGAGAGAGGATGTGAGTAAAAGTGAGACAATCTAAAAGGAAGTGTTTTTCATTTTCCACCCTCTTAGTATATCTCACAAATTATCGTCTTCGGGAGTCTTGGGAGTAGACCACTACCAGGTTTCACTTAGAAGCTCATGATAATTAGTTCTTATCCTAGCGATGTTTATTTTTTTCTTAGAGCTTGTAAAAAAAGAGAGATGATTCTAGTTATCAAGGGTAGGGTTGATCACCTCCTTATAGTATCTTAGCTTCCTTTTACCCTCTAGCTCCTTATCATCTCACAACTTGTCCTTAAAATTGAAGGTAATAGTATCATTGACACTATCCTTGCCTATAATAATTATTTTTGAAAATTCTATTTAAAACTATATAAAAATAATAAATTTATTCTTATAAATTTAAAAATTTAATTTTTATTTTTATTTTTATTTCCAATATTCAATTTAATATTTAGATTTTAAATTACTTTAATAAAATTTAAAGAAAAATCTAATAAAATTTGACTTTCAATCAATTGCTTGTCTTCCACATATATAATAAAGTGGACCACCTCTCCATAATGAAAGCCACAAGTAACCTTGAGCGACATATACGTGTGAAAAGAAGGCAAGCAAGCAAAGCAAAAGTAGGGAAAGCTAGAGAGGCAAAATCGGGCAAAGGTATACAACAGAGGTGAGGAAGGCGGACCCAAAGCAGGCAAGCAAGTAAAGCAAAAGCAAGGAAAGCTAGGCAGGGAAAATCGGGCAAAGGTATACAACAGAGGTGAGGAAGGCGGACCCCATCTTCAAGAATAATAAGGTTGCAGTGAACATAAAAGGTGGTAAAAAGGTAAAAGTTGGAAAGGATGGAAAAGCATTAGGTGGCGGGAAATGAAAAGCATTAGGTGTGGGGAAGGAAGAAAAATAGATATTATCCCAAACCCTTGATATTGCCATTTATTATAAGTGTAATTACACTTTTCTTATTTTTATCTAATTACTATAAGGGCTTTTTTTCTTCCCCTAAAATCCTAAACACGAAGGTATATATTGTGTACTATATACAAGCTCATGGTCTTGATAATTTTGTATAAGAGCTTAAATTACAAACAAATGTTTTCAAGAGATATTTTACCTCTAGCTAAAAATACATGAATACTCTTAGGAATTATTATGCACCATAGACATGTATAGAGGATTCTATAATGGAGAGGGATGAAATCAAGGACCTTAGGTCGTAATTATATTTCTTAACCATGATTTCCATGGAAGAAGCCTTCAAATACCACTCATAACCTATGTATTGGGTCTTTGGATTTTGA